>JAOPHQ010006559.1:112500-187500 GCA_030340625.1 Merluccius polli
GCCAAGATGAAGTCCCCATATTTTCAGTACATTTTCAGTATACTTTTTGTATTTTTTCAATTTGTATCATTGTATTATTCTACTGCTGCCCTGTACTTGCTGCTGTGGCACCCAGATTTCTCGTGTGGGATCAATAAATAATGGTATGTTGTTCTGCAAGTCATCTACCATTGGTGGAACACAACCTTATGACACGTACAATCCAGTCCATTATACTCATACCCATGGGTGGCATTTGGGTCATAAAAATGGGGGAACAAGTCATGATACCAGTGTTTAGTAAACAGAAACATGCGGTTTCAGTTTATCCATTTGCTAAATTTTGTATTCTTTTTTTTGTTGCTAAATTTGCATATCAGGGATACAAGGAAGTAGGACGCTTTATTAAGCTGTAGGACAGCCTCTAACTGGGGGTGTCCCCCCCCCCCAAAAAAAAGAAATGTCACAAAGTAACGTCATTTTCCTGCATTTACACGCCCTTTCAGGTGCGTCTTAGCTATTCAAGCAGGCCAAGTAAAATACTTTTTTTCACTTACTATATATTTGTATTTATCTAACTATTTATAGAGCACAATATTCATTCGTGATAGTAGAGCAGAGTACACATGCATGCAGTATGTTTTAATAAACTTCCACACTCAACAACTACAACAAAAAAACAGTAACATGGCGAGGGCAAGATCACATATCATTTTCAACATCATCTGTAAATTAAATTGTTCCATCATATTTTTCTCGACACATCGTGTTATTAGAGTAGCGAACAAGCCCTGCTCAACAGCCGACGGTGTATCGACTAAGGTGCTAACAATGCAACCCAAAAACTTCGCTAAATAAGAGCGCTAAAGTTGAACTTCCATTGTGAACCTGACCCACAGATCAATACAGCGCCCCCTAGTGACTCATTATTTTTTAAATGTATTTATTTATCTTTTATATATGAATATTTGTATTCTTTGTGAGTAATGGGGGGGCAATTGCCCTAACCCCCAATGGCCTCTAATGGCGCAAATGCCAATACTCATTATATAAATGCATATTAAAGTAGTAAATAGAAAAGGTTTATTTGAAAAAGGAAACAAATATTTTCAGTTCATCACAGTAACCTATAATAATATAATATATGCCATTTGGTGGACGATTTTATCCAAAGTGTCTTATAATACCGTGAGTGCATACATTTTTAGCATGGGTGGTCCCAATGGGAATCGAACCCCTAACATTGGGAACAGTTAATGCCATGCTCTACAAGTTGAGCTACGAGGACCACATAACATCTATTTCTTCTAATTACTCAGAGTAGAGGGGTAAGCATTGCAGAGGGCATCTGTTTGTTTGCAAATGGCTGGGGAAATACGGCATCGCACACATGGGAAAATCAAAGGATTAAGGTTATTTAGGTTAAATAGCTATTAAATTAAAATTAATGTGAGACTGCAGTAGTGTGAAATGCTGTTAGGCACACACTAGTCTCGCAAATCAGACTTTAGATTGATATCTAAAGTCTGACGGCAGACGAGCTCAAATCTAGGCGAATGGAGGGGTTTCACTTCCTTTCAACTGATATTTGTTTCGACCAATTATGTTGCTGGAGGCAGGGATCTGTAAGCACCTAAATGCCAAACACAAACTCAGCCAGCACTAGTAAACTGTAAAAAAAAAAAAGTATCTGTAAAGGAAAAAGGAAAAAAGGTGTAACTCCGTCCTTTCAGTTTTTGGTCCGAGTCTCTGTGCCGTCTCCCCCCAGAAGTTGTGCTATAACATAGTAGGACTGCTGGATCCGAGATTAGACACACACACACACACACACACACACACACACACGGCTACAGCCACAAAATTGAATTGAGGTGCTTTCACACCTGAGCTGTTTGGTCCATTTTAATCAAACCCTGGAGCATTTTGACCGATAGTACGGGGGGGGGGGGGGGGGGGGGTGTACGCTCATTCGAACTTTGGTGCAGGCCAAAGAAACAAATTCTGGTCCACTTGAAAATGGGCGTCTCGGTCCGCTTCCAAGTGAACTCTCGTTTCCCCGGATTTCATTGTTGTTGAAACTGAAAATAGATTTGTTCGCCAAAGTTTACTGGCTGTGACAGTGGTACCAACAGACAGTGGACTCAAATGATGACTCAACACTCAAGGCAGGTTGACAGAAAAAGTCATTACTTTAAGCAGGGAATCAGTACACAAAAAATGAGTCCGGTAATCAGGCAGAGGTATCCAAAACGCTAGACTAGAGAAAAGTCGATAAACATGAGAACCAAGGTCTATCAACATAAGAAATACACAAGGAAAAATGGCTGGAACGCTAGACTCGGACGAATTGGCACAAAGAGAGGGGAGAACAACGATTCTCTCCTCTGATTGGACAAAGGTGGAACTAATTAGGCCGGGGCAGGGGAAGACACATGGGAAGAATCTGAAACGAGACAAGGGGCCCTATCTTGACGGTCTGAAATGCAAGTGTCAAACGCAAAGCGCAAGTAGCATTGTGGGCGGATCTTGGGCGCTGTTGCTATTATGCCGGCGGGATAAATGACTCTTGCGCCCAGCGCAAATCTAAAATGGGTTGGTCTGAAGTAGCTACATTAGTCATAGGTGTGGTTTGGGCCTAACGTGCAATAAACCAATCAGAGCGTCGTCTCACATTCCCTTTAAAAGCAGGCGCGCTTGTTCCATGGCGAGCACATCGCGCATTGCCACTACTGGACCCAGACGTGTCCAATCCCGCCATAGCGCGCGCATGCCTATCAGAGGGAAAAATAATTAGTTCTTCTGTTTAAATCTTTTCAGCTTTTCATTTTCCGTTGACAAAATGTAAATAAAGAAATGTCGCAAAGACATACTTGTGTAAAACACAACATGCCACAAAGAATGCTGCGACTTTTTGAGGACTGTACTGTAAAGTGCCTCCTGATTTATCCAAACACCTGAAGCGCATTTTCAGTATGCCGAATGTTCTTTCAATTACACCACGTGTTTCTGTGTGTTTGATTATAAAACATTTCACGCGCTGTTGCTGGCATAATAAAAGGTGTCATCCTGGTGTCCTTATCCATGTGTCTTGCGACTATTGGTCAAACAGGTTAATTTGATCCGTCATTACTATTAGCCTGAATATTTTGGGTAACTGTGTACGCTAGATTTATGCCTATTTTTTCACATATGTGGTGTGTAATATTTTTGCTTGTATGTATGGTTTGCAAAAATGGGAACTGCTTCCTTGTAGATGAGAGAAACAAAGTGTATGCACGTTGTACACACACTACATTATGGCCAAGCATGCGCCCTTAAAATAGCATCTGAATAAGCGCCACTGACTTTAGACTTGGTTTTTCCTGGTCTGTGGCGCAATTGTTTTCTGAAACTGCAAAATAGCACCAGGGAACGTTTGCGCCGGGACACGCCTCCTGTTTTCGCTGAACCGCCCCCGGAGCGCAAGTTCATTCCCTAAGTTAAGGACTTGCGCCGGTTGAGGGAAAATTCCAATGTGCGTCTGGCGCAAAATAGGAATTGTACAAGCGCCAGTGTACAAAGTCAATTGCGCTGAGTGCAAGATAGGGCCCAAGGGGTGAGTATCTTCAAAACAAGAACTAGAAACAAGAAAACATAACCCTAAACTGCCGGGATGTAACACTTGCTGGCCCGGGTAGGTGGAGTTCCCCCGTGTTCGACAAGTTTTACAATAATGTCCGCCGGCAAGGAACGCCCCGACATCAAAACTGAAAGTAAAATGTAAAGAAGCATAGCGCTGTTGTGTGGTTGCGAATTTAAAGACTCATGAAATATAGAAAGAAAGATATTGGATATAACAGATATTCACGCTCCGAATTGTAGCAATCTGAATAAAGGTATGGGTCCTGGGTGTCTAGCGTTGTATACCGGCCGAGGAGACGGGGCTTTCAAGTGAAGCCGTCGGGCAACAGCACTCCTCTCTATAGAGCCATCATTTGGTCAATATTTCTTCCCAATAGGCGAATTACAAAGTACCCTGGCCTAAACTGCAGCCTATCTAAAACGCAATCAACTGGATACGTCTCACGTTTAAAAATGTCTCAAATGGATACAAGGAGACCATGGACGGATGTAACACTTTTTAGCGATTTTTCTAATAAACCACTGTAATAGTCAATTTGCTATATTATAAACTTCAATAAATCAACTACTGACAAAATGTATTTAAGTGGTTTTATGAAATGTACGGGTATGCTACAGTATATGTACAGGTTGCAAAATTGATTTAAATACAGTCGCTCAACTGTTACAACTGTCCCAGTGTACAGGGGTGGTTGTAACACATGCCAGGGACAGTAACATGTCTTAAATATACATAATTGTGGAGTGCGTGTGTGTGGTTGATAGCTGGTTTACAGCCTCACCTGGCCTGAGTCAGACTGATGAGACTCTGGCTGGGTGGGACTGCACACCTGTGGTGCAGAGTAATCATGGCACCCAGGATAAACCAGCTATCAACACACACACTCAGGAGAGAGCCACTGTCATAACAGAGTATTACACCTGCTCGGCTTGTACCATCTTGCCATCGCCAATAAATGGATATACTATAACAACAACCTGTGTCTTGTGTCGGAGGGGCCCAGCAAAAGGTGTGGCAGAGGTCTACTGCTACACTGGTCCCCAACCTGGGGCTTCTCCGAATGGGAAGGGATATGGAAGGGCTGCCCAGACACACACTGGAGTCACCAGCCATGCTCATGGACAACCACCTCCCAGCACCAGCCTTTTCCAAATGGCAGCGACGGCCAGTGGAGGAGAGGGGAGGCAGCGCAGCAACCGCCACTGGCAACCGTCTGCGGCTAGCCACCCTCAGATCCAGCCCGGAGCAGCCCAGGTCCAGCCACACCTCTGCCAGCCAGCACAGCAGCCCAAGGCCCCATGCTCCAGGAGTAAGATGGGGATCGTGCCTCGTTGCCCTGGTGGAGGGGGGCCCTCCGAGGAGCTACCCCAGCTGTCAGGCCTCCTCCGAGCCCATCCAGCCAGCCCCTGCAATGGCCAGCCCAGTGACACCTCCGCCAGGCAAGGCAGCAGCCCCAGGCCTCTGGTCTACTGGTTGGAGGGGTAGGGGGGGGGGGTTAGCATGTGACACTGGGGAGGTGTAGAAGCAGTGGGGTTTGTTTTTATTTTAATTATAAAGGGTATGGCAACCCAAGGCCAGATAAGTGGAGGTTGGTTGACATATTGCCGTTTTACTGCACCACCATTAGACATATTTGACAATGAATACCACACAATACAGCTTCCATAATAAAAGCCCACCATAATCTGACATGGCCCTTACAATGGATCAAAATAAACAGATTATAAAAGGAAAAGTATTTAACCAGATGCCAACATGGCTGTGCTCACTCAGGCGTGTTGTGGCATGTTTGAAACCTGGCAATGCTACGAGAATTTAAAAATAGCCCTAAGTAATCCGCGTTGAGAGGCGTTAACATCATCCAGTGTCCAAATAAAACGGGACTCGAATGAGCTGGCGGATTGGAGCATCCATTACATAACTAGTGGACAGACTGGACTGGTTGGGTAGAGATTGACTAAATGATTTGTTAAGCCTGCTGACTGACTCACTGACTGACTGAATGGCTGGCTGGCTGGCTGACTGAATGGCTGGCTGGCTGACTGACTGAATAACCAGCTATATAACTGCTTGAATAACATTACACTGGGAATGTAAATGTACTTAATTTACACCGATTCATGACTACAGACAATCACACTGTGAGGCAGTCAATCACCTTTCAGTTGCTACAGTTATTTAAAATGTTTAACTTAAGTTCTGGGTTAGATCCCTAATGTCTGGAAAGTGTACCTGTTGGCTTTAATCAGCAAGATGCTTAACTGCTCCCTGCACATTATTGACCCATATCTGAATTAACTTGCTTTGCATAAAGGCATCTGATACATGGGTAAAACAAACACTACATTTATTTTAGGTGTTTAACTATTAACCACTACCCAACACAATAATAGATAATGCCTTGGGTAAAGGCTATTGGATGGCAAGTGTGGATACATCATGTTCTTTTTTTGGTCCCAGTACAGTTTGTAGAACTTAGCCTGGGAATCAGACGAATCTGCAAGCTCATTATGCATTCACAGTTGCTCTGATTGGTTGTAGGTCTATCTACAGACCAAAATTGGTCGGTAGATTTGGTATGCACCCTTTGATAACACCTCTTGGAAATCGAAAATGAACTGAGAGGTTCCTGACTCACACTGTTTCCTAACTGGATGCAATGCGAACGGACGAACATCAGATTGTTTTTGTTTTTCCCAATGAATATGTCCTAACGCCGTGTATCAGCGAAGAGGCTAAGCAGCGTTGCACTTGTTGGAAAAAAACGCTCAATCTGGCTCTATTTTTGCAAAGTTTTGCACACTTGTTCCACCTCCACCCTATTTTCATTGGTCAAAATTGAATCTGACATCCTGACTTCCTTTTTTAACCTAATCTATCCAGCGAGGCGCTAGATAGATTATAAAATTACTGTTATTCTGACAGTAACTGACACTTAAACTATATCACTCTTTATTACAGCCTATATCATTTTAAGTCTTCAAAATAACAGTGTACACACTGATACATGAATTAATCATTCTAGCTGAGAAAATGATTACAACCTTTAAAAAAATGATGTTAGTTATTAGGGGTGGTTAATTGGTCCAATTTCCCGATTCGATTCGATTCCGATTATTGAAGTCTCAATTCGATTATAGACCAATTTTCGATTATTAACGATTATCGATTTGATTTTCGATTATTATAGTTACCGACTGAAGTCTATTTTTTTGAAAGACAGACGCAACACATGTTTTACTGTAGCCTTATAGCTATAATGTACACAGTTATAAAAACTTTAAAAAATAAAAATAAAAATAAATAAATAAATAAAAAAAATAAAAATAAAAATAATCGATTTTTGAAAAATTCATAATCGATTCATAATCGGTCATTTCATAATCGCGATTAATCGATTATCGATTTTTTCCACCACCCCTATTAGTTATGAGTAAATAAGTTACTCAATTGCAGAGGGAGAAATCACAACGGCGCCCAAAACAAATCTCATCCCTTCCTCTTGCTGCATCATTGCTCGTAGTATCTGGACAATTTTTCACGCTTCAGAGTTTGCTCACTCGCTGTATGTTAGGAAGAGGTGGATTACGCATTTGCGAATTGGTCTGGTGATGACCGGCTAGTATAAGTGCAAACACTCCAGAATAAAGAGATGGAAGCACGCGTACACACACACACACACACACACACACACACACACACACACACACACACACACGTGCACACGCACACACACTCGCACACACACCTAGGGAAAAAACTATGGGGAGATCTGTGGCTAGCATTTAAAGGTAGTATTGTTGCGTAAGTGTTTGTAGTATTAGTAGTAGTAATAGTAGGCCTAGCAGTAGTAGTGTTATGTCGTAGTAGTAGTGTTATGTAGAAGTGTTTGCTTGGAAATAACCCCCTTGAAAGTTAGAGCGTTGAAAATACATTCTTTTATCTTGTCGGCCAACTGGATGGTATGTTGTTTAATGCTGTTCTCAGATAGCCTGATTTCATGCAACTCATTTATTTCATGGAAAATTAGATTACTGGAAGGAAGTTAGACATCACTTTAACGCAACATGCATTCCAGTCGACCAACGCCTCTTTGTTCCAGTAGAAGACATACGCAAGCAATCATGAAGCGCATCAATACATTTCAGTATTTAAGTCAAAAGAAGAGAGAAGATCTGATAAACATAGCCCCAATCACACACACACACACACACACACACACACACACACACACACACACACACGCACACACACACACATACACATACACACAGCTTTCACAGATCCTCAGGTTCAGCTATGGTACCACTGAGGTCATGTCACCAGCACTAGTTTCCCATGCAAAGGAACTATTGTTTCCAGCTCTCTGTAGCAAATAGGCCTGCAGATCTCATGTCCCATGATCTCTAAATAGAATCCATTGCATTATTGATTCCCGCAGGATAGTCGCCTCCTTTTCCACTTGTGCCCTGTGATTCTATTTTAAGTAAACAAGCCCACACAATAGGGAGTCAAATGGAAGAGGTTAAACACTCAGGATAGAGGAACAAGATGAGAGTCAAACAAGGACTCATGTTGAGAGCTTCTGGGAAACATTCAAATGCAAATAAGAGCTCTTCCCCCTAAGCGGATTCAGATTTAATATGACTTTTTTTATGTTTGACTGCAGATCACAAATAGCAGCGGGATGATTATAAGATAATAAAAGTGTTGTTCATTCTCCGTGCCACAAAAAATGACAATGCCAATGAGATTACTATATGACAAGGTTCACTCCAAGACTACAATGATAGTCTAATACTGTTGTCCCAAATCCTTAAGGAATTTGGTAGGCTAGTAGTGGACCAGAGGGTGACAAATGATGTTCAGCACAGCCACAAAGAAATAAAGTTAAACTTGAGCTATTTAAAAACATCTTCATCTTCAAAACCCAATGGCTGGAGCTTGGGAACCAAAGCACTGATAACATTTAAAACTATCCAATATGATCACAATGTATCCCTTGTTCCCTTGTGCAAGGCACCAAACAACCAGCTAATCCAGGCAAAGGCTGAATTTAGAGAACAAATGAGGAAGCTGTGTGTGGTTCCCAGACGTATGAAAGGAGTGAGAGGTGGGAGGAAAGCAGTTGGTTAAGAAAAATATGTGAACAAAGGTGCAAGACTAGAATCTACAACAAACTATAAAAAACATACTGTGTGTGTGTGTGTGTGTGTGTGTGTGTGTGTGTGTGTGTGTGTGTGTGTGTGTGTGTGTGTGTGTGTGTGTGTGTGTGTGTGTGTGTGTGCACATGCGCTTATGTGTTTGCACATATGTGCTTCTCATATCGATTCACTGCTCTTATGCCTCTAGGGCAGCCTAACAGAAACTTGTATCCACAATCGACTCTACATGGTTGTGTGCTGTTCTCACACAGTGATAAAACATGGAGTTAGGAACTGAAACGTAGCGCAGAGTTTGAGCCACATAAGAGTCTATGAGAGAGCCATGTGAGAGTAGAGAGAGAGAGACACACACACACACACACACACACACACAAGAAGCGATGAATTGAATAAGGAAGGAAACAATCCTGATAAGACACTTCCTGATGAGATACTAGAATTGTGTTTCATGCCCAGTATTTCAGTTCCAGTTATTGCAGTCAAAGTGCAACAAGGTGAATGGCAGAAAACAAAGGGACATTACAATACAATACACTCACTTATTTTCCTTCATCCATCAGTGTTCCTGAATTAAAATAAAACACATGCGCAAGACTGACAACATTTCTCGCATCTGAGTTTTCTTGTCTCACCGACTCTTGTAAACCATCTTAATAATGGAGACAATGCTCCAGCAGAGATTACCGCCCACTGTTTTAGTGAAAACAGAGTAAACCATATGCAGCTGTAGTCACAAACGCTCAGCTAGGAAGGGGAAAATGATTGTTCCTGGGAATAAAGGACTCCTATTTGCATACATATGCAATCAGAAGAATAATTATTGAATGTCATACCCTCCCAGTATCGTTTATACTAACTGCTATAAAAATGCAATTAAATCAAAGTTTTTGGCAAGAACGCTATGAAAGAAATCTTTGAAAATATATTTCCATGATGTTGTTGTTTACTGGACAACGATTAAGATTGAGCGCAACAAACACATGCATGCCCGCGCACAGAGACACAGACACAGAGACACACACACACACACACACACCCCTTTAATCCCACAAGGGACACACATTTGTACATGCACAGACATGTATACAACCACATGCACACACAGGTAATACCAATAAATCCTACAATAAATCAAATCCTTTTTTTAACCAATTCTACTCATCCTCTCTTGATTGAGCAAATGTATTAAGACGTTATTTTGGTCTCTCTGCCTCTCCTCATTAGACATGTATATCCAATCCACCATAACGAGCCTGTTTCCGTCCTATGGAGCACTAATCCCTGTTGAATTATGGATTCAGCATGAACATCAAAGCGCACATTCCAATAAAGCTGCTGCTTGAAATTAGAGTTAATTTGAGAACTGCAATTATTTCTACGGCAAGCTAGATATATATCACTGTGTGCCAGCATCCCCTGAGTCTCCTGAAGAAGAACATCATTAAGGAGCATCCTCAAGTTACCACCAGTCACTAGTTGGGAGCTAATCTGGCCCCCATCAGCATTTAAAAGCAGAGCAAACACAATAAAGGCACAACATTGAGGAATTCAGTAGGATAAATTGAGCCACCCATTAGAGAATAGGACCCAGAGCTCAGTTTCATACACATCATGGTTTAAGGGCGCTAGCGTTCTTCGACAGCAGGATCACAGGAGAGAAAGAAAAGGAGATGCATTAATAGTGAGTGGAGGACTTGTGTTAACATGACTGAAAACAAGTAATTTCTTATTTGACTCAAGTTAAAGTAGACAAAAGGAAGAAAATCAATCTTACACTGTTAATACAAACACGCATTAAAATGACAGAGGACATGCCAACACAAGCACACATGCAAGCACACACACAGACACACACACACACAAGCTAGAAAACACAAGCCCAACAAAACTTCAGGGTTTTTATAATTTGTTTTGACTCAACAAGGGGCTCCTCCTTGTTAGCTATGAAAACACTAGCATTTTAGCTTTCTGTCAAACCGCCTGGCCTACCAAGAACACAACATCATTGGTAGCAATATGAAATTAACAATACAAAGACAATACAATGAATTTTAAATGCAATATGTATCTCATCAATATGCTGTATTAAAACACAAACTCAACATCATTGGTAGCAATATGAAATTAACAATACAAAGACAATACAATGAATTTTAAATGCAATATGTATCTCATCAATATGCTGTATTAAAACACAAACTCAGGAAGACATTAACAAACGCAGATTCAGCTTTAATCGGTTTTATATCTCAAAGTGCAAGGCCGCCGGATATCGTCTATCCAGCAAACAACAGATCGACTGTTACTAAGTACACTTTCATTGTTGTCCAAAAGCATACAAAAACAAGTCACAGAGCTAGCTGTCATGTTCTGGTCCGCAGAGTCCATCCTTGTGGATGGATTTGGTCATTATACGTTTCCCTAAAACATCTGTGTTAAGTGCCAGCGAGGCAGAGGAGGTAAACAAACTCCTGCCCAGGTGCAAGATCTTCCTTACACACAAATGTGCCATGCTGTCGCTTAACACAGACGCTTCAGCAAAAAATACGATCCCCAAATTAATCATACGGATGGATTCTGTGGAGCAAAGCAACAGGACCACTCTGTGACTTTTGCTTTTGGGCAATAATGGAGTAAGTGTGATTCCACCATCGCTGACAGAAATAAATGTTGTTTTGACTGGGATGTTGGCAATGATAAAAAAAGAATTACAGGAAATTGAGTGAAATTGAGTGTAGGGAACTCAATAGTACAGAGCAAGATAAAACAGGACAATGGACCTTTAACCTAGAGTCAAATGAAGGGATCTAGCACAGAAAACTCATCATCCTAAAAACATAGATTTACTCCTTGTTTTTCTGGCAAAATAATCATTTACACCTTGAACTGTGACAAGAGACGGCTGGAACTGCACTGAAAAAGACTAAACAAGCGATATCTGGCAGAAAGTCTTAAGGACCTGAACAGGAACTCAGCTGTGAGATAACGACTCAAGCGTCTGAAAGACAGATAGACTTGCTATCAGTGTTGTCAAGTTTTCAACACACACACACATCGCATTATTTAGAGAAATCTGATTTCAAAGACAAAACAACAAGGAGCCATGAGCGTGTCTGACGTACTGGGGCTCATCGGCATGTCAAAGATCCAGCGTCAACATTTTGATTTTCAAACAAAGATGCAATTTCCCATTTAAAAAACAAAAGGATATATGTTGGCTTCTTTTGTGCACCCATTGCGTAACAGAGTCCCAGATGGCTCGGCTAAATAATCCATTGTGCTTCGACAAGAGGCCAAGAAACAAATCTGTTTCCTTGTTGTGATCTTTTGTTTTTTTCTCTAGTGGCCAACACACTTTAATTCAGGTTTAAAACACCATCACTCGATACCCAGTGTCAAATGTTGGTTGCTTTTCAAAGTGGTCCAGCTCTCTTTCATTGCAAACAATGCAACACAATTTGGCAACATTTCAGAATGTCATTCATTTTCACAAAACTATATAATAATATAAATCACTGCATCCTTGCATGTATTAAAATTATTTTCTTCCAGTTTAGCAAGAGTTAGCAATAATTCCTCGAAATAAAACAACAGGCTGTTATTTGTGAGCATACAGAACGTTTGTCAGGCACAGTCCGAGCTCTGCACTTGATTAGTGAGGGTTTGACCTCAAGGTTTGCATTAACAGATAGATACCACTGGTAGTGGATATGGTCATAATACACACGTTAACATTGCATGTGTTAAGAGAGCTTACATGGTTTCACGCACTAAAGGCAGACTATGACTGTAAAGCATATGTGATTTGGTATCACAGGCCTCCCTAGATGTACAGACTGCACCATACCATGAATCAATCCCAAACGGCTGTCGTCATCATTATACTTAAGACTTAACAGTCTTAAGTATAATGATGACGACAGCCGTTTGCAGCCATTTGACCTGGATTTAATACATCAGTAATTGCTTCCATAGCTCTTTTGAATATGTATGGCCACAATGGTAGACATTGTTTCCAGGTGAAGTTTTCAAGCCCTTGCAGCAAGTGACAGAAAGACGTCTGAGAGGCTCAGTCTGGAATGATGCCTAGACCTGTTTTGTGCAGTCAATGGCCCAAACTCACGACGAATAGAACTAAGGAGTCATTTATCAACACTACAAACATATCAGATCATTCAATTAAAGCAGGATGAGGTTTCTACAGCGCCGGGAGATGACATAAATGTGATTGATAACATATGCACCACAGGTGTGCAGCCTCACCCAGGCCCAGAGTCTAAACAGTCTGACTTTAAGGCTGCTTAAACCAGCCATCAACCTCACACACACGCCACATAAACGTTGGCAAGCGTTCTGCAGTCAGAACCGAATGCCTGGTTCTGATTAAGAACAACAATTGTTGACAACGATATTGACTGCTGAAAATAGACTTTAGAGTGAACATTACAATGGTGACTGCAGATATAACCCACAGCATCCTCAACTTCCACACTTGCTTGCTTCAGTACAATACTGTGTGTTGAGTTACTGTATAGACTATAGAACTGGACTATACTGTATAAAATATCCTCTCTTACTCTTACAACCAAGAGTCTACATTTTCTGTTGAAATCCATAAGTAAATGAGTAGGCTACTCGTCCAGGAAATCATAGACAATTACAAAAATATTGTAATCGAAAGTCGCTTTGAATCCCGGAATCACTCCGATTGTCCTGTAGCAGTGACACTTTTTGCTCTCTTCATTCTTGCCGAATCTGGTTGGAAGTGAAGCAAAAAGCCTTCTGTGCAGATCCCTGTTAATCTTTTAACATCTTTATTCAGTCTATTACAAATAAAACTGTTATGATTGCTTCATGGATTGCTACACTTTCCTTGGGTGCGGCATTTTTTTTTTAATTCTTCAGACTGTGGCGCTCCTTGTTCGTCATGAACTGAAGCCCCCCCCCCCCCCCCCCCCCCGAGCGCTGATTGGTCCTAGCACTTTGACATATTTGCAAGAGGCTTTCAATGGGCTCGAGGCCAGACTTGACATTAGAAACAGAATGTGAACCCGTGGGATTAGGATGGTCTCAGAGGCTAGTTATTGACAGTGTGTCCAGATATTGTTCTCGTTTAATGAGTTGTATAGTGACTTCCACAAAGAGAGAAACTTGGTTTTGACAATCTGAAACCACAAACTCCTGCCATCCAATCCCTGTTCAACCCACCCGTCTGATTTACACTGTCAAAATATTTGTTGTTGTTTGAGTTTGGTGGCTTGTGGTGAAAAACAATAGTTCTGCATGTAAACATGTCAGAGGTGACATGGAATAAATCACCAGATGTAATGTTGATAGCATTATAAACAGCAGGTTGACGACACCACTGTGGTGCGTCAGAAGCTCTTTGCTGTGACTGAGATGACATGAAAGGGGGTCACAGTGGGGAACGTGCAATCGTTCCTGGGTCCTCATGTCAGAGCTGCTGTCTGCTAATGCCGGCATCAGTGACGGGCACTGGTGAATAAAAAGGTGCGGAAACAAAAACAGCAGTAGGCCTTTTGGTGACAACACTGTCAGGTGTGGAGGTGTGTGTCCCTGCATGTGTGTGTCCCTGCATGTGTGCGTATCTGTTTTCCATCTTCACATGTTGTGTGCATCACCGCATGTGCACATCTTCGCATGTGTTCTGTGTGTTGTCTCTTGGGTGTGTGCATGTGCCCTGTCGAGGCCTCAACATGCTTCTGCATGGTTTGTCTGAATCCTTTGTTTCTTAGCTAGCTTCTTATCTTTGTTATGGATGTGAAAAGCTAAGTGCATCTCAATTAAACCTCTCGTCCCCCCTCCCCACTGCAAACAAACAAACATGCAGGCCTCTGCATGTTTGTTTGTCCTCTGCAACTATCATGACACTGACAGCAAGGAACACACACACACAGCCACAGCCATAATAGCCATATCAACCATAGTAAATAAATGCATAGTGACAGAAACAAACATGTTTTTGTGTGTTTATATCAATTGGAAACGGTACACAGTTTTTAGGTCTTTTATGTAGTGAATTGAATTTGCAACAATTTGCATCACCATGAAACTAGTTAGTTCATCTAAACACTACAGAAACTAGAAATTACGATTTCTTTGCCAACTCAAAAATCCAATATTAAAGAAACAAAAGTGTTTGTACACATGTAATTACATTTTCACTATTAAACACATCTCTTTAGACTACTAGTTTTCTGTCATGTTATGTTATATCCACTCACTCTGTTGGTGTGCAAACAACCATATCAGCTCTACTGAATTTAAGAAGACTGAACAAGATCGGGTATCAATTGGTTGAGCGAATGCTTTTCATTAACCAACAACACTCAACAATGCAAATGCATAAAACAAGATTCAGAAATACAAATGAAGTGTGTGTGTGTGTGTGTGTGTGTATATATATATATATATATATATATATATATATATATATATATATATATATATATATATATATATATATATATATACTGTATATGGAAAAAATAATAATAAATATAGCTGTTCTAAATAAATAAATACATGCATCAACAAAAATAATGCATATATCGATTGCTCATTTTATTTAATTAATATTCAATGCAATTGAAAATTGGTGACTCCTCTTAGAAAGTGCTGAATTTCATTCCATATGCTGAGTGGGTATTAGCATATAAACTATTGAAATGGTGGCTTTAACGCCCTTTAAAGGTGCAGTGTGTACACTTTAGTGGCCTCTAGTGGAATAGACTTGTCAGAATTCAGTTGGTTGCAATCTCAACCTTACCGCTAGATGCCACTAAATCATACACACCTAAATCTTGCACCTTTAACTCTAGCCTATACTGTAGCTGCCAAGGGTAGCGGTACCACATAAACCACTAGAATCCAAGTGTGAGACCAAACATCAATAAACATGAGAGAACAAAGACCAATATCACTGTCAGATGGTGTTTGTTAAAGTAGTGGTGGTAATACAAGCTGCTGAACAGCTTCAGTTATGGTTGAAATGTGTTTACTGGTGCAGCCCTATAGTAAACACTTTAACTAACTAAAAAACAATGACGAACGAAATGCCAATGAATTGTTCTCTTCACATCATACTGGAGCTAGATGCAAGAGTAGGCTTAGTGCAGCTTTGCATACAATCAATAGGTTTCTAGTCAAATGCAACCAAATAGCGAACATACAGAGAAAAGCCTTTGATTTGCATTTACTTAACAAATCAAATGATAGAAAACTCCTTACTCAGCTCAGGGAACAGAGGAATGTTGTAATGACTTGAATGATCTGAGACAAGTAGAATTAGTCACTGACTTCTTCCTTTTCTTCAAGCTTCTCCAATACTTGAATATGACACATAGGCATAAGGCATGTGAAACATTTACACAAAGATGGATTTCTATTCATCTGCATGTATTAAACCCAATGCCACTGGCTTGAACCAAGCCATGTGTATGTGTGCACCGCACACACTTGTTTGTCTGATTGCTCCGTTGATACGTCAAGTCTAATCTATACAGTACACAAAACTATAGGTCAAATTATGATTACCGTCACTGATAAAACAAAGACAAGACAAATCTAGAAAGAACACAGTTGGTTGATTGGAATGAAAGCCCATAGGGTGTTTCAATGAAGACCTCTGCTCTGTCTGTTTTGTGTCTAGAATCCAGCTAGCCTTTATCTGATGCCTGCACACAACACTGACTACTTCACATGCGTCATGAAGCTCTATATTTCATCCTTATCGCTTTATGTCCCTTGACTACCTTAAAGACAGCCTCTGCTTATTTCTTTGATCCATCCAGTTCCATCTCAATCTTTTATCTCCCCTCTGCTTTAATCTGTTCCCCTCTACCTGTCTCTTGGAATGTCTTTCTCTCTCTCGTCTGTTTCTGTCCATCCTACGTTTTGTGTGCAAACTCTTTGTCTGGTCTCTCTTGGCTGGCTAAGCTACCCTTGTCATTTGCCTTCATGAATGAAAGCACACTTTTGTTTTTCTTCCTCTGTTCTTTTTTTCTCCATAAGCATGTTAGGGACAAGCAAAGCATTACATGTGATTGTTTAGCAGTTTCCTTCACAGCCGGTTCCTTGGATGAGTATCCGCCTGCTAGATAAAGCTCTGTGTTTCTCCCTGGTTCAGAGGCATCGGCCAATAGGTTCCTATTGTTCTATGAAAACTCGGGATATGAGACTAATGGGGACTTTGTTCAATACATCTTGGTTTGTAGCTGATTTCAAATTAGGTGAAATGAAAAGAACGAAATTAATGAAATGAACATCGCACAACCTTCTCTCATCAAGGAATAGACAAAAAAGGGATATTCACCCTATGATTCAAGAGCCCACCATATGGCATCGCACAAAATGACACCCTACTCAGGAGACCAAATCACTTTCTAGCTATTTTTGGTACAATTGCTTCAAATAGGAAGTTAATTTACACAGTAAAGTGCACATTGTAACTGTATTTTACATGGGCAGAAGAGCCCCGGTATGGTCACTACTCTGTTCATAACATTTGCCTGACAGACCACATCAAATTAACCTCCATGTGAAGTGTAAGAAGGAGAGACATATGGAATGACACATGGAGTACAAAAACACAGTTTATTTAGCTCAGACTATCAGCAGATGAAGCAGACTAAGCAGGCTATTAATCCATATATCTTATAGTGACGTTATCACAGCCTCTAACAGATGTTACCACCAGGGTTTAGATTGTAATCCTAGAACTCAAACCTGTCCGACTCCCTTTTGTTATTTTATTCAAGCCAATTTTGATCTTACTGCTGATTCAGCTAGCAATATTAAGCTATTTCTAAGTTACCGATGCAGTTTTCAAAACTGAATAATGTTTGGTGAATAAATTAATACATTAAATTGAGCTCTTTTACAGTGTGGTAAATACACACACCTTGACTGAATAATACTCCCTGTCTGACTTCATCATGACGAATGATGTTCTGTCGACAAAACCCACACGGAAAACAAAATGACAAAAGTTGATTTTCAAAATGATAAGCCCATATGCTCTTCACAGTTTTCCTAAATATGAGATTAGAAGGGAGCTGGGCATGTTGTTCAGCTAATACTATGCCCACCATGATGCATAATTAGTAGAAGCAGCCAGAGAATTGTAATGAGACAAGAAGAGTCAAGACTGTTCTAAGATGCACCATCCGTTACTTTGTTTACTCTAAAATGCTAAAGCTGGTTCAAACAAATTCCCAGAAGGATAAATTATCCAAATCCCAACACTGGAAACAGGAAAACAACATTTATCTGAGACCAGATCAAAGACATTAAAAAAGTTGTCGTTAAGATTGGTAGGTTGATAGCATCAAGCTTGTGTCACCCTCATAACCGCCTCTAACATTTTAAGCAGCTATCCCATTTTCTTTGCACTATGAGTGATCTACTGCTGAGCAGATCAGTAGGTAAATACTTGGGTGTAGCTGAATTTTCAAAATTGACATTGTCACACATTGACTTTATCTAAAAAATTGATTGAAACAATAATTGTATTAGTTATTATATATAGTATATAATTATAAAACATTAGGCATGTTAAACCATTGGCATTACATTTTAGGGCAAAAAAGCAAAAAACTAAACAAGCACATTCAACATCATCAGAGTAGGCTGCACAAAACAAAAGAAAAAGGTATATAAAACTGATCAAATGTTTCTTGTTGTAATTCCCAAAATAACCTGAGTGGCGCTAGATGCCCCACTAGGCCCCTAATAATTCAGAAGGTTAAAAAACTGCTAACTTCAACTTGGAAGATGTCCCCGTCAAAGAGAAGATAGGTTGAAATTGTCAAGACGTTTGGAAGAAGAAATATTTATTCACTGAAGTTAATGGAAACCCAACATGCTTAGTGTGCACACCAATGAAGTGGCATTTGGTCTATTATGGCCCACAATCGCTAATGAGTTTCACACCCCTGAAGGAAATACATCTCAAAATGGTTTGCCAGGCTGACTGTTTTTACATTTATTCCCTGAGACAAACTAGTAAAACATATATGAAAACCGATTGTGAAAGGTGGACCAAGAAACGAAAGATTCACAGAACATACACCATTCACAGCACTATCGTCTGCCGTAACACTTTCATAGATATCAAACTCGGGTGAGTTTGATATCTAAACTAAAATATATTAAAGGTGTGCATGCTAAACATGCAGAGCAGCGACTAGCTCTCTAGCTTCTAGGGGATTTTATGTGCGTTAGCCAGTGCTCAGCTAGCGTGGCTAATGTTAGCATTGTATTTTTTAACAAGCTGGCTCTCCCACTACCCATTACAGTACTGCCAGAGAGGAACAGCCGGTGTTTGTTTATCTAGATTTTTGTTTATTAGACCACTAGGCTAGCCAAACAATTGCTCTTTGTTGCTAGCTAGCTAACATGATGGAGCTACGTCTGAAACCAGTGTTTGTTGTTTTTGTTTCAGGATCAGCAAACATCTCAAATTCATTGCCCAATCCTACAAGGAGCATGGTGCAGTACCACATCAGAGGACATTTCCACGGACAAAAAATAACTTTCAAAGTTGCTGCCAACTAATGTCACCAAAGCCTCAGTGTGGTCTATTACATTTAAGAACATGAAGACTCATGTTCTGAAAAGTAATAGATGGGTTTTTCTCGCCAACATCTCAGACAGGTACACAGGGGACGCCGAGGCCTATTTTCTGCAGAGCATCGCGCTGGACCCAAGATTTCGATCCCTACCTCATCGGGATGACGAGCGACGCAAGTCTGTTTATGCCCAGCTAGCTGGAAAAGCTGCAAATTTGCAACAGAATCAGGTGGGCTTATTTATTTTAAATGGGGTGTGTGAATCTGTTCTAAAATTACTCAAGTAACGTTACATTATTTGAGTGGGACAAAAACATTGCTAAGGTAGGACTGTCCGGTGTGTGTGTTTGTTTTGAATTGACTAGTTGCTATGTAAAGCTCCTGTTGGAGAGAGTTAAAGTGGGTGAGATAGAGATATTTTGTAATATAAAATCGGTTTCCTTGCTCCACTAATTCTAGACCAGTGTCAATAAGGGGCCTCTGCCACAGGCAGAGGCCCTGCCACAGCACACAGAGAGGCAGCACATGGAGCAGAGCTGGCACAGGCTGGTGACAATGACCAACCTCCCTCAAAGAAGACGGCACTGGAGGATCTATTTGGAGTCAGTGCTTGTTAGAGAGGTTGAACAAGAGATTGCAACTCTCAGCAGCCGTCCACTCAAGTGGTGGAAAGACAAATCACAAGTTGCCAAACCTGGTCCCTCTGGCCAAAGCATACCTCTCAGTACCTGCTACCTCGGTGCCTAGTCCACTGCAGGGGACATTGTAAATGCTGTGCTACTGCCTGAAAATGTTGTTAATTTTCGTGAAGAACATGCCCAATTTTGAGACTCAAAACAGGTAATCAGTCCGAAAGTCCCCTGCAGTGGCGAACACGAGCTTTGTTGATATTTTTTTAATATTTCTAATTTCTAATTTAATTTCATAGTTCACTGTAAGCAAAATGAAAGTACTTGTACCTAAAAAATAATGACTAGTACTTAGTTTAACTAAAATTGAAGTGCTAGTAACTAAACAGTAGTTAATAGTTCCTCCAAAGGATTACATTTGAAAATGGCTTGCCATACACCTAATAAAAAGTCACTAGTAAAATTTAAATTATGAGTAACGACGAGTGACTAAATTAAAATCAGTACAAAATTAGTGACTAGTTTGTCCCATTTATGTTAAAATGACTTACCATATATAGTACTTAGTATATATATACCTATATAGTTCATAGAGCATGTAACTATTTCTGGTTCAACTGTTCCATCTGGGGCAGCGGCTGGCCCTCCGTCTGTGTCTTGGTAAGGTCACAGAAGCGGAGCAACATCTCTCTATGCACCTGCAAGTGAACACATTCATACACGTGTGTGTGTGTGTGTGTGTGTGTGTGTGTGTGTGTGTGTGTGTGTGTGTGTGTGTGTGTGTGTGTGTGTGTGTGTGTGTGTGTGTGTGTGTGTGTGTGTGTGTGTGTGTGTTCCAGCGTGTTGTTCCAGGACAACATGACATCACGCAGGCCGTTGGGAGAGATGGCACTGATGAGTGTTTCTCTTATGATAGGACCAACCTGCCACCCCAACTCCCCCCCTTCTTCTCTCCCCATCCCTCCCTCCCGCCAGGGTACAGTTAAATAATCTCCTCAACCAAAGCCTGCTGTAATCCTATGACATAACTTTGGCAGCTAATTGCCTCCTGAAGTGTTTCGACACAGACCAAGAATTTAAATCAGAAACACACACACACACACCCACACACACCCTGACCCTTGGAATTATGAAATAATCAGGAGAATCATTTCATAGACCACAGAGCATATGTCTGCAACACCATATAGTATGCTATATCAATGTGTGTTGTTGTCGCAAGCAGATGGTATGTTTTTAAGTTACATAAATGGACATTCATATGGAATACAATTTGTGGAAGTGTGTAGGGAATCACACATCTGATATGAGACTATGAAGATGCCAGCACAAAAATAATTGATTTCAAGGTTGGCATAAATGTCAGGCATGTGGGGTTCCTTGGTCAGTTTATTTTGAAATAAGTGTGGGTGGAGGAGAATACAAGGTTAAAGCAGCTCTGCTAATCAATCACTACTACAATATGACTAGGCCCTGTCATGTAGACATCTTTGTCAAACTCTGGAAACTTTGTAAACCAAGAGTTCCTCCCATACCCTTCTGTAGAGTCACAGTTTAGAGGGAGAGGTTCAACTACAGCTGGCTCCCGTCTGCTCAAAGGTACCTTCAAAATCTATTTACACACACACACACACACATATACATATATATATATATATATATATATATATATATATATATATATATATATATATATAATTTGAGTGAAGAAGGGTGGGAAATCGCCTGCCTTTGAAGCCACAACACAATAGTGGAGCTTATAATCAGATGTTTTTTCTGTTCGTTTTAGAAGACAAACTTGAAAAGAAACGGAGCCCTTAGGCAGGGTTAGAAAACAGTCACTAAGCAATTTTAAATGCAAGAAAAACAGTGAACGCTAGGCACACAAAAAAGCAAGAAAAAAAAAAGCAAGAAAGAAAGAATGAATGAAATAATGGGTGAGAATGAAAGAAAGAGTGTGGCCAACAGTCACAGACAGTGAGACAGGTATGGAAAAGCATTTCCAGTGTGCAAGCACACTGCCTGGCTTAAATGGACGTTTTTCAACATTTTAATGGTTTCCAAGTTGCCTAACAAAAGCCTACAAATGAAAATAACTGCTTATAAATGCGTTATGTGGGTCAAAATACGGCTATTTTCAATCCCCGAAATGTCCCGGCAAATGGCTTTTTCCCGGGACTTCCGGGTTTAAAAAAAAACTACAAGCGCTTTCTCTGCGCCCTGAGCCCTCCCCTCTCACCCTGGCCAATCAGCTTGGAGTTTGGCTCCTTGACATTCAACTGGCTGTTGTTGTTGTTGTTGTTGTTGTCGTTGGTGTTGTGTTGTTGTTGTTGTTAGCCTTAAGAGCAACACGAGATTTTACAATTGCTGCTGGCAATGAATACCAATCTCCGGATCAAATGAGGACGATAACTTCAGCCAAGTCTTACTGAGTGGAAGGAGTGACGAACATTTATTTGAGCCAGAATACACTGAAGAGGAAATCTTACAGAGGAGGCGGCAGCAGCCAAATGTGCAACAGCGTGTTCTGCCGTTTAGCGTCTCTCAAGTAATAAAGTTTTGCTGCAATAGTTTTACGGCTATGTTTATGAACGCAGTATTACCATTACTAAACGACTATTTGTAGAGTTTACTTGTGCAATTTCTGCTCATTCAAAGAATTAAGTAGCAATGCTTGTATAAATGCAACACAAAAATTAGCAAATAGGTGTATAGCAATGTTTATTCATGCAGTATTGCCGTTACTAGACTACCATTTTCAGAGTTTACTCAGTTTTAGCGAAACCGAACACAGCAGGCTCACGAAGATTATACATGTTGGATTGCCATGTTGGATTTTATTTTCTCTGGAGGCTTTCTTTATGATATGTGCGGTGATATGGCAGGCAACTAACTATAGCAAATAAAATTGTGTATTGATAGAAAGCTTGCAGTTTTTTATTCATTACTTTATTATTATTGAAATGCAAATACAGCCATATACTTTTGTCATATGTTGGGCTCCATTACAGCTACTGTTTTACAACGCTCAATACATGTGAAACGTGACGGCAGCCGCTTAAGCAACTCGATATCCTGAACCAAGCACAAAACAATGAGATGGCAGGATGTTGTCCACATAGTCCACAGAAATATAAAATCCCAAACTCTAAACAAAAGTAGCCAATCTTATATCTGACTCTCTCAACCGGATGTAAACAAGTTCCCATTGGACGTCTCGACTCACGCAAAGCACCATGGACCTTGTAGTAAATTGACAATATTAAACAACTCGCGTCTGTAGTTCATTCTGAGTGTTTTTTGTTTGGGTTTTGGGTACAGAGCTTGGGACACTATGATGACACTATGAGTTAACAAAAACATGGCTGGGCCGGTGGAACGTCACTTTAAGCTCTCAACTGAGGATTAACCCAATGTATTTTATAGAGGAGTACCCAGTATGACAAGTTGGGCACTTGCTTCTTGTTCAGCTTTGCTTTGGTGGTTTTATCTTAACCATGTTATGTTGCTTTGCATGCTTTTGCATGCAAGAGCAGGTGGCTTGTGTACCAGCAAGCACGCGCCACACGAAACGGTTACCCTTTCACCTCAAGTTCTTTTTTCTAATTAAAAATAACAGTTTGAAAACCACATTTCTTGAACTAACTGAAGAAACTGACAGAAATAGACACTAAAGTCTATTTTTGAGCTACAACATAATTAATACATTATTTCAATAAATCAAAACCCAAATATAGAACGTAGTTATAATAATGTGTACATGTGGGTCGCGGGTTGATACTCTATGGAAAGTCATTTCAAACACATCTCTGTTGTTGTGGTTGATCTCTGCACCCCATAGATTTGTAGACGACTCCAGTGTGGTGGATTTTCCATTCGTGCCACATCCTGACTAATAGATAATGACAGCAGTCTGCGACAAACGAGAGAGAGAGAGAGAGTGTGTGTGTGTGTGTGTGTGTGTGTGTGTGTGTGTGTGTGTGTGTGTGTGTGTGTGTGTGTGTGTGTGTGTGCGTGTGCGTGTGTGCGTGTGCAATTGCATGTGCATGTGCGTGTGTGTGTAATGGGGAGGGGGGGTCAGAGGATGTGTGTTTGTGTGTGTGTGTGTGACATGGGTTAAAGAAAGAAGAGAAGACAACAAAAATGTGTGGAGGGAGATTGAATGATGACGAATGAGAGGGAGTGTGTGCGTGTGCATGCGTGTGTGTGTGCGCGTGCATGTGTGCGTGTGTGTGTGTGTGATTTCGAAAGGGGGTGGGTATACGTAATTGCAGTTGACGTCAAACTTGCAGAAGGATTATGTGTTTGGAAATCCAGGAAAGCAGTTAGCAACAACAACCATGAAAAGACAGACGCCAGTACTGTAACTATAACCTAGAGCAACATGCATGCACACACTGTTGCTGGAATGGGCAATTATGTTATGAAGGCAATTGTTATCTTGGATACATATATTCTCATTAAAAATGGATCTTATCAGGGGGGTTCAAATCCCCTGTGTGAGCATGTCATTACATATGGGTGAACTGACCCTGTGCTGGAATTAGCAACAACATTATAGTCAGGTCCAGTCATAGGCCTCTGTATTTATAAAGCACATTTAAAAACAACTTAAGTTGGCCAAAGTGCTGTACTGTAGGGAGTCATAAAGGAAACACAACACATCCAAGAACAATATCCTTTAGGGTCACATTGTACCTGAATGGAGACCGGTAGCTCTAGCCCTTGATAAGTCCTTATTCCACAAATAAAAAGTCAATGAACTCAACTATACCAACAAAAAATGCATAAGAAGTTGAAATGAACGTTGTAAAAATAAAAAAAATAAAAAATAACGATAAAGCAGTAGGCCTATATCTTAACACTTAATGAAACATTGAGATCAACAACAAAAATAGAAAAACACAAAAAATGACATAAGATTACACTAACGATGCAAACTCTCATTTTTTCCTCCGATAATAAAGTGGAGGGCTGTGGTCGTGTGGTCCCAGAGACTGAGGTGTGTCAGGGTTATGCTGTCATGCCTGTTGTGGGAGAATGCATTGCACTTATTGACATGACTTTCTGTTATGTCATGACACGATAACGTGTTGGGCAACTATATACGCCTTTCCCAATTGTAATTGGACGCAGTGTTGTTGTGTTATTGTGATACAGTGATTTACATTGCGATCGATTATGCGCATTTATTTAGGGGTCATGTTGCAGGCGCGCGCGTGGGCAATTTATAGCCCACCAATAAAACCCGATATGTATACATTGTGAAATCAATGTGATTTTATTGGCATTATTTTTTGGGGAAAACACCCCAAAGTTACTTAAAAAAAATAAAAAAAATAAAGGGGTCTGGGCCACAACATTCATGAGCACAAACAACAAACTACAGATCAGGACCAGTGCGTCCATATGCTGTCACTACTTCTCCTTCTCCTCTTCTTCTTCCAACACGCAGCCTATAATAAAAACCCAGCAAATAAACCAGCACGTCCACCACGTCTCTTACCTTTCATGGCTGAAATCACAAAATACATCGTTAAAGTCCAGGTCCATGAGAAAAGGGGCCCAGTCGCGCAGAGAAAGCGTTAAGTTCCCTCTCTCTCCAGATCTCCCCCTAATAACTCTCTCAGTTGGTGTGGGTGTGTGTGTCTGTATGTGTGTGTATGTGTGTGTCTATGTGTGTGTGTGTGTGTGTGTCCTTCTGAACGCTTTCTTTCCGTTGGCTGTTTCGCTCACAACCTCGCGGCACCACGGCATGAGAATCCACGTGACCCCTGACGATGGCAGAAGCCCCGCCCACCGCCGCCCCCCGGCCCCGCCCACCCCCGGATGATTGACGGCGCGGGGAGCCAACGGGAGGGTTTCACATGGGAGCCGGTCTGACGGAGCCGCTCGTGTTTGTGTGTGTGAGCGTGCAGTCACGCCGTCTGAGCGTCTGACTCCGGCTATCTCGTTTTGTTGCTTAAAATGTGTCTAAATGTTTTAGGGAGATTGAAAAAAAAAAGCAGATATGGTCCAAATGACGTGTGTGTGTGTGTGTGTGTGTGTGTGTGTATGTATGTATGTATGTATGTATGTATGTATGTATGTATGTGTAGGCTGTATAATGATATGTGTGTATGATTGTTAACTGTTGATGTGCATAACAGATTTGGGGAGAGAGAGAGAGAGAGAGAGACAGTGTGTGTGTCTGTGCTCAACTGAGTGTGTGTGTCACTATGAAGGGAGGATGGTCAGTGATGTATACATCTAATATTAACAACATTTTATTTTAGCTGTATAATGATATTGGTGTATGCCATTGTTTACTGTTGATGTACATAACAGATTGGGAGAGAGAGAGAAAGAGAGACAGAGAGAGACAGAGAGAGAGAGAGAAAGTGTGTGTGTGTGTGTGTGTGTGTGTGTCTGTGCTCGAGTGAGTGTGTGTGTCACTATGAAGGGAGGATGGTCAGTGATGTATACTTCTAATATTAATTTTAACATTTTAAAGGATCACGGACCGTTAAAAACTTCTTCTTTTTTTTAAAGGCCCAAATGGTTTGGCCTCTTGTCATTTCAAGTTGGAGCACTGTTGCTCCTTCTTAAGTTATTGCTATTCTACGGCATTAAAAATCTCCCTAAAGGTCACCAAAGCATAATGAAAACGGTGAATAAGGGAGCATGGCCCCAACCAACCAAGACGCAGGGACAATCATTTAGCCGAGTGCAGTGGCATTTACTTTGTGGGGTTGCTAATTGCCCCCAACGTCATCTCCGTCGTTAGGCCCGATGGGGAGTGACAACCTGTGTACTGTACTGACCCACTCGCCCCCTTGAGCCACACGGTTACCTGAGACCGCCCATCTGCCTTGTGCCCAGCGTATCAAACTCCATGGTTAATATGAGGAGTATAAACAGACCGGTGCCTTGTTCAAATCCGCCTTTTTTTTAAGAAATTCCCTAAAATTAGGACAAATAATCACTGTCACCTGTAGCAAATGCCACTCAGATGGAACCGCACTTTGCAGCCATCTGCTTCATCTCTACTCTCTCTCTCCCTCTGTGTCGGGGTGATTGGGATCGTTCTCCCCCCCGGCTGTGTGCTGAGGCTCAGAGACATGAGGAGGGCACACGGGGTAATGGATCTCCCTCTCCTCCTCCGCTCCTTCCCCATCGCTTCCCTCCCTTCCATCACAACCACCTCCCCTCCTCGGGGACCTGTGTTCGGATGTTTGCTTCTTTTGCTTCTTCATCTCCCTGTTCTGGAGATTGCCCTGTTTCTGTCTGCCCTGTGTTTTTGTTGTTGTTTCGGCACCTCTTTTTTGTATCACGTCTGTCTCCGTCTCTCTCTCTCTCTCTCTCTCTCTCTCTCTCTCTCTCTCTCTCCGTCTTCTTCCTCTCATCCCGCTGGCTTACTACAACATGTTTAAAGCACCATGCTGGTTCCAAGCTAGTCAGAATTATGCATCACCCAGAATGAACTAAAACTTTATTGTATTTCAAGTAAGCATCAAAATGGTGTTTCAGTTTCCCACCAACTCTCTTTTCCCTCTATACTGTACCTTCTCTAACAATACAGCTCATTCCATGAAATCAAACTTATAAATATATATATATATATATATATATATATATATATATATATATATATATATATATATATATATATATATAAATAAATAAATAAATATAAATATAAATATAAATATATATATATATATATATATATATATATATATATATATATATATATATATTAGGGATGTCCGATATTGGCTTTTTTACCGATAACCGATAACCGATATTGTTCAACTCTTAATTTCCGATACCGATATCAACCGATACCGATACCGATATATGCGGCCAATGTGAAACCTCCGCTTTACACTCATTGCAATAGGCTTTATGCCGAGCGGAAGTGTGGATTAATAAATAAAAACAAAACAGCGGTAAAAGCTAGCGTGTGTGTCCGGGAGAGTCCTCTCCTCGGACACATTACTCTGAAGCCCCGGTGACCATAGCGACGGTCTGGAAGGATTAATAAATAAAATAATGTGAGCGGTACAGCGGACCTGAACCGGTTGTGATGAGACTGTTTCTCAGAATGCGTTAGTATGTTGCGCTGACCCCTATTTTACTATTCAACGTAGAAACTTTGAAATAATTCCAAACCACCGACATAACTACAGCTACAACTAGCGTCCCGCTACACGGCCGCACATGCCCAGGCTTGTTATTTAGACGGCGCAGCGCGTTTGATGATGTCATCAAACCACGTCCTCACTTGAAACATAACAGATGTCTGAAATTATTTCAAAATCGATTTCGGTATCGGTTAAAAAACCGATACCGATATTTTCCGATATTGATTTTTTATGCCAATATCGGCCGATAATATCGGTGGGCCGATAATATCGGACATCCCTAATACATATATATATATATATATATATATATATATATATATATATATATATATATATACTGTATATACTGTATATATATATATATATATATATAAAATACATACATATCCAATATGCCTCATCTTACTGGTATACACCACTTTTCAGTTACACATCAACATTGCAGATAAAGAAAATATGAATAAATATGAATAAATAATGACATAACGATATGCAATATCTATGCTATTATTGCGTCAGGATTATATTTGTATATCGTATACGTATTGAAGAGTGATAGCAATTGAGAGGGCAAGAAACAAGGAGGCTGCTCTGACATATAGCTGGAAGAAAAAACACATCAACCATACAACTGCCCCCCACCCTCACCCTCACCTCCACCCCCACCCCCACCCACCCACAGCCTAATTAACTGGCAACCTGCCCCGTTATGCCCCCCCCCCCCCCCACACACACACACACCCCTACTCAATCTGCCCCCGTACCTATCTCTCATACCAAACAAGCTGATGAAGACAGCTCCATGCTGTGGAGAAGTAGGCCAGGCTTTAATTGCTCCCATAAGTAGCCACGGTAGACCGCTTGATAACGGACCGTCTCCTCCTTCAGCAGCTGCAGCACCGCACCTACAACAGGACAGGGCTTGCCTTGTTGGAGTTGAAATAAATGATGTTTTCCACTGGAGTGAGTGTACTTCGAGAGGTGTGTGTGTGTGTGAGTGCGTGTGTGCGTGCATGCGTGCGTGCATGTTTATCAATAAGCTCTATGTGTGTGTGCGCTTGACTACGACGTCTGTGACTACAGCACCAGCAGCCTCTGTATGAGACTAAGGACTGTGGGTACGAGCCATGGCCTTTTCCTACCATGTTAACAAATGGACTTCATTACGGAGGACAGTTCACTGCATGGAGACCCTCCACACGCCCCCTCCACCAGCACCACCCTGGAGGCATCTGATATGAACTCTGCATGGGGCTCTCTCTCTCTCTCTCTCTCTCTCTCTCTCTCTCTCTGCTATGCGTAGGACTTAGGAAGCACAGTATAAAGAGATAGGTGCTGGTATATAAAGGTCTGGAGTCTGGACAGATAGTAGTGTTCTTATAGGACCAGAGGTCAGAAAGCAATGTTAGCAGATACAGTCTGACTTATTTGATGAATAATGTCTTTGCACGGAAAATCGTTGTTTATGGGTATGAAATGAATGCATCAGCATCCTGTAAGTAGTGTAGTGTTAAAGTGAAGGTTGAGAAATGTGGGGTGGGGGGGGGGGGGGGGTGTATTATGTGAAATTATTCTACTAGAGGTGAAATAACATTTCATTTAATTATTTTGAGCAAAGTAATCATTTCAAATTCACTGACCTTTGAAGTAAATTTAGCTTCTGGGAAACGAAATCCTATCTGCTTTGCAGCAGAAACACAAATGAGATTTAACAGATGGAGTAGTGGTTAGCCTTAGCCTTTAGACTAAACAAATAAACATACTAATTATAGATTCCTTTTTTTCTTCTCTTCTCTTTTTTTTCTAATAGTTTGAACCGACAAACTGCAACTGCTGCATGACAAGTGTGATAATATTTAAAGTTTGGTTGGTTCCGCATAACCATGGAGAGATGCAAACATTGCAGAGTGTAGGTTTACAACAAAAAAAAGAGCCTACACTAGGCCCTATATCATCCACTATGTGCACTTGCGATGTCGTTAGCTATCGGGTAAACAAAAGCGCTATTCCTCTTGGTTTGGTTGTACACACAAACAAACCAGTTTTCTTTGTGCCGTAATTGGAGCCGTCATTTTCCCCAGGAGATCGTACCCGGTGGCAGACAGGGCTTCATAGTGAAAGCGAGGCGTATAGAGAAGCTAAGGGAACCAATCTAAATGCCAATAGTGTCATTATTCTGTAGCCGTTACACTGTGCAATCAACATTTACTTCATATTGATACGTTAAAGCAAAAAAGTTGTCTACAGACCTTTAAGTTAATCTTCCTGATGTCTTTAAATCTAGTGGAGAAAACAATTATATTTTGAATATGTGCATGTAAGAGTGTTTCATTCAAATAATTGTACGGAATAGAGGGTAAAAACAACATACTCTGTACTGTCACCATTGGCAAAACTTTGCACAAAGGCTTCCTAACAAGGATAACTGCTCGCACTCTACTGTCATAATACTGTTCTGAAGGCCATTCCTTTCTCCCCTGTTTGCTAAATTGTACATGTGTTACTTATCTTTTCATAGCAGTTCAACTTGATGTGGCGTTCTGTCCCATACTCTTATCTAAGACCTTGTAGATTACAGCGGGATAGTTATTCAGACCGTGGTCGCTGATGTATTAAGAGTGGCAGGTTTTTACATTTTTAACTATTTTAAATGCTTTAAGTATAATCGTTTGCAAACGGGATTTGTGTGTGTGTGTGTGTGTGTGTGCGTGCGTGGTTCAGAATTTTACCTGGAAAATACACTATGCAAGTTAACTTATGTGTGTGTGTGTGTGTGCGTTCCCAGATCCCAGCCGAGGTCTGCAAGGTTGGTGAGATAGTCTCACCTGTTCAGCCACCTAGCTAATTACAGAGCTGCTCTTTGAAGATGACGTTGGTGCCATATTGGCCCATATATAAGGAGGCTCTACAACGCCTCATGAACTGCCTTGCTGATGCAGCTACTGCCTTTGGTCTCACACCATCAGCCTGAGGAAAACAGAAGTACTGTTACACCCCACTTTCAGGACAATTCACCTTCAATCCTGCATCAACAGGGACAAACTCAACACTGTGGATCACATTACCTACCCGGGCAGCATACTCTCCAACGACTCAACCGTCACAAGAGACATTGATAACAGACCTGCCAAGGCAAACAGCTCTTTTGGTCGACCACACAAATGTGTCTGGCACCACCACTCGCTTTGTCTAACCACCAAAATCCAGATCTACAGAGCAGTCGTCATCCTGCAGTCCTGCAGGCAACTCTGGTTTCTGGAGGGATTCCATCAACGTTGCTTGAGAACCATCGTGGGCATAGTGTTGCAGGACAGAGAGACGCCTGACGCCCAGCATGGGAGTCCACCATCCTGCTAGTTCTGGCTCTTTTCAGTGAGTAATGCCACCCATTTAATGTGATGATTAATTGTATAATTGTCTTTTCATTGTACGATATGCTGGGGAGTATTTAAGTTGTCAATGTTGTCAATGTGGAATTTATCTAATCTATTTCTAAAAAGTGCCTTCCCAGCCACTGACTTTCAAAAACGTTCAGATAGGTTAGTCGGCTCCCATAGTTCACCTAAAAGAGCCGACTCGTTCACCAACGACCCATCGCTACATCCTACTGTGGCAGCTACAGTGGGGAGGCCACACCAGGCGAATGGAGGACACATGATTGCCAAAAGCTGTGCTCTATTCAGGACTGAGCAAGGGCAAGTGGAACAAAAGCAGGCCCAAAAAACAGGCCGGCTCAAGCACCGACTGTCCTCTGCAGGCATCAACACAAAAACATGGGAGCTCAAGGCTGCCGATAGGAACAAATGGGACAGCGAAACCCAGGAAGCAGCCCTGAAGACAGAGCTCACCAGGTATGAGGCTCCAGAGGCCAAGAGGAGACGAAAGGGAAGATAATTCTCCTTGCAGCGCCCCAGCCAAGGATCTACGAGAGAGGAGCACCAGTGTCCTACCTGCGACAAGATCTGCCTCTCCAGATTGGCCTGTTCAGCCATCTGTGCACCTGCAACAGGAAGAGAGGACAACCCACAAGACCATATCCCTTCCCCTGATCTCCAGACATGAAGCAAAGCCACGATGATGATGGTGATGATGGTATGCATAGTTTAACAATTTACCACCCCACACTCCTTTTTATATTCATATCTACCTATGAAAGGTAATGTGACACGATGAAACTCAGAATGACCACAAGCTTTTCTAAGCTTTTCCAGTGCACAGGACCACAAGCAAACATGCAGCAGTGGAAAACAGCGGGACTGCTTCTGCTTTTTTTACATTCCAGACACCCTGTTTTCTCCTACTAGCTCCGAACAGCTATCCGCTGTCACGTGTCATTAACAGGCTCACACATTTTTACTGATGTCATTTTCTGACAGAGAAGGGTCGCCAATGGCAACACCAACTCCGGCTCCAATGCCAACTGAAACGCTAAGCAATGACCTGTCTGCCACGTATTCACATTCCGTACAGTACATTACAATAAACAGACTGAACAGCTCAATGAGAGTACAGGGAGCACTCACACATTTTAGGAGCCCAAGCCCTGTTCCAGCTTCAGCGTCACGATTAAGGTATCTCTATATCTGTATTGACTATGGGCCGAGTATAGTGTATCAATTCTATTCTATTCTACATGTAAAGCTTGTAAGCACGTGTTTCCGTTACGGTCGGTGTGTTCAGCAAACCCTTGAGCAGGCAGATTTTGATCTCTTCCCCAGGAGTGGAGAGTGAGTGAATCTCTCCTTTGAACTGAGCAGCACATCCTCACCTCGGAGCGTCTCCCCCTGTTTCCGATGGCTCCTCCACTCCCAGCGAGCAGCCCCACACTGCACACTGTCAGGGCCCGCTTTGATTCTACCTCCGGGGGGATGCTTGGCCCGCCTCTCTCCAGCGAGGTTACAGCGTGTAAATGAGGCAGCGCAGGTATTTCCTACCAAGAGACTTTGAACTCACGCCTCCCCCGAGGCGGGCTGCTTTTGATATTCCCTGCCTTAAAAAGAGCTGGGAGATATCCGTAGGCCTAATTACACCCTTATTAGTGGCGCGCTGAAGCACATCAACAGCTCTTCCGACCGTTTGGTGGGCAGGAGCCACCATCATCATTATTTTACCTGGAGCTGGACCCCAGCTTTGACAAGGGAGCCAGGCACGCTGATTTATAGCCAGGAGGAATCAAAGGGCACAAGTGGAGGAAGAAGGGGAGGAGGAGGAGGGGAGGAGGGGAAGATGAACGGGGTGTAAGCGAATGTGACGGTAAAGAAAGAACGAGAGAATTAAAGAAAGCACATTAGTACGCAAGAAAAAGAAATAAAGAGGGAAAACCGAAACATTCATATACAACAGTAAATAAACAAAAAAAATTACAAACAAGAATCAAGAACAAGAATCTGTCTTCAGAAAATAAGATACATTCTCCAAATGTGGTGCATAGTTGGCAGAAGCAGAACAGTGATAGAATAAGTCCTAAATGAATTCCCTTCTCCAGCAGCCCCACCTTGTTCATCAATTATCTTTGGCCAATGAGCTCCCTTCCCTATTAGGCCAATCAGGAAAGCAATGTGGGGATCAGAGAACTGCTGACTGCAGGGCAAATACACTTATTGAAACATAAATGGTCAATTTACTTCGAAAACAAAATTGTGTTTCAAAAGGTGTTTCATCTCCTGTGTGTAACTATCTTAAGCGTCACGACATGATTTATATTGCTCAATTCGTGTGGGAAACAGAACTGAAAGCAGATACTAATGTTGTCCACGTACATTCAGGCTGGAAGATACTCTGGCCAACACCAGATCTGCATGGTGACCAGCCACTCACTGGATCCCACATTAACACAATATCCTTCACAAGAGATCAGTGCATCATACTGGGAAGCAGGCGAGGGACTCACATGTATGGGTCTTCTTCACAGCTACTGAGATGCCTGCACAGAGAAAGACAAAATATCAAGTTCAGACTTTCTGATATGAAGCAGTCATGTTTCACTGAGAGTTAAATGATCATGAATGAAGAGTCGAATGAAATGGTAATGATGGGAATTCAACGATGATGGGAATTCTCTTTCGTTCGTCTCCCACCACCCACGTGATCATCGATAGTGAAAGCCAGTGTCAGTTTTTTTAAATAATATTTGAAAATAATTTCTTCCATATCTATCAGATATGCAGCGCTTGAGAAGAGCTGCAGGATTAAAAGCGCAGTACATATACAAGTGAAAAGTAGAGCAGTGTGTATAGAGAGTACAGACAGAAGCAGGTGGTTGGCCTGGGCACCAGAAGGCCACGGAGAATGGGCTGTTCCTCAGGCACAAATCTGTTGGGCCACAATAACATGCTCTACTGATGCCTGTCCCCACTCACACAATCTGGCCAAGGTCACAGTGTGTGTGTGTGTGTGTGTGTGTCTGTTTGTGTGTGTGTCAGGAGGGTTATACATGAAAATACTGTTGTAAAAATTTAACTATGAAGCGAGGAATCTGTCTATACATATGTATTATGTATTAATGTATTATGTATGTATGTATGTATGTATGTATGTATGTATGTATGTATGTATGTATGTATGTATGTATGTATGTACGTATATATGTATGTATGTATGTATGTATGTATGTATGTACGTATGTCCTTTGCATAGCTCAAAAACCATTCATCCGATCTACTTCACACTTGACGGGTGTATTGCTGGGGACCCAAAGACGTGCGTTGAATTTGGTGCAATTTGGTGCAATTTGAACACGCAACAAGTTCAATATTAATAAACTTTGAGTAAACAAGCTATGCTCTGTGCAACAGCAGCGGGGGTGGGGCTACAGGGCTCTGCCCTTATTTTTTCATGGGGACGATGGATCCATGAAGTATGCACGGAGATGGTGGTTGTTGTTTGGATAAACCGTTCCGAACAGGCTTGTTTGAACGGGCACTGCACTAGCATGTGTGTGTGTGTGTGCATGTGGGTGTGTGTGCATGAGTGCTTCTTTTGTTAGCATAGTGCAAGTTCTTCTTCTTCTCTGTGTAATGGTGTTTTCTGTATTGAACGGTAGATCTTCCGAGTATTTTCTTTTTCACTTTGGTTGTGTAGCTTTGAAAATAACAACAGCCTGTCTACAGGTGTTTGTGTTACAGATCTACACTGAAACATGAAAAGAGGCTGAATTATAATGCAAATCAGGGACGGCAAGATACACGTACAGTACAACTACAGGGCTACACAAACATTCCCAATTAAAGTTCTTCTTTTGAGAACAGACTTCCATTCATGTTTGGAAAGCTGTGGATTATAATCTAGACTTAACAATAAAAGGGACATGACATTAACACAACAAAACCATTAAAAGATGAAGTGAAACGTGTGTTCACCTGTCCGTTGACAGTTCTGTCACATATTATGTTAAATGTCTTTGAAACATTCAGTCCCGGACAGAGGAGGAGGGCATGAATGTACAGATGTTCAGTGCTGTTACCTTCAGCCATCTGGCCGTCTACCCTCGTAAAAACAGATCATGTGAGCCATTCCATCAACGTCATTCATTGATGGTGGGAGGTGACCTCAAAGTCAACGTTTTTTGATGCAAGTCACTCGTCTTAACTGGTCGCTGTACAGTTGAGATTTCAAACTTTAAAAATAAACTATTCCGTCCAATGGCGTGACAGTAGCCCTTGGCGAATCATGATTTGACACTTTGATCAAACTGCTAAAGTGTGAAAAATAACTAAATGATGATCGTTTCCAGGCTCATCAATTTCCAAAACATGTACGAAACAGAAATCTGTCATGAAGGTCCATGACCCCCAACCAGCTTGCCAAGCCCTGCCTCTCCTGTCGCAGGCCAGAGCTGGGTCCACTGGCAACTCCTGGGGGTGAGGACCGGAGTCAAGGTGAGGTGAAGGGTGCAGCACCACCTGCTGGGCCAATGTCTCAACCTCATTAAAAAGGACAAGGGCTTCATGTCAGTTTCATGTTTCTTTTCTTTTTCTTTCTAGGCCCCAATGCACATGGTGTAAAACTAGACAAGGGGGGGGGGGGGGTGAGGGGTAGTGGGGAGGGCTTGAGGGGTAGTGGGAGGGTTGAGGCGTAGTAAGGTGGTTAAGGGGTGTTGGGGTGGTTGAGGGGTGTTGGGGTGGTTGAGGGGTGTTGGGATGGTTGAGGGGTGGTGGGGTGGTTGAGGGGTGGTGGGTGAGAGGTGGTGTGCGCTGACCAGCTTGGGATCAGTTAATAAAATATGTTATGAATGTTTCCCTCAGCTGTCTTTCTGACGGTTCAGGGTAAAGGCCTAAACGCACCAAAGCTCAAGCGTAGAGCTTAAACGTAAGCTGAACACTTGCCTCCTTTGTCTTCACACCGGAGGCATGTTAAATCCCACGCGGACTCACTAATCTAATCACTAATCACTAATTGATCAGCTGAAAAAAATGCGCTCCACTCCGCAATGCGCTTGCTGTGTGGAAGTGCTCATTGATTAACATGGGAAAGTGGATGCGCTTCACGCTTGCACTCTAAGGCTTGAGCTTTGGTGTGTTTCGGAAGTTACAGCGGCTTCCTTCAGACAGCTGTAATCATCATTATGGTTGCCTGTGTATGGGTTTCACCTTCAAGTGTACACTGTTAAGTGTATTTCTTTGTTAGTAACTGAATGCACATTTAATTAGCACCTTCGGACATGAACGAAGAAGTCGCAAAAGTCTGGTAATAAAAAGGTTCTGCAAATTATATCAGAAGAAAATTGTTTTCTTCTGATTTTCACACAGCGATGTTTACCATTATCATCCATCCTTCACATTGTATCTCAGAGTAAACAGCAGGCCAATGCCGGCCAGCCCTGGGGGGCCTTCAGCTGTGAAGTGGGTTCGGGGTAGGGGGGATGTGGAAGTAGAGGGGGTGTGTGTGGAGGCAGCTGGGGAGTTGAGGAATGGTGTGTTGCTCATGGGTGATGTTGGTAGGTGGGCTCCATAGCGTAAGCGCTGAGTGGTCAGGCCAGGGCCAGCTGGTTTTGTTTAGGGTATCAGCAACGTGAGGGCCGCGTCTAAAGGGGTATTTCAGGGGCATATTAGTTGGTATCAAATGACCGTCAGCTTAAAGAGACACCTATCACAACTAGACAGTTGCTGCGATGTGGTGGTAAAGGGTTTCAGTTCCTCGGTTTAGTTTCCTTGAACACATTACATGAAACAAACAAGTACTGATACTGTAATGGTAACAACTGCTAACCACTTCCCTGCTGAAGTGGACTTGGGACAAGCAGCGACACAAATGTGTTTTCCATTATTGATTTTCAGCCAAACATGCCCAGGCTTTCCGTTGCAGTGTAGCTAGCGTCTCCCTCTGCAGATCGCATGCATGCACACAGCAGACACAGACACATGCCCCAACACAAGAGTCAAGAGTCATTTAAGGACACCACCTCAGACAACCTCTCTGCAGGAAGGTCTCAAATAACCTCGGATATTAAAGTGTAAATCATCGAAGAGGGAAAGAGAGGAGAGAGACAGACAGACAGACAGACAGACAGACAGAGAGAGAGAGAGAGAGAGAGAGAGAGAGAGAGAGTAATAGGGACAACATAGAGATACTGTGAAAGAGAGGAGACAAAAGGAAGTGGGAAAGTGCAGAGATGGAAAAAGAGAGATATTGTTGGAAGTGAGTAATGGGAGAAAGACTAAGTCACTGTGGCAAACTTTTCAGAGATGATGGCACAGATAGCTATATCTCTCTATATACTCTATCTCTTCTCTCTTTCTACATACATTTATTTTTGTCTCTCAGCCCCCCCCCCCCAACCCTCTCTCTATCTCTGTCTTGATAATGATAAAAAAAAATCATTCTAATTTTTAAAGCACTTAACTAATCCGTTGAGGGGAAACTGTCATGGGGTCCTTTAAAAGCAAAATTACTTGTGATTCCCATGGCAGTGTTATTTCTGGTAGCATTTAATAGGTTATTACTGGGCGTCTGACAGCATGAACAAAACTCCAAAAGTCACTTCTGCTGCTTTCTGATCATCACCAAGGAATTTGATAAATCAACAATTTACACCCAGCTTGCCTGATAAGGACAAAAAGGACAGACTTGATGTAAAAATGCAAATACCAGCTTGCCCTTTATACAATGTGATCCTAGCTCTGCCTAAGATAGAGAGCTAGATAGTTTATTAATCCCTGAAAGGAAATTAAATTGCTGTAACCGACAGATACATTAAATTACATACAGCAACTACAGGTGCATAAACACAAGTAATGAAAAAAAAGCAAATATAGTGTGCAAAGAGCAAAGTGATCTGGAACTTACCTTTTTATCTACTTATTATTTAATAAGTAGATAAAAAGGTAAGTCCCAGATTAATAACAGTCCAGACAGATTCAAGTGTAGAGATGAATTCAAGTCTTCTGTTAAAGTGTTCTGGTAGTCTGGATGTGCAAAGAGCAGATGGCGTAGTGTACTATATAGGGCACAAGTGGACCAATTTGAACAGAGCCTTTGTTTAGTTACTGTGTTTTATTTAAAACTGTTTTCCTTTTGATATAACCATCCAAAAAAAACCCAAAAAAAAACATACTTGTTATATTCTTTACAACTCCACAAGTCTGTAAGTGATATGCCAGTCAGCCACCAAGTGAACTAGAACAGGGGGTAATGGTCACTGCCATTTAAATCTCAATTTAAAATCTATACTTTTTCAACAAATGTCAGACAAACGTAGATACACTTAACTGGTTGGAGTGCGTTAATAAACAATACCACTAAACTATGCTACGCTGAGGCCCAGAAATTAAAAGGGAAATTGAATCACTTACTGGGTCTCTCTTTTCACTGTTTGGAGCTGTCTCAATTAACAAAAGAAATACAAATTTCAGTAAAGTTGGAGGTAAGTCAGTAAAGTTGGAGGTAAGTGGCCTTTGACCACTTGGTCAAAGGCCGTTTGGTTTTGTCTCTCCAGGGAACCTTCCCTCCTTGCCTTGCTATAATCCTCAACACCATCCTCTTTTAAGTGTTGAGAAACGTGTTGCTCTGTCATTCTCACCACCTCTTTATGCCTCAAATAGAGCCACAGAATATATAATATAAGCCCCTTTGTTTCATTTGTGTAGCATTTATCATTTTAATTCTCCTCTCTTATCAATTGATTGTCATAATAATAAAGCATGCAAAGTTGCCCAATGAAAAATATGAATTATAGATACTTGAACTAAAACGTATTGTTTAATCCAACAGACAACATTGTAATACAAGTCTAGGCTCCACAACTGTCTCTGTGCTCCGATAAGTACCATGCATGCAACAGTGCATATAAGGGTTGCTTGGCCACTTTGCTTTAGGCATTACAATTTCGAGATCAGAAAAATCTTGCTGAACAAAGTCCTGTTTTTAGTTGCTCTATGACTGTAGGAAGCCTGTGCGTAACACCTCGCCGCCACAAGTGATGTGTTTCAGGATGACTTACATCCTGTTACGGCAGTCAAATCTCATCCTTATACCTCTTCCCTGTCCTGTGTTAGATTAGTGAGAGAAATGTGCAAGGTGTGCACGAATACCCACCAGTCCTCGCTCATGTTGCTAAATGAGAGTATAAATGCGGAGGCAACAGTCTTGGGGAAACACAACAACAGCAAATGATTCTGTTGATTTCATTGATCATCAAAGGCCAACTAGAGAAGCCAAAGTGATTTAACATTGCGCAAAAGATCTTCATCAGCAGAAAGAAAAGCCTGCTTTTTCCCTTCCCACGTGTAGCCAGTGTTGTTGTTCATCTCTGGTGACCTTTGACGGACTCCAAAATTAATCCTGTGTACACCTCTGCTTTCATATTTCAAAACATTGAAAGCTCTCCAAGGCGGGTGCAGGGCTTAATCACTGAATCTAGGCCAGATTACAATATTCATTAACTCTGCAGTTTTTTAAATCCAAGATGAAAGTTGCTTTATTCAAGACCAGGACTATGACTCCTGTTTATAATGGAGAGATAAGTTGAGGAATTTGCTCGTGAGGCTTGTAAAAAAATTACAAAATTCCTACTAAAAACTAATTTCAAGGCATTTGTGCCCAATAACCAAACATAGTATTTGAACAAAACAAACGTCATGAAACACAGTCCTTACAAGGCCTCGTCATACAACACAGAATGATTAAAGCCTTTGTTTGAAAGAAGTTGAACTGTAACATGCACTGTACATAATGCACTGTACAGGATGCTTTCCAGTCCAGTGTGCTTATTTATTTAGCTGTATGGCAACGTGGATGAATAGCAATATGCCTGACAGCTAGGCTTGGGCGGTATCTATTTTTTCATACATTCATACCTTCCTGCCATTTCACCGGGGTATACAGTATAAAAAAACGTAAAACCTGCTGGTGATAGAAGTCATTGTAGCATGTAGGACATCGTCTAGCCTACAATGCTATGTGTCTTATATGCAATTAGCCTACTTATACACGTCTTGCTTAGTTTAAATTAGGGGCGCAAACGTGTACTTGAGTACTCGTCAAGCAAAACTTAAACAAATATTGTAATCGAAAACAGTTTTCTAGGGTGAATGTAATGCACATAGACAGGTTAAACTGACTTTTGATATGTGTACATTGGTGGAAAGATTGAAAGCTAGAGATTTGTATTCGATTACCGATTTTAGGTATTTCTTACATCCCTAGTTTAAATACTTATGGCCCATAGAATAATAAATAGATAGGAAATTAGCGCCCTTCTTCCAAAGATTCTTGCTGGAGGATCCGATGTGTCTGTATTTTTGACGCATTGACAATCATACCACTGGGATTTCTAAATACCCTGGTATACCGTAATAGCTTGATACCGCCCAAGCCTACTGACAGCAGGAGTTGGCATAGAAGAGACAGGCACAGACAATGCTTCTGAATTATTAAACCCTGTTGGCTCTTTGAAATATGTGATCAGAGTTCTCTGATCATCAATTATTACAATTAAATTCCATAAATGCATGTAAATATTTAAAATGTGTACATGTAGGCTCCTTAATGTGTAGCTTTCAATGCACCACCACATGCGTTCTTCAGGACACAGGTACATCATTAAACACTTCAATGAGCATTCATAATAGAGAGCTAATGGTGGTGTCTGCCACGTTATGTCTTTAGAGTGTTATGAGAGGTGAAACATTTAACAGCTCAGGAAAACTGATTGATTTAGGAAACTAGTCCAATCACAACAGTCCAGTGATGAAACAGCGGACGGAAGAGGTTGTCATGGTAATGTTAAATCAGAACAGTAAAATTTGAATGCAACCAATTCTTTCTTTTCTCTTTTAACTGTTTTGTTTTACACCGAGGTCCTGACTCCCTGTGGTCACTAAAGATCCCATGGCACTCATCGCGAGAGCAAGGGTGCTAACCCCGGTGTCCTGGCAACACTCCCAACCTGGCTCTTGTACTAACATGGCCACATAATCATCCCCTGGTCTCTAATTGGATTGCATTATTCCTCACCTCTCCACTGTGAGAGCCAGTGTGTGGTGAGCATTATGGCGCATATTGGCTGACCAATATGGCTCACCCAGGTGGGTGCTACACACTGGTAGTGGATGAGGTGTCATATCCCCCCCCCCACATACACACACACGCACACACACACGCGCACACACACTATGTGAAGTGCTTTGGGTGTCTCGAAAAGTGCTATATAAATACAATTATTATTGTTATTATTAATAGTATATGTTATACATAAGATAATGCATTCATGAATTGCGTGTTGTTGAATAACTTAGTTATTACTGAGCTAGACATTACGCAATATTTATTTTTTGATTCTCCTGATGTGTAGCCTTTTCCTCTTTCCCCAAAATATACATTTTAATAAGAATCAGCATTTTAAAAAGCTGTCAAAATGTACAAATAGTAAAACAAAATTGTACATAAATAGTAAAACAAAATTGTACATAAATAGTAAATACAAATGTAAATCAACTATCTAACCCTCAATAAATAACAAGCAAATACAATCAGAGAGACTGGCCTCTTACTGACATGGCCTGATATTACCAGTTATATCCATCCGCTGCCATGAGGTATACCTCCTGTTAACAAAGAACTGCTAATTGGAAGGCCGTTTGTCAGCACCAAACCCTCTCTTCCTGCTGGCTCTGTGTGGCCACAGAGACAGATCTGCATTTGTGCATTTTTAAACAGGCCTTTCATGTTTCTGTGCACCCAGGGAGAAAAAACAGCCAATCTTGTCTTAGTAGTATGTGCAGGCTTCCAAGCTTCCTACATATTTGTACTGGATTTTCTTTGTTGTGTAAATGGTTTTATGTCTGTGAAGGTTAGGCTTAAATAATCCCCACGAATACATTCAACTCCTCTCTTTCTTTCTCTGTCTTTCCATCCAATATGCTTTATAGTAAGTAATCACAATATGTGATTAACAGGAAGTTGTGTAATGTCGACAAATAGAAGGATTTGCCAGATATACAGTATATATATATATATATATATATATATATATATATATATATATATATATATATATATATATATATATATAATATTTTATATAAACAATATATCTCTCGTTTTAGTCTGGCCGCTTCTATGAAGTTACTGAGCAATGGCAATCTTTCCATTACATTCTGGAGTGGAAATAAAACTACTCAGTTGTGTGATGCAAAAGGTAACATGTTTTGGTGTGAATGTCCAAAGAAAAAAATACTAAGAACTAAACACCTGTCCAAAAATCCCATCAAAGTATTTAATATGTGGTCTTGCACCAGCAGCTTCTCTGCTGAGGTCTCTGTGAGCTTGGCTCTTTCAGTGTTGTTTGGGGAATGTTCTAGTAGTTGTGCAAGACACAGATGGATGTGCATCTGGAAGACTCGCCCTCTGGGGACTGCTTTGCCCTGACGTGTGGAGAAGACAAGAAAAATACCATCTGACACTCGTATGACTGTGTGACCACTGTCGCTGGCTGTCTGTCTGTCTGTCTCTTTGTTTTGACTGCCACATCGCTCAGCTGGGCCCATGTCTGTCTGTCCATGTGCCTTATGTATATAACTGTGCACCATTTATTTATTATTTAATATAGCTATAGATTTCATTATTTCTTACTGCATCCTATGTCCTATTCCACCCTCTCCATCACACCTTAATTCCTCCTCATTTTTATCCTCTTTTTCATCTTTCTCTCTCTCTTTCCCTCCTTGTCTCTCTTAATCTCTCCTGTTCTCTATCCAAGTACCTGTTTGTGGAAGAAGGAGAGCTCCTCTGGAGGCTGTCACAGCAGATCGCCGTGAGCAGAGAAAACACACTGACACACTGACCCACAACTCCTGGAGCAGAGCAGAGAAGAGATGGCCATTTGGCAGCCGCCGCATGAATTATGAATTTGTTTACGTAAGAGAGAGAGCAAATTACTTGGGCGTATTCTTCCTGCCAGCGGGACGTCATGAAGTTGGAAAGGGGGATGTTTCATACATGTTAGGATTGTTGTTACCAATGGTTACTTCCATCGTGAAGGAAGACTTGGACCAGGCCACACACACACGTTCATTCTTGCAAACATTAATTTCTGGCACTCATGTGATAGATTTAACCATTTATTGCATGAAATGATAATACACTTTAGTTAGGGTTCTCTCTGCTGTAGGATTTAAAGCATGACATACAGATGTCAGATACAGCATAACAACATGTGACAACAGGGAGCGCTATACAATCCCGCCATGGGGTACACCAGATATCCCAACCCATTGTGTAGGTTACATACAATGCTGGGGAGAACCAAAACAGAGGCTGGGGTGATGGTGGGTAAAATCCAGCTCAGCACTTAACTTCGCAGAGAGTGTGTGTGAGATGGAAGTCTTAAATTGACCACCTATCAGTGTACGTGCATTTAATTGGACCGCGATATCTGTCAGCTGATAGGCGGAGCATGCTTGGAGTGCATGATCAGAACAGTATTGTTTCAGTCAGGATCATTTGACTCTGAACAGAAGCCCAGTTCTCTTGGACTGTGTAAAAGGATGAGAAACTGGTGGAGTTGTGGAGTGAACAAGAATGCCTCTTTGATGTGTCCTCCCATTTGATCCATGATAGAGTGGATGTTTTGCAGAACAAACTACTGCGCAAACAAGGGCAGCTGTGGCCAAAAGCTGCTACTGTTTCTGCTCCATTGCTCAACAATTTGTCTTCCTGTACATTTCCACCAGGAGCCTGATGGGAAATAATCTCAAAATGAATCTAGTTGTAGTCAAATGCAAATGGTGACCCTGCAAGATTCCCAGTCTTTGCTTAGTTGTCATAAGGGGAACAGAATCGGACCCAAACGTAGACACCGGCACAGGAAACAGTAAATTAACTGAGGATTTACTGGGAGTCAGGAAAACAGGCAATGGTTTGGCAACAGGCAGGTAGTCAGACAGGCAGAGGTTCGGTAACAGATACGGGTATTCAGACAGGCAAAAGTTTGGCAAAAGGTTGGTGGTCAGACAGGCAAAGGTTCGACAACTGGCAGGTAGTCCGACTGGCAATGGTTCGGCAACAGGCTGGTAGATAGACTGAGAGTAACGGAGTGAAGACAACGATCTGATGATGAGTAGAAGAAACACCGGGGTTGATATACTGTAGAGTTGATTTTTTGATGAAGCTCTGGTGCGCTTCACACACCTGAGGTCCATACAGCCTCTAGTGTAGGCATTAGACAGGAAAAATATAATTTCAGTCTATCTTCTATTCCTTCAAGCCAGTTTGATGGCTGGAATCTATTTTCCCTCTTGGCCATGTACCACTGCAACACAACCATCCACATAGATGTTGCAGATCACTGATTGGTGAATCGACAAGCTGGGCTCCGCGACCTTGCTGTTGCAGGCTACAGCTAACCTAACATTTTGATTCTAATAAAAATTGAAATCTTGTAGTTTTAAGTTTCCACATTATAGATGTGGGCTTGGTTCCACATTAGAGATGTGGGCTTGGTTCCACATTATAGATGTGGGCTTGGTTCCACGTTAGAGACGTGGGCTTGGTTCCACATTAGAGACGTGGGCTTGGTTCCATATTAGAGATGTGGGCTTGGTTGGTTCCACATTAGAGATGTGGGCTTGGTTGGTTCCACATTAGAGATGGGGGCTTGGTTCCACATTAGAGATGTGGGCTTGGTTGGTTCCACATTAGAGATGTGGGCTTAGTTGGTTCCACATTAGAGATGTGGGCTTGGTTGGTTCCACATTAGAGATGTGGGCTTGGTTCCACATTAGAGATGTGGGCTTGGTTGGTTCCACATTAGAGATGTGGGCTTGGTTGGTTCCACATTAGAGATGTGGGCTTGGTTCCACATTAGAGATGTGGGCTTGGTTGGTTCCACATTAGAGATGTGGGCTTGGTTCCACATTAGAGATGTGGGCTTGGTTGGTTTTACATTAGACATGTGGGCTTGGTTGGTTCCACATTAGTGAGGGGCTTGGTTGGTTCCACATTAGACATGTGGGCTTGGTTGGTTCCACATTAGTGAGGGGTTTGGTTGGTTCCACATTAGGGATGTGGGCTTGGTTCCACATTAGAGATGTGGGCTTGGTTGGTTCCACATTAGACATGTGGGCTTGGTTGGTTCCACATTAGTGAGGGGCTTGGTTGGTTCCACATTAGTGATGGGCTTGGTTGGTTCCACATTAGACATGTGGGCTTGGTTGGTTCCACATTAGTGAGGGGTTTGCTTGGTTCCACATTAGGGATGTGGGCTTGGTTGGTTCCCTGCAGTCTTCGGACTTCAGAGAGACTAGCTAGGGCATTAACAAGAGAGCCTGCAACATCTAAGGACTCCCCATGGGGGAGCAGATAGTCTGGGAGAGGACCAAGAGGCAGGCCCGTCTATTCCATTTACTTAAGTCTTCGTAGGCTGTCAGAGCAACAGAGCTCAGAACCAGAGACCCGGACAGAAAAGAGATGATTAGTGACAACCGTTTGCAGCCTTGCATCAGCCTTGCGTCATTTTCACAATCTGATGGAGATTTAACAAAGAGTGAGATCATATAGATATTACGACTATTACTAAAACTACTACTACAACTAAAACTACTATTATTAATAATACTGATCTAATAATAGTTGTAGTGATGTAATAGTAATATAGGTAAGGGATAATCGACAGTGTGCTGTTATCGAAATTTGTTTGTGTTCCTGGAAACACAAAAGGCTGTGCTTATAATAGCCTAGTAAGCTAAGCATGCTAATTGCATACTTACATCATCTGATTAGGTGAATAAGCGCCTGCTGTGACTCTGGGCAGCGCGGCTTCGTAGGCTATCGCTATCAACACATTTGTCTCCTATAGGGAATGTGAAGTTGACATCACACCGTGCTGAATGGTATTGAACGCTGCCTTTGTTGTCTGTCTATGTTGATCTATCCTGATTTGCATTCACATTTTTTGTGCTGCTTGGTATAACATCCAGAGATTTGTGACAACTGTAGTTATAGGTACATCCTTCTACCATGTTCTACCATTTGTTCTACAAGCTGATGGCCGTAGTTGATGACAACACGCAACCTACCGTTATATATTAATCCATGACAGTGTGATAAATAATAATAATAATAATAATAATAACAACAACAACAACAACAACAACAATAATAATAATAATAATAATAATAATAAATATCACAGTTATGTATGCTGAGGGAAAATAGGACCTAAATATGTGACACCACCCTGTGATGCCGCTGAGGCGAAAAATCAGCTGAAATTAAAATATTCTTCTGCGGTGCTTTGAGCATATTGTGTTTGCATTGTCAAGGAGATCAGAATGAAGTATTCAACAACGCTGTGGTATAATGCCCCCTACACTCTACATGACTTTTAAAGTTGTCAGATCACTGTACTGCACACATTACACGACGGTCTGTCTCATAATCGGGAGTGTGCTACGATATGCCTCTGAGCTGGGGCTTTTTTCCAAAAAATTGTCCTCAAGTAGAAAATCAGGCTAAATCGTTTCTGATGGTCAATAACGTTTCAAGGGTGTGCATTATTTTTCAATAACAGGACACCTTTGCCTTTAAACAGTTTACTAAACAATATGCTCCAAGCGCAACAGAATAATGTTTTAATTTCAGCTGATTAAGTCGATAAAAAAACAATAACGTTATAGATCAAAGTAACTTATATCTAATCATTGTTGGTAACTGTGGTATAAGTGGAATAAACCACTCCAGGCTGTCCCATTATTGAAAAATAATGTACCGAAGTACATTATGCAGAGCGTATTTTCACTAGCTGTGGTATAATAAATAGCTGTTTACAGTGTATAGTATTCCATGAGCAGTTCCATCTGAACACACAGATGCATACATGAAGAGCACTTAAACTCACTTAATGATTCAGGTACTGCTCAAATCATATTTTATTTATGAAAAAACACCAAAGGGCTCTATGCAAATCACCAGGCACTGTAAACACTAAAACATGTGCATACATTTAGATAATTAAAGCTGGAATCCAACATTTAAAGTTCAAGCGGAAAAGAAAAGGACAGGTCATCTGCAATAAATATCAGAAATGGCTGCCAACCATAGCAAAGTGGCTGCAAGGTGAAGGTGATATATAGGAGAAATAGAGAAACTATTTTGGAGTCATTATTCAGACCCGTTTGTGTAAAGAGTTAAGAAACATTTCATCAAGAATATACCAATATACCATGTTGAAAAAAGGAGGACCTTAGCATTAAGCAGTATTACATGAGAGGCTGTGCATTACCGTCATTATTGGCACGACAGTGATGTGGTTAGGAACAAGGTGCTTGTGAGGCGGTTGCCAACTAAATAAAATGTATAGGCTAATTAAAATGTCATATTGTAGGGCAATTTGCACTCAAAATAAAAAACGTTTTGTTCTCAGTTCTCAGGTCTTAGTGTCCCTGTAACATGGGGTCTGACATCTGACTAAAACCCAGAAAACAATCAGTTACTTCTGTAGACTCATATGCAACTCAAACGGTAGTTTACTACTCCAGCCAGTAGGACGGACCTTAGTAACGACCTAGCAACGGAAACGCTTTCTAGTCCCTGTTGTCCCTGTTGTCTCAACTTGAGCTAATGTTTTCTAGAGCTTGGGATTACCCAATCTGAATAAATACCACACGTATAAACACAAAAACGTGTTGTTAGCTCAATCTTCTTAACTAAGATATTCACTGAAATAAATGACATATTTTGCTGCTACGTCCACAAATGTCATGCTCATTTGATTCTAAAAGTTGACAGATCAGCCAGATCGGTCCAAACTACCCGTGGCATAGTAAACATTTACACACTGAAAGCCCAAGCTTAACAATGTGAACAGTGGACAATATAAGAATATTTCTTTAGGATAACAGTACACATCCTCAGTGGAATTGTATACAGTTTTGCAATTTATTAGGGTAGGGTTCTCAGCCTAACCATATGTTTATGCTCTTTGCGCACATAAATTGACTGCACAATGTACCCCACCCAACAACCCCCAAGCATGCAAAGCAAAGCCATGACCTGCAAGGTCACTTCTGTTTAATTTAAATCATTGGCAAATCATAGATTGAATAAATATTCAGGCAGACAAATGACAACACTTTGGTATAAAATAGGACATATGAGCATATGTGGGAAAAGTGTAAAAGAACAGAGCACATTACAAATCATCATTTAGATGACAATAGGAGAAGATACTTTCTAAAAAGCCTTTGATGGGAAGAGAAATCCATTTTCGTCTCCATCCATGGTATGGTCTCAATTTAATGCTTTTCCAAAGATCATTTTTCAGCATTTTGAGCCATTGAATTCATACCATTCCTCCCACCCCACCCTCCCCCTCATGGCCCCAGGAGCCAATATGTGGAAAGAGACCTGGCACACAGACTGCAGGAAGGAAGGGAGGGGGGCATTAGGAAAGTAGAGGAGGCGGGAAATGTCTGTTAGGATGGTGACGATGAATGGAGCGGAGGAAAATTAAGAAGGATGAAGAGGATGTAATAATAATAATAATAATTCTTTGCATGAACGCAACTCAAGCTACTCTACCATACTCAGACAGGCTGGGCTACAGTCTTTACTGTCACTGTGCACACACACACGCACACACACACACACACACACACACACACACACACACACACACACACACAGTTGCATAACTGAGTTGGCTGCTGTGCTCTCTTGATTCATGATTCAAAGAGTTCTGTTCTGACCATCTGTTTTAAACAGCCTGACTGGTTTAGTCATTGACCGGTTGACTGACAAACTGGACCTGTTGACAGACTGGCAGACTAGAGGAGATAAATGTTTTAGTAAGTTACCGACTGAGTGGTTTTACAAACTGTCTAACGGCCTGGGACTCTGCCTGGTAATACTTTATCACATTTCTTCAGCGTGTCTGATATTTAGTATGAAGCCACATGAAAAACAATCAAATAAACAGGCAACCAGAGATGGGAGGAGAGAGAGAGATAAGGAGACTTCCAGGTTTATATGACTCCATGTCTAGCTCTGATGACAAACCACACATCCCTCAAGGCCCACAGCTGGCAAGCAGTAGATCTACAGGACATGACATGTTTCTTATTAAATACACACAGGGCACACCATTGAGAGATGGGCCTATCAATATATGTTGCATTTCTCCATCTCTGACTGCCCACTGTGCTCGTCTTAATGTGCGCTGTCTCTTTGGTCTTGGATGATCAGTGTGTTCAAACATTGGCCATTGGTCTGCAATTACCTCAACACATCTTACTCTGTGTACTCCCTTGTACTCCATTGTCCCTAATTGTACTTGTTGGTTGTCTTGTGTCGAGACTGGGGTGGGGGGGGGTTGTTTGTAGTAGACATGGATGAGTCGGCTGTCCTGTGACGGTCTTGATCATGCATATTCATGTGTGTGAACGAATATGCGATAAATGGTAGGGAGGAGTGTGCTCAGTAAATCCTTCTTGAAAGCAAAAAGGTCAAGTAAATTGAATTGAAGCCGTGTTAATCGATTACACACCAGAGGTCAAAAAGTGCACTCCAATCTGGTAGCTAAAGCCACTGCCCCATGGCCTCATTAGGGCTCAGGGCAGCAGCTTTAAGGAGGACAAATTTATTTTTAATTTAATTCATTGTGCTGCAAACAAACAGGTCATGGTTGGCAAACATGTCCACGGCAGTTTGAAAATCACCCTTTTATAATGCATGGCATGAGGTTACAAAGCTAAGCAGAGCTACAGAATAAACTTGAAACAAACCTACTCCCTACTCAGCAAAAGAGTCAGGACAAATAGTGTAAATAACAATTTATTTTAGATGAAAAGTGATTGTGGTTGCATAGTAGTGCTATGGATTGATCCTGTCCAAATCTTGAAAAAATGTGTTTTACTGGCAGTCTTCTGGCTATAATTGTGTTAATAAATTGCGCATAGTCATATATCACATACAAATACTACTTTGCAGGCTATTTTTCTCTATTTCAGATCATAATTTTTAAAAAAAAAAGCTTGTTGCAATATCAATCAAGCCATCCTTCATAATGTACTCGCTAGTTTTATCATCGCTGTCAACACTGTCGTGTTTTATTTATTATTGACATAAAAGTCACACAGTACAACATCTGTAAGATCAATCTCTATATGTGGAGCGTTCGGACACGGGAGCGCCCCAGCTCCCCAGCTCTCCGACCCGTTGGTCAGGCTGAGGGAAGTGGATACTCCATGGGGGAGCTATAGGGAGGCTGGCCAGTGGGCACACACAGGGAGGTAGAGTTTCACAAGGTGTGTGTGTGTGGGAAGAGAGAGAGAGAGAGAGAGAGAGAGAGAGAGAGAGGGAGGTGGAAAGAGAGAGAGAGAGCGGAAAGAGAGAGAGAGAGAGAGAGAGAGAGAGAGAGAGAGAGCGGAAAGACAGAGAGAGAGAGAGAGAGATCAACTTGTCAAGGTTTATTATTTGTTTACAGTGAGCGATCTAACTGAACCCAGAGGCCCAGAAGGAGGTAATCAGAGCCACGGTAATCCATGCTGGACCCAACACACCCAATATCTCACCAGGTTGTATCAGACAACAAACAGCAGTACTGATTTACTCCAAGTCCCCAAAGTCAATGTCTTCAAATGTTAAAAGTAGCCTTAAATGTATTGCCATGCATCTTCAATGTAATTAATGACTCCTAAGATTTGCAACAGGGAACGAAAAGAATGACAGAATAGTGTGCTGGTCTACGGCCTTGATCCAGCCCCTCTGGGAGAAACCAAACTGCAAACCACCAATCAGTGTCCAGCGTTTGTGGATTTCCCCGCCTACTCAGCTCATGCCCCCCCCCCCCCCCCTGCCTGTCTATTTCTGTCTTCTCATAAAGCTGTGCTGATGAGATTAGCAGGAATGATGATTACATAGCTTACATAACAGCTTCACATTCAACCCTGAATCAACAACAGTCACAGAAAGAGATTACACATTACATCTCTTCCCCTTCTCTCTCTCTCCCTTCCCCCCCCCCCCCCCCCCCCCCCCCACACACAGTCCACCCTGTTCATGTTCATTACACTCCTCGTTCTCTGTCTTTCTCCCCCGTTTCCTTTTCGATGTGTGTTTACCCTTTTCATTTGAAATTAAAAAATGTCCTGTCCCTGTCCCTTGTCTTTGTTCATTTCTCTGGCTCCTCCTTTCACCCTCCCCTCCCTGGCATGAAAAATAAAACACCCGTATTAAATATGAATCTATAAAGTCTCTCTATATCCCTTCCCAGACACATCATTGTTTTAAGCATAGAAGTATGTACATGTATAATGTCATAGTATAGTATGTATAATGTTAGCAAGTAACGACCAGTAAAGAAGAATTAGTTTGAATGAATCAATTCACCCCCCCCCCAGGATTACAGGAAATTAATAGGCCTCCTCTGGGATCGCCCGCACTTCACTCTCAATCTAGTTAAATGAAGAGCTGTGGGAGGGCAGGGGGGGAGGGAGAGACAGAGAGAGAGAAAAGGATTCAGTGTGTGTGTGTGTATGTGTGTGTGTGTGTGTGTGTGTATGCGTGCGCGTGTGTGTGTGTGCGTGTGTGCGTGTGTGCGTGTGAGAGAGAAAGAGAGAAAGCGGGAGACGGGGTGGGCAACCCACTACTTTGCAGCTTTCGCAAAACACGACTTCCCTTTTAAAATGTCAGCCTTTGTTCCCCCTCAGCTCAGCTGATTTTTACACATTGTGATCAAATACCACAGTGGAGACAATTAGCAAAGGCAATTAGCTCATCGGATATAGCGGAGAAAAAACCTCTCTGTGGCTTTTGTGTATAGTCCTGAGGACAAAATGGGTAGCAAGTCCATTAACTGAAAACCACAAACATGTTTGCTTTTCACTCACACTCAATAACACATCACACACACACCTTCTCTTTATAATGATCTCTCACACACATCCACTGAACAACACACACACGCTGGCTTTGATCATTCTGTTTGCACGTATATGAAACATCCTTTGATCAAAACTTTCACATAAATATGCCAGAAAATTATCCTTATTAAAAATAATATATATATATATATATATATATATATATATATATATATATATATATATTAAAACAAATAACAATAGCTATTTTATAACACCCCTTTTATATCCTAATCAGTAGATAGGGAGGGGATGCTACTTTTTGAAAAAAAATGCAGTATATATAAAACTAAGCTAACAAAGCAACTGTATATTACTAATAGCTAAACAGAATAAACAATGTTACAGAACAACATCCCCTCCTTGAGCTACTACCTTACCGTGGTGGAGGGGTTTGCGTGTCCCAATGACCCCCAGGAGCTCCGTTGTCGGGGGCTTTTATGCCCCTGGTAGGGTCACCCATGGCAAACAGGTCCGGGGGGAGGGGCCAGACAAAGGGTAGCTCAGAAGACCCCTTATGATGACTACAATAAATGGTTCTACGTGTCCCTCGCCCGGACGTGGGTCACCGGGGCCTCCCCCTGGAGCCAGGCCTGGGGGTGGGGCTCGGCGGCGAGCGCCTGGTGGCCGGGCCTACACCCACGGGGCCCGGCCGGGCACAGCCCGAAAGGATGACGTGGGACCCCCTTCCCGCCGGCTCACCACCAGCAGGAGGGGCCAAAGGGGTCGGGTGCAGTGCGAGCTGGGCGGCGGCCGAAGGCGGGGACCTTGGCGGTCCGATCCTCGGCTGCAGAAGCTAGCTCTAGGGACGTGGAACGTCACCTCTCTGGTGGGGAAGGAGCCTGAGCTGGTGCGCGAGGTTGAGAAGTTCCGGCTAGATATAGTCGGCCTCACCTCGACGCATAGCAAGGGCTCTGGAACCAGTCTTCTCGAGAGGGGTTGGACTCTCTTCCACTCTGGAGTTGCCACTGGTGAGAGGCGCCGGGCAGGGGTGGCAATACTTATTGCCCCCCGGCTTGGTGCCAGTATGTTGGAGTTTACCCCGGTAGACGAGAGGGTAGCCTCCCTCCGCCTTCGGGTGGGGGGACGGATCCTGACTGTTGTTTGTGCCTATGGTCCAAACAGCAGTTCAGAGTATCCACCCTTTTTGGACTCCTTGGAGGGGGTGCTGGAAAGTGCTCCCTCTGGGGATTCCCTCGTTCTGCTGGGGGACTTCAACGCTCACGTTGGCAGCGACAGTGAGACCTGGAGGGGTGTGATTGGGAGGAACGGCCCCCCCGATCTGAACCCGAGTGGTGTTCAGTTATTGGACTTCTGTGCTCGTCACAGATTGTCCATAACGAACACCATGTTCAAGCATAAGGGTGTCCATATGTGCACTTGGCACCAGGACACCCTAGGCCGCAGTTCGATGATCGACTTTGTAGTCGTGTCGTCGGACTTGCGGCCGCATGTCTTGGACACTCGGGCGAAGAGAGGGGCGGAGCTGTCAACTGATCACCACCTGGTGGTGAGTTGGCTGCGATGGTGGGGGAGAATGCCGGTCAGACCTGGCAGACCCAAACGTATCGTGAGGGTCTGCTGGGAACGTCTGGCAGAGTCTCCTGTCAGAGAGAGCTTCAACTCCCACCTCCGGGAGAGCTTTGACCATGTACCGGGGGAGGCGGGGGACATTGAGTCCGAGTGGGCCATGTTCCACGCCTCCATTGTTAAGGCGGCCGACCAGAGCTGTGGCCGCAAGGTGGTCGGTGCCTGCCGTGGCGGCAATCCCCGAACCCGCTGGTGGACACCGGCGGTGAGGGATGCCGTCAAACTGAAGAAGGAGTCCTATAGGACCTTTTTGGCCTGTGGGACTCCAGAGGCAGCAGGCAGGTACCGGCAGGCCAAGCGGAGCGCAGCTGTGGCGGTTACCGAGGCAAAAACCCGGACATGGGAGGAGTTCGGTGAGGCCATGGAGAACGACTTCCGGACGGCTTCGAAGAGGTTCTGGACCACCATCCGGCGTCTCAGGAGGGGGAAGCAGTGCATCGTCAACACTGTGTATGGTGGAGACGGTGCGCTGCTGACCTCGACTCGGGACGTTGTGGATCGGTGGAAGGAATACTTCGAAGACCTCCTCAATCCCACCGACACGCCTTCCGGTAAGGAAGCAGGGCCTGGGGACTCGGGTGTGGGCCCTCCTATCTCTGGGGCTGAGGTTGCCGAGGTGGTCAGGAAGCTCCTCGGTGGCAGGGCCCCGGGGGTGGATGAGGTCCGCCCGGAGTTCCTTAAGGCCCTGGATGTTGTGGGGCTGTCTTGGTTGACACGACTCTGCAGCATCGCGTGGACATCGGGGGCAGTGCCCCTGGATTGGCAGACTGGGGTGGTGGTCCCTCTTTTTAAGAAGGGGGACCGGAGGGTGTGTTCCAACTATAGGGGGATCACACTCCTCAGCCTCCCTGGTAAGGTCTATTCAGGGGTGCTGGAGAGGAGGGTCCGTCGGATAGTCGAACCTCGGATCCAGGAGGAGCAATGTGGTTTTCGTCCAGGCCGTGGAACAGTGGACCAGCTCTACACCCTCTGCAGGATCCTTGAGGGTGCATGGGAGTTTGCCCAACCAGTCCACATGTGCTTTGTGGACTTGGAGAAGGCATTCGACCGTGTCCCTCGGGGAGTCCTGTGGGGGGTTCTCCGGGAGTATGGGGTATCGGACCCCCTAATACGGGCTGTCCGTTCCCTGTATGACCGGTGTCAGAGCTTGGTCCGCATTGCCGGTAATAAGTCGGACTTGTTTCCAGTGAGGGTTGGACTCCGCCAGGGCTGCCCTTTGTCACCGATTCTGTTCATAATTTTTATGGACAGGATTTCTAGGCACAGCCAGGGCGTTGAGGGGGTCCGGTTTGGTGACCTCAGGATTGGGTCTCTGCTTTTTGCGGATGATGTGGTCCTGATGGCTTCATCAGACCGTGACCTCCAACTCTCGCTGGACAGGTTCGCAGCCGAGTGTGAAGCGGTCGGGATGAGAATCAGCACCTCCAAGTCCGAGTCCATGGTCCTCAACCGGAAAAGGGTGGAGTGCACCCTCCGGGTCGGGGATGAGATCCTGCCCCAAGTGGAGGAGTTCAAGTACCTCGGGGTCTTGTTCACGAGTGAGGGGAGGATGGAGCGGGAGATCGACAGGCGGATCGGTGCGGCGTCTGCAGTAATGCGGACTCTGCACGGATCCGTCGTGGTGAAGAGGGAGCTGAGCCGAAAGGCAAAGCTCTCGATTTACCAGTCGATCTACGTTCCTGCCCTCACCTATGGTCATGAGCTTTGGGTAATGACCGAAAGAACAAGATCGCGAGTACAAGCGGCCGAAATGAGCTTCCTCCGCAGGGTGGCTGGGCTCTCCCTTAGAGATAGGGTGAGAAGCTCGGTCATCCGGGAGGAGCTCGGAGTAGACCCGCTACTCCTCCGCGTTGAGAGGAGCCAGATGAGGTGGCTCGGGCATCTAGTTAGGATGCCTCCCGGACGCCTCCCTGGTGAGGTGTTCAGGGCACGTCCCACTGGTAGGAGACCCCGGGGAAGACCCAGGACACGCTGGAGAGACTATGTCTCTCGGCTGGCCTGGGAACGCCTCGGGATCCCCCAGGAAGAGCTGGCCGAAGTAGCTGGGGAAAGGGAAGTCTGGGCTTCCCTGCTTAGGCTGCTGCCCCCGCGACCCGACCCCGGATAAGCGGAAGAAAATGGATGGATGGATGGACAGAACAACATGAAGTGTAAATCAGATATAGTTGCATTGAGCAGGTGGAGTGGGGGACTAGCAGAGTTCATATAATATAATCTAGGAGACACACATTGGGCAACACTATATTTAGGACAAAACGAGAATTACAAAGTCTATTTTTAAGTCTTTACTCTGCTATTGCAATATTTAGCCATGGCTGGCTTAAAGTTTAATGAACAGTGCCCATTGATCTAACAGTGCAATGAACTTAGAATGACTGCATTGATTGCTCCAGCTTTTCAGTTTATTATGAATATAACCGCCAAGACATGCAGACATCCCACTGTCTCTGAGCTGAGGATAGTAACAACCACATCTCAGTGATGTATGGCCAGAATAGGGCAGAACAGTATAGTACAGTAGAGTACAGTACAGGCTGTATATGGCCCATTGCTCACGGACAGACACATCTCTTAGAAGCAGGCCCCTCCATAAGGGTCCATATGGGAGCCTCGGGGCAGAGTAGCAATAGAGAAAGGCTTTGTAAAAATGCCAAAAAGCTGTTGTGCGAACAACAAAGCTAAGAACCCTGTCTTCAGCAAAAAGAAGAGCCAATAAGGAGAAAAAAGTGGATTCAGGCCATTAGATGTGAGGTGAAAGTAAATAAACTAAGGGATCCCGAAACAAGGCCCATGTTTGCAGTTGCCACTTTGTCACCGTTAAGCTAAGTATTTAAAACTAACATGTAAGAGGCTGGGTCAGAATTGACAATTTGTATATTTGCTTAATTAACAACAGAGCCATTTTAGCAAGCTACCTGCATTGGGTTTTATATTCGATATTCAGATTTGCTAATGCTAATAACGTACGAACGCCACATGTATGAAACGAGACGATTACATATTCAGGATGAATCCAAATGGAGTCAGGAGAGGGAGAGGGTGGCCTTGTGAGACGTCTGATCTCGCGAGTTCACACTTTCTCCAGATCAAGAGAAGGAGTTTCAGATCTGCCGAATTTAAAAAAACAATGGCGGTGCCCCAGGAAATCAAAACCGACTGAATAACGATGTAACAGAAATTTGCATGGAAGGCTTTTCTCAGAGGATTAGATACTGGGAAGAGAGCAAGAGCAACACTTAGTTATTACATCTGATTGAATGGAGTTTTTTGAACAACGTAAGGCCATGCCCATATGTGGAAATCAATTTCTGCCTAGCCAGACTGATATTCATTGCGAAACACAAACTTGAATATCTGGATAGTCTCAGAAGGGAGGGGAGAGAGGGTGCATTCATATCTTAAATAAACGTACAGGGAGTAGGGGGCTGGTAGGGGGAGTGTAGTGCGTGTGGGGGTACTCTAGGGGGGTGTAGTAGGGTGTGTGTGGGGGTAGTAGAGTAGTAGAGTGTGTGGGGGTGTATGAGTGCACTCTAGGGGGTGTATTTGCATCATGTGTGTCTCTCCGGTCATAGTAGGCTATCTGCTTGTTCGGTTACTGTAACTACTTGCGAAGTGAGACCCCCGCATCTAAGGGGGGGACGGCGGAAAAAAATGCAGGGCCCTGTGGTGAAAAGTTGAAACAGACTCAACTTTTGGAGAAACGCAAACCGACGTCACCCAACCTGGCCAATCACGTAAGCCGGCAACAACAACTTTGCTTGAATATTATCTTGAATTCATCATCTTGCAGATATAGCCTAATTGTGTGTGTTGTCTGAAACAAACAAAATATTATAAATGTCCTGAATCAATCAAATTTTACAATAGCCTTTAATATAAAACTAAATACAATAAGTGTGTGCTACTACTTGTACGCGCACAAGTAGGGCTCTCAACTGCTTGATTCGTTATTATTCTTTCATTTATCTAATTATAATAGGCAGTGTTGACTTGTCCCTCAAATGAATGTCTCTCAAATTTGACAATATAGCCTATACAACTAACTAATCATGTGTGTTCTTGTGTCGGACACACATAGTAGTTCTCAACTGCATGATTCATTAGGCCTATTATTCATTATTTCATATAATTATATAGCCCTAGCCTAATAATAATAATGCCATTGCTGGCATTATTATTATATACCAACACTGCACAACAAACTCCGCAGGCTCCGCCCTCGCATGCGTGTCCCATCGAAGCACCGGTAGTCGCAGATTTTGCGCGATCTAGCCCTCGCACGCTTGGGTGACAAGGCGCTGTATACCTAGGTTTGAATGAAGTTACGTTTTGTGTAGTGAGCAGTACCTGAAAGAAAACAGGATTTGGCGCGATGAGTTTACTAGTTTATATTCGCTGTAGCAGTACCAGGCTGCGCTGCTTTGGATTACACACTTTGGTCCAGGGTCATTGACCGATCTGGGCCTGATATGTGATTGATCCCACCTAACACTCCACAACACACCCTCACCCATACCTTGCCGTCCTCAAGTAGATACCCCCATTTTGATCTTGCACTCACCAAATGGACCCCAAAGCTGTTAATTAAACAGCAAGACACACTCAAGACATTTTTACCACCTGATGAGTCTAACCATACACCATGCGGGACAGAGTTATCTTCCAGACCCCTCCTCCATGCATTCCTGAAATGCATGCTCTCCCACATACAAGCCTACATACAAATACAAAGTCATCCTCACGAAGATGATCAACAACAACTTGGACTGTGAAAGAAGGAAAAGGAAATGTGCCGAACACGCATGAAGTGTTTCTTTTAATCCTATTTTAGACACTAGTGCCTTTATTTCATGTTGTACATTCCCCTTTGTCTCGCTGCATCTGGTTCACCCCTCCAGGCTATAGTGGGGGTCAGCCATAACCCTGTGACTATACTATCATAAAGAAAACATGGGAGGAGTCCCTCACACATACACACACACACACACACACACACACACACACACACACTATTTCTCCCTCTCACTTTCTCAGACTCCCTCTTTCTCTCTCTCCCTATCTCTCTCTCTCTCTCCCTCTCTCTCTCTCTCTCTCTCTCCCCTAGTTATACTTATACATAAATATACGTTTAATTAGTTAACATTAAGTTTAAATTCAAAGTTCACTTAATCTATGCTTTATAAGTGTATTCCGCAGTCACATATTGTGCTAATGTAATCAATTGATTGAATGTATTTTTATTCTTTGAGTAGAAGTGATTTTTATTGTGTTCATCCATGTGGTCCCACATCTTTTGTTCATTCATATATTTTGTTTATGCATTTGTTTTCTTTATTCAAGATTGGTGTTTGTCACATGTGTAAACTACCTCAACTTAATGATTTAGTTTACATTATTTATCATTTACTCTCATGTACTCTCATCTCAAGTACACGTGTGATATTATAATGTGTGTTTTATATCTGTTAAATAGTCTAGTCATAGTCTTATCATTAGGCCCACTCAGATGCTGCAAAATACTCTTTAAAAGTAAGAGACATCTTTTGTCTCAGTGTCTTTGAGCTGGGGCTTTTAGGCTGTAATGCTTGTATGTGCTTATGCTTTTATGCATGTGATTTCGTCCTTTTAGGATAAAGTATTTTTCTGAGACCCTTACTTTTTCGAAATTGTCTTTTCATGATTGAGAGCAAGTTGCAAGGTGTGCGTAAAGACGCAAGATTCTGTGTTCAGTCGAACCCAATTTAAGCTGCTAAAGCATGAAAGCGTGCCAGAAAGCATGCTAAAAGTGAATCGACTTAGTGACAAAAACTTCTTCAACATTAGTCGGAAAGTCTCCAGGGGGCATGACCAAACCATCACCGAAAGCGTCACCAAGTAAACCATAATTTCTTGCCTCTCATGCAAGTTGATGCACACTTAGTTATAGGTTAAGGAAAAGGTATAAATAGAGTTTGATACAGCAATCAAGTTCAGGTTTAGTAGACTTACGTTTAATTCTCCGGCCCAGACTTCCCCTATTAAGTTTTGGTGTGTTTTGTTTGTATTTTGTATAGTTGGGGTTTTGTTGTCTTGTTTGTGTTTGATTATTCCCATCATTTATATTAATCACATCCCTATTATTTGGATCAATACATTTCATTGGTCAGTGGAGCAAATGCAACGTGTGTTATTGTAACCATTTGTGTCTTAAGAACTTTTAAGTTGCTCATTCTATATTTTATTTTATGTATACAGGTTTGTGTGGTAAATGTGTGATGAATCTTATTTGTGTAAATCACCTAACTAACTTCATAGCCATGCATTTTAAAAGGATTAGGGACCCACAATGGGGCCACTCCGGGTCCTTCTCTACTTGGCCTGTGAACCGAGCAGCTCTCAAGGGTCAATTATGTCATTAGCCTGTTGCTCAAACACAGCATTCTGCTGACAGACATCTGACAATAGGCAATCTTTGTGTGTATTGCATTTGTTTGTGTGTGTGAGAAAGAGAGAGAGCAAGAGAGTGTGTGTGTGTTAATACAAGCAATACGATAATAGCCTAGTTTGGTGCAACAACCTGACCCTGGGAGGTCAAACTGCACACATTAGGGTTGTCACGTCACAGAAGGCCATCAGGTTCATCAAGGCTTTCAGTCAAAGAGACGTTTCTTCACAAATCTGGCAACGCATGTTTTAAAATGAGAGAGCAGATGCAGTGACATGCTGTCTGCCCGGCCTGTCTTAATTAAAACATTACTGCAGGCTGTTGAGGTTTCAGAGAGCCCATTACATAACCCCAGCACTGCTGCAGAACACACCATCAATACGAGGAGCGAGAGAGGAGAGGGTACGAAGACAATAAAAGAAAGAGGGAAATACCAAAGAATAGCGATGGGGGAAGAGTGGAGATGGAAAAAGGAAAGAACAAGTAGAGCCAAAGAACCAAAGAAGAAATACACAGAATAAGGAACAAAGGGAGTTCAGAAGAAATGGGAGATGTGAACACTTCACAGCAAGGAGATAGAGTGGAAAACAACCGATTTGACAGGAGAAGAGACTATGAGGAATAAGGGAAAAGATGAGAAGAGAATGTGAAGATAGAAGAAGAAGCGGAGAGAGAATGAGCTAATGAAGATATTGAGAAACAGTGAAACAGAGGGCAGCCATGGACAGAGGAAGTGGAAAAACAGACGGTGAATATATAAACAAGTGGATGCACAACAGAAAAGTGTGGCGCAGATAAATGCAGAAGACTTCATGAAGAAGAGGAGCGGAGAACAGAGCATTTTTTATTTTGCACCCGCTGAGCTTTGTGACTAATGTACTTTTATTGGAACAGTGAGGTGCACGTATCCGTCTCATTGTCTGCAAATAAGAGTTGTGCACGTCATGAAAACAGACTGCCAGAGTTAATGGCTCCACTTCCTGCATAGCTGAATGCTTAACAACATGGCACCAAAGCTTACCAAGCTTAAACCTCCAGAAACAGATTTCTGTTAAAGCTACAGTGTGCTACTGATCACATGTCGGATATTCAGTAGTGATTAGTAGGTGGGTTCAAATAAAATATAGCCGAAACTGTTTCTCTGTTTCTCCATTAGGGATGTATAAAGGGGTCTATGAATATGGAAATGTCAAAACACATTCATGCCTAAAGCCTCCCCCTCCCTAAGTAAGCCAGTCAACTAATTTGCATATCTGTGTATGTTGGCCCATCGACGCAATCTATTGGTGACGTCCAAAGATTCTGAATTTGTGAACATCCAATTCAGATTCCAGACATGTAGGTCTGCAACTTAATTGAAATGATAGGAAAACGTTTATCCCTCTGGTTACAGACGCATGGAAGGAAATCTGCCTAATTCAAGTCATTAGCACCCACAAAGTACTTGATTGAAGGGGGTATTTAAGACCATTCATACAGCACTATCTATGAGGAGATGTGTTATGGTCATCACACCATCTCTCTGCATTGCTCGCACAGACCGGCTAGCTTGTCTATATAGCCATCCATTCAGAAGCATCTTCTCATGGCAGTCTGCCCGCCAGCTGCTTAAGCCCGTTGTGGGCTGGGTGATAAATACTGTAGCTGTATCTGCCTCCACCTGAGCTCACAGCCAGATGCTTGTCTTGTTTCTGAATAATGTCTGGCATCAACCCCAGAGCGGTTCACTAACTAACTGACTTCCTTGCTGGCTGTAGCCGGCTCTGCGGCCTATCCGAGCGCTCGGTGTACATAAAAGGCTCAGCTCTTCTGAGCACAGCTGTTATATAGCAGCATAAACATTCTGCATCATCTATAATAATTAATATGTTCGAGCAAAGTGCAGCTCCTAAACTTTTTAGTGTCTTCAAGGAATGTTCTTTCAGGACATTAATTCATGTCGTGGGGAGATGGAAATTGCAAAATAGTACTTAAAGGACAATACTGGTCTGGTTTGAGAACACATCTAAACTAACCTTATGTGAATGGTCAAAGTCCTATCTGGTAGTATTCCAAAAAATGATTGATTGCATTTAGTTACCCCAGTAACCTGTGTCTCACTCTTAATCTGCCTGCCTTGATGCTTGTGATCCTCTCTCTCTCTCTCTCTCTCTCTCTCTCTCTCTCTCTCTCTCTCTCTCTCTCTCTCTCTCTCTCTCTCTCTCTCTCTCTCTCGTGACCTGGGTGGAGAGTGGTGTCTTACTGTGGCCCCCTGCCTGCTGCTGCCATCTGTGATCCCTGACCTCCCTGTGTATCCTGTCCTGGTCCATGTATCCTGTCTGGTCTGTATATCCTGTCCTGGTCTGTGTATCATGTCCTGGTCTGTGTATATTGTCCCGGTCTGTGTATCCTGTCCTGGTCCGTGTATCCTGTCCTGGTCTGTGTATCCTGTCCCGGTTCTGTGTATATTGTCCTGGTCCGTGTATCCTGTCCTGGTCTGTGTATCCTGTCCTGGTCCGTGTATCCTGTCCCTGTCTGTGTATCATGTCCCGGTCCGTGTATCCTGTCCTGGTCTGTGTATTCTGTCCTGGTCCGTGTATCCTGTCCTGGTCTGTGTATCCTGTCCTGGTCTGTGTATCCTGTCCCGGTTCTGTGTATCCTGTCCTGGTCTGTGTATCCTGTCCTGGTCTGTGTATCCTGTCCCGGTCCGTGTATCCTGTCCTGGTCTGTGTATTCTGTCCTGGTCCGTGTATCCTGTCCTGGTCTGTGTATCCTGTCCTGGTCTGTGTATCCTGTCCCGGTTTGTGTATCCTGTCCTGGTCTGTGTATATTGTCCCGGTCTGTGTATCCCGTCTGGTCAGTGTATCCTGTCCCGGTCTGTGTATCCTGTCCTGGTCTGTTTATATTGTCCTGGTCTGTGTATCCTGTCCTGGTCTGTGTATCCTGTCCTGGTCCGTGTATCCTGTCCTGGTCTGTGTATCCTGTCCCGGTTTGTGTATCCTGTCCTGGTCTGTGTATATTGTCCCGGTCTGTGTATCCCGTCTGGTCAGTGTATCCTGTCCCGGTCTGTGTATCCTGTCCTGGTCTGTTTATATTGTCCTGGTCTGTGTATCCTGTCCTGGTCTGTGTATCCTGTCCTGGTCCGTGTATCCTGTCCTGGTCTGTGTATCCTGTCCTGGTCTGTGTATATTGTCCCGGTCTGTGTATCATGTCCCGGTCTGTGTATCCTGTCCTGGTCCGTGTATCCTGTCCTGGTCTGTGTATCCTGTCCTGGTCCGTGTATCCTGTCCTGGTCCGTGTATCCTGTCCTGGTCTGTGTATCCTGTCCTGGTCTGTGTATCATGTCCTGGTCTGTGTATCCTGTCCTGGTCTGTGTATATTGTCCCGGTCTGTGTATCATGTCCCGGTCTGTGTATCATGTCCCGGTCTGTGTATCATGTCCCGGTCCGTGTATCCTGTCCTGGTCTGTGTATCCTGTCCTGGTCTGTGTATCATGTCCTGGTCTGTGTATCCTGTCCCGGTTCTGTGTATCCTGTCCCGGTCCGTGTATCCTGTCCCGGTCTGTGTATCCTGTCCTGGTCTGTGTATCCGGTCCTGGTCTGTGTATCATGTCCTGGTCTGTGTATCCTGTCCTGGTCCGTGTATCCTGTCCTGGTCTGTGTATCCTGTCCTGGTCTGTGTATCCTGTCCCGGTCTGTGTATCCTGTCCTGGTCTGTGTATCCTGTCCCGGTCTGTGTATCCTGTCCCGGTCTGTGTATCCTGTCCCGGTCTGTGTATCCTGTCCCGGTCTGTGTATCCTGTCCTGTCTGTGTGTCCAGGTGTACGGTCACACACCTGTACACAAACACACTTCAACAGAGACGGCATAACCCCTGGGCTCCCCCGGAGCCATCAGTATTGCGTTTAAGTATTCCAAAAATTATGACATTTTTGTGCATTGATTGTTTTCAACATCCAAAGAAGCGGTTTGTGATGCTCCCTGTGGACGCTGAAGGCGACCCGACGCAGCATTTTCAATGGAGCCCCGGCATAAAACAGACAGACAGACAGACTCGCTCCTCGACAAACCCAGACCCACTAAAACATTTAAGGAATTTAAATGTTTAATATTTAAAAGCACTTTTCTGGTACATGGAACAAGAAATGCACTCATCCAGTTGAGCTCAAAGGATGACCCGCTCCCTGGCTCTGCCCAGATTCAGCTTTCATTGAAGTCTGCCTCGTAATCATCAGCACAAAAAAAGTTTCATTAAAATGATTGCCGTGAATCCCAAAAGCAGCCAGTCAACAAAACATGTCAAGATGATCGTAGAATTAAAGCTGAGCGAATCATATTCACATAAGAACGGCAAACGGACGGATATATTCTATTTTATAAAATAAAAACATTCACAGGTAGAATCACTCAACTGAAAGGAATGGCCACTGCAAACAAAAGCAATGATAAACTGCAGACGCAGACACACATTGTGCCGTAGACAGCAGAGACGCCTGGCAGGGCCAGGACCAAGGGGACCGAACATGACAACAGAATCACAGGAAAGCAGAAGATGGGGGGAAAAACAGCATGAGCATGTGTATTTGTATGTGTGTGTGTGTGCGCCGGAGTGTGTGTTTGTGTGTGTGTGTGCGTGTGCGTGCGTGCCTGTGCAAATGAAGCCTCGTCTTTGTGTGTATTTGTTTGCCTTTGCATGTAAACATATGCACCTGTTTCTTAGGGTCGTTATGTCTTTGTGTGTGTGTGTACGAGAGTGAGTATGTTAGCGTGACCATGCAGCGTGTGTGCGTGTGTGTGTGTGTGTCTTTCTGTGTGTCTGCTCTATTAGGCCCGACTGCACCTCATCCATTACACTCAGCCTTAATAGCAGCCCAGCGTCGTTAATTTTTTACCAACAATGAGGCCAATGAGGAGGAATGGAGTAGCCCTTTGGGAGCGTGCCCATATATTACATCTGCGAGGCTGCGGGAAAACACCACGCAGGAAGTAGTTATTTGTTCTGCTAGGCCGGGCCCGGCGCTCTCAGAGTAATGATGCCGAGCGTTGTAATGACACAGGTTAATCTGGATTAGATATGGCCTATGCGGTGTGTCTGAAAGATGCAGACAGGGCGCGGAGGAGTTGAAGGAGTCGGCGGCAAGTCGCGCGGACCTCAGAGTGGCAGGTGAAAGCTGATTGGTTCGAATATACCTGTAATGCTGCGGCTGTGTTTAACCAAAGACAAACATTTCTAAGGTCAGTGTCCGACCTGGTTAACGGCGCACAATCCCATGCGCGGTCTGATGTAGACAGAGATTCAATGTTCAAATTGCAACAAAAGAGTAGTCGCCACAGGCAAAAGCTGGTAGTGTGCAGTTGTACTGTAGGTGTAGATGTACAATAGTAAAATATACATTCACCTTAAAACAATATGAAGAGAAAAAACCATAAACGGGGATATTATTTGGGGTATTTTGAAGGAGAACATACACTTGAGTAAACTTGGGTTTTCTGTTCCGGAAAAATCAAGACGCAATTTTGTCTCCTAATAATAATGGGCTCACCACTGTGTTGGGAGCAGTAAGATATCAGCACCCTGACTGCCTTAGCAATCACTTATAATTAATAGGCCTACATCAATTGTACTCTTTTAATCATCATTTACCTAATGTTGCAGGATGTGTGAACAAGGTCACACATTTGGAGAAATCACATGTACTTCTGCTAATCTACAATACACAATCATATGCAGAAAAGAGTTATCCTCAATGAACATGCAATATGGTTTACAGTGTATACAATCTCTGTGTGTGTGCGCGTGTGTGTGTGTGTGTGTGTGTGTGTGTGTGTGTGTGTGTGTGTGTGTGTGTGTGGGGGGGGGGGGGGGGGGGGGGGGGGTGTGGGGGTGTGTGGGGGGTGTGCGCGTGTGTGTGTGTGTGTGGGGGTGTGGGGGTGTGTGTGTTGGATCTTATAGCCATTATGTAACAGTGACATCTGCTGGGAGTGGGGTGGATGTTAGCATGAGGTTACATCAATAGCGCTCCACTGATGCTGCTCTATGCTGTATGCTGTATGCTGTATGCTCTATGCTGTATGCTCTATGCTCTATGCTGTATGCTCTATGCTGTATGCTCTATGCTGTATGCTCTATGCTGTATGCTCTATGCTCTATGCTGTATGCTCTATGTTGTATGCTCTATGCTCTATGCTGTATGCTGTATGGTGTACTGTCACAATAGGGCTACTGTTCAATACAATTAAATCCCATCAATTAAAAGAAATCTGGATTTCTTTTAAATTATTATTATTAAGTAAGAAATTGCCTACTTACCTAATTTGTCCATCTTTCTGTATGTTTTTATGTAAGCCTTATTTAAGCCTCTCGCATGGTTTTATGAATTGTAGAATTACAGGTTTTAAAATCCCATTAGCGATACTACTGCTGATTGTGGGTGTCAGCTAAAACAATCATTTATTACTGTGCGTTATGTGGAGTGTAGCAACACACAGCTACAAATTGGACTAATATTGCCTTCAAATGTCATCCACCTGTCCACCACTGAGCAAAAGATGAAAACAGCTGTGATCAGCAGAATAATCATCTAATCAAATATGTTGTAGTTGAACATAATACAGCTTTTATTTCTCATCTGTTGATGCATCTTTTGTGATTGGCTATTTCCTGAAAACTGACGACATCATTGACACAGATTAGAGATAATAGCTGGGTCTGTTCTAGAGCCATAGGTGAATAATTAAACACACGTCTAGCAGTGCATGCTGGTTATTATCAGCATATTGGATGGGATTTTTAACCAAATGTAGTGTTTACTGTTTATGATTCTGTGAACCAAATGATGCTCTAAAGCATGTAATGGACTGATAGCACTTGTTGTTTAATTACAGCAAGTACATCCCACCTGCTCATTACATTGGTCTAAATCCAGTCAGGGCCTGTTATGGTGCTGTCATCCCGATCACTTCCTCTATAGCTTCTCCACATCCACAGCAGTAGCCTGATAAACAGCAGAAAATAACATGTTTTCAATGAGACGTTCCGCAATACATCTTTTCAATTTTCAAGGGGGGTGTCAGGGTGAGTGTAAGCCCTCTAAACTACGGCGTGAGAAGTTAATCCTTTTATCTCTATCCTTGCCGCGGGGCGCCCAAAATAAACAGTGATTTAAGTTGGGTAGACTCTGGTGGAGGGGGGAACGGTGGCACGGCGACGACAAGAGTGGAACAGGAAGACAGGAAAACGTGTATGAATACAGAACGACGGGAGGTTTTTCCAAGTCTCGATATGAAAGGTGACTTAATTCTCTGTATAGAACAAAAATAAATAATGCATAATATAATAATATATTTCTTCAGTGTTTAATGTGAACATGTAAATTGCTTCACTCGGTTTCCACCGCTTATAATCAGACACAAAGAGACCTCAGTGTGTAATTCAGTGCGTACGTAGAGCATGGGACCAAATCTGTGACGTCAGCTTCTTGCGTCTCTAATTGTTTCAATGAATCAAATCAGAATACCCTCCTACGGTATGCGACTGGTATGATGCTCTGCCCGTTGAGCAAGAGAAATAACTGAATCAACCCGACAGACAAAACAAAACAAATGAATGCATGAAAAGATGAATGAATGAATATGGATGAGTATCCACACAAGTCGGACGGCACCACAGTCCAATATGTTGGGATAGCCCGGAGCAAGCCGTCTGGCTCGCCCACATCCCAGGAGTGTTCAGCGGTGACTGACGAGGCGGTTCACAGAGTAACCCGGTGCACGAGTGTGAAGACACGGCTTACTCATTTTTCTTTTGCAAAATGACAGCCTTATATTTCCATCTTTCCCGCGATCCAAAAATAGACGTCATGAGCGAGTGAGAGTGACAGACACCGAGAGAGATCAGTTCTCACCTGCATTAGTCCTACAGCATGTGTAACATAGGCTGAATAAATCACAGCCACTGTGTAGTCTCTAGACAGGAACTAAAAACAGAGATGGCAACACAAGGGAACCAGACAGCCAATCCCCAAGATGGAGGCTGAAAAATGACTGTCTCTACTGCCCTACAAAGGCAAGTCTGAAAACTGAAGAAGGTGTGGAAAAGTTCCTGTTTGAATGTCTGGATTACTTAGAACACACACAACTTTGTTTTAGCCTGATTGTATTATTTAGTACTGAAACAGCCGGGCCACGCTGTGTGTTTTTGGTCCTCATGGGCCACGGTAGCTGGGTATTACTCATACTACAGGAGGACGTGTACAGCTGTATCCTCTAGACATGGCTCATTATGCTTCTTCACAGTCCACCAGTGAGATATAAGAATCAGGCAATTTGTAGTTAGCGGCTTCAATGAATAGACTTAAAAAGAGCGTACATGACTCGAGTCACAGCAGCAAGGCAAAGCGTGTATCGCCCAAGCACCACTTAGGATGAACCAGCAGTACAAAGATGCAATCTGCATGGCAATGACGATACGATAATCATAACTGGGCAAACATTACTACATACGGATGTTGCAGCAAATAATTGTTGGCAGAAGTGTAGGAAATAACTAGGTAATATTATAACGTGGGAACAGTTTCAACATTCAAGACACTCTTTTTTTTGTTGAAAATTAAATTTAAAAAAGCTTAATAATATTGCCACAGCATAATAATGCCATATCGGTTAGTAAACTGAGAATACAAAGTGACTTGTAATTTGGCGATGAAAATAGTTATAAAAGCTTTTTCATGATATTGAAACACAATGGGGCAGTGTGGACAAACTATTTATTAACATCATAATGCTAACAATAGAAAGCATGTGGTTACAGAAATAATGACTCCAATCAGTTGCCATAATGTTACGACCAGCCTGAGCGCAATAAGCGAAAGCTTTATTTTTTACATATTTGTGTGCGTGTTTGTTTGGTGATGAATGAAAATACTTGTGTATATTAATCGCCGACTCTGTTAAAAACTTGTAAAAAAAAAAAAATGTTGAGAGCAAACATAGATGGATGGACTTGCCCTAAAAAATGTATTGTTAGCCAATGACCAATGGCCATAGCAGGTGAGGCATCATCAATATAGCGAGGTGGTGTGGGGTGCGATGCAGCTCACAGCAGCGTCGGGATCTCCTGGGCTCCGCCAGACACTTCATCTTTCCAGCAGAGTTGGAGAGCTACACTTGGGCGCTCCAGGTGAGAATCCATCATGGCTATTATTACCAGGGCCCGGCATGGCATCCATCACACAGTTAAGGTTAGCACAACCTCAATATTAGCGTAGGGAAGTGGCTTTGAAGAAGCCCAAAGAATGCACACACATACACACGCACGCATGCGGTGCTTCTTACTGTCTCTATTTCTCCCACACCAAGACCAACACCTGGTGCTCCTCCTTCACACACGCACACACACACACACTGAATGTTTAGCCATCTTTTCACTGTTAGTGAGCTTGGAAAGTTGTACTTTTCTTGCAAAGAACACAGGAGGTCAGCGTTTAGACTCCCAGATGGTGTGGTTACATTACACTGATAGGAGAGAATCAGAGGCTTGTCTACCACCACCCAGTGCCTTTTAGGTCTCATAAGTAAGACACTCTACCCAGTTTCCGTGGAAACGCTCCTGGATGGGACTGGTTGACCTGGGACGAGGGTGTGTACTATTCACTCTACTAGGAAGCAATGTCGGTATTTAACACAAGGAACCTCAATGTCCCTAGTACAATAGTCCACATTTAAGACAAATTAAATTAAAAAAAAGGGAGCAGGAAGTACATCTCTCAACATTACCAAGTACCAAAGTCCACTAATAAAGTATCCCATTACACAATCCAAGACGCAGCAAAAAACTGTAGCAGTAACAGCTAAGCTCCTTAAGATGATTCATAGAATTCGTTTCAGTTGGACTCTCTAGAGTTCGCCAGCAAGGCGAATGATTCAGTAAGAGTTAAATGCCGTTCTCCGTAAGTGAGTATGTTAGTCCATGTGGACATGTGAGAGGGAGGGTAAGCTGAGCGAAGCTTTAATCATGAGCTTGATTCTACAGTCAGCTAGACGGCTCAATGGGAGATGATTGTCGTACTGATGATAGACTGAGGACACTACAGCACAAATAAAGAAAGAAGACAAGAAAATCTGCAGAAGCCATCAACAAATGGACACCAAAAAGCAGTGAATATCAAGCGTAAACGGCACTAGCAGAGTTACCATTCCATATTACCATACAAATGTTAAAAAAGATGAACCAGTGTTCATTTCACATTTGAATGCCTTATCATCAGTGTTGGGGTTAATGCATTACAAAGGTATTGCATCACAGTATACAGTATAATATTATTAGCAGTAATAAAGTAATATAGGGTTACTAATACACATTTGGTAATACGTGTAATATAGTCAAATATTTATAAGTTGTGTCAAGTAACACATTACAATTTAATTAGGTCCTACGTGTTTATTTTTAACATGAACACCACAAGAATTTGTTTCCAGTTTCTACTGAAATGTTGCAGGAGGACAGTAGCCTATGTTTTCAAAATGTATTTATTCCGCATTATTTAGCATTTTTACATAATGGATGCATAATGGATGCATAATGCTGTCAATGTTCACATACTCATATTTGAGAAGTATTGTTGACGAGGGTTTTGAAATAATATTTTACCATGAAGAAACGGTGAGTTCATTTTCTTAATGGTAGCTTGCTGTGTGCTTGTTATGCAGTTTGTTAGGCTGTATTCATTCATGTTTTCTTAACAATGTTACTACAGTCCTTTAAACCTGTAGGAGCCATTTTTTTGTTTACTTTTTTATGCATATGTGACGCTGTGTTCATGTGCCTACAGGTAGACGGCGTGGCTTAGACAGGAGCATACAGTTTTTCGACTCTTATAATTCCTCCTGACTCCTGTAATTCACTTCTAATTATGTTATTAAGGGTTTTCAAGGTGTGCATTAAGCATCAGAAAAGTATGTTATATCAAATCCATGGCAATCTCTTGCAAGTCATTTCAGTCCATCTTTCTATTCCTTAAGCCGATTTAATGGGTGGAGTCTTTTTAGCCAATATATTGAAGGTTGACTTACACTGGAAGACTTTGGATGCATTGTAGGCCACACACAGACATAAAGAGAGAGAGAGGGGCTGGATGGAGGTGGGCTTTGTGTTAAATGAGGACACAGCCCTACCTCAGGTAAGATAATGTTAGGGCATTTCAATGGTCCGTTTCCGTCTTTAGGGAAATACACTGTTCCACGGTATTCGTCAGGGACCCAGGAGCCTCTGCCCTCCAGCTGCCATCTTCCCACTACAGGACTACAGGACTCCTCTTAAACTATTGAACTCCATAGCTGACACATTTCCCCCAGTCTACGGCAATAGGATCCAATTACCAGCTTATTAGACCGAGTCTCCTTCAGAGGTCATCCGAAGGCGTTAGATGTTCCTCAACTTCCTCGTAGCAACAGGAGGAAAATAACACTATAACTCTAGCCAAAGAAATTACCACCAGCCACTAGTGTACAAATGCACATATTGTTGGTACCCCCCCCCCCACCTACAACCCAAGCAATTCAACTGTTGTTCCACATGCCACTGCCCACCTGATCATGAGCATGTTAGTGAAGAAGACACAGAGTGGACCAGAAGTTAAACTGTGTGCGCTACTGCTATGATACAATAATCATATTATACCAATCTGTAGAATAATAATAATTGAAGTTCACCAAGTTGAAAATGCTGAGAAGCTCTTATATATTAGCCCTAAAGGAACCCCTTTTTCAGAGACTTGTTTCTGAGATAGTGTGCAAAGCAGAAACTAGCGGCCTAATCCCCTCAGCATAGCGATTAGCAGGGAACAATCCGCTTTATGGAAATTCTTTTCTTCCTCTTCTTTTCCCCCATTTCTTCTCTCTCCCTCCTTTCCAGACGCCATCTTCATTCTCTCCTCCTCTTTTTACATTCACTCTCCTCTTCCCCATCTCACTCTCTCTCTCTCTCCTCTCTCAACTTAACAATGGCTACTTATTTAGACGTGAGAGGAAATCCGCTCAGCTTATGGGGGTTTGGGAGAACCACCATGATCATTATAGAGAAGAAAAGGGGGCTGGGGATGGGGTATATGTCTACTGCTAGGCTGAGACAAGAGGATACGGTCTTTAGGAATCTTTGTGTGTGAAAACTATGCGATTACTAGAAACAAAAACACAGGGCTGACCATTGAAGAAACTTCCTTTTAGTCAATGTTAATGCAGCTGTGAAACATTATTGCACAACAAGAGATTGGCTGTCCAAAATCAACAAATAGCAGAAAAATATCAACACATAGGCCGATCACTGACGCGAAAGCAAACGCTAGTTAACTATTAATTTTTTTTAAAATAAGAGAGCGTCGTGAAAAAGCTACATTGGACACACCTCCACGCTGACAACAGCGGGAGTGCTCAAACAGTCATTAGTTCCTGGTGCTTTAGAAGAGGCGTCATACAGGGGACTGATTGCCACCGCGTTGCTCTGGTCATTCACTTCTTAGCATGAGCCGTAAAAACAGCAGGAGTGTGCGAGGGCTCCTGGAAGAGACAACAGTGAACTGAGAGCATCCATCTAGCTGCTGTTTATTTCTAAACCCTGCATGCGGTACACAGCGCTCTCAGCGGGACCTCGCGAAAGACAAGCAGGGATTTGTGTCAAAGACCCCAGTCGAGTTAAGTCAGGGTCACGTAGCAGTGGTTCACTCACAAACAATGTAAGAAAATTACATAAAAAACAACAATAAAAGTAAAGAGACAACAAAAAAGAGAAAAGAAAAGTACTGTATATGGTCACTCGCACTTTGATTAAGACTTAGCTGTTGGCATTGATCAATAGAATCAGACCTATAGGCTATGTTGGAAAGATTTTGTTCAAGTTGCACAGGAGGAACATATTTTATATGGATCTCTTTTCGTGGTATTTAAGATAAGATAATAAGAAAATACTTATACTATTGATCCCACAGGAAATTCTGAAAAGGTTTTCCTATCTGCTAGTGCTGCTAGTCTGACTGACATGTTTGATTTATTTGTGTCTTTGTATTTAAGAGGCACAATGTACAGAAGATGCAGTGTACCCAATATAGATCTCCTATAGCTGGTCTCCCTGGCAACACATGATTAAAAATAGCACATCACTTAGGGATGTTAACAATTAACCGTTTACCGATAATATAATTTTCGACTGATTAACACCATCAGTTAAATGGTTTAAAAAACAAATTATAAAATAAATCCACAAGCTGTGTTGTCGTTTTTGCTGCCTTTGCACATATAAAAATAAAGGGCTGGCCCTAAATATTTGAATAACCGAAGTATCCTCCATTAGTTTTGTGTTCAAACATTACAACATTACTCTAAAACTTTTGGTTGTAGTTTAGTACACTGTCATCATTTGTTCACGTTACTTTGCCTGGTTGATTCTGTTTGTTTAAAAGGTTTTGGCATGTTTGCTAAGACCCCATTAATTGTTTGTTCATTGTTTAATTGTCTATGTTGAGATATAAATCAGCCAGCCAGGATTTTTTTTCTTCAACTCACTCATCGCAGTACGCGCATCCCGAAATTGGGAGGTTGGCGAGCCATTGACATCCATTCTATTCCCATATGTTAAGCAGCTCCCATTTGCCTTATGTGTAACATTTGTTTTGTCCAACACAAGTAAGCGCATACTAACGGCCCTGTCAGGTAGTTTTCTCCAATAGCGCCCACAAATGAACAAATGCACAAGTTTCGATTCTGGGTTCACACGCCACTGAGCACGCACACAGACTTTTGTTCGGACTTGTTAGTTTGTGGGCACTATTGGAGAAAACTACCTAGCCAGGGTAGTTCATATGTGCTTACTTGTGTTGGACAAAACAACGATAATCGTTTGGAATAGAATTGCTGTTGGCTTGCCAACTACCCAATTTTGTAACGTACGTACACCGCGACGAACAAATCAAGGATGATTTACATCTCGACAGACAATGTCAACAATTAACCTGAGTTAAGATTGCCGTTTCTTTTAATCAGCGTGGTTGTCATGACGTACTCTTAAGGCGTTCTGTTATTATCTTTTAGCCATATTCATCTGCGTTTTTACGCAAGTAGCAGCTTCAGCTTTTTTCCTCTCAACTGAGATTATGTTTCTCGAGTGGTAATCCCCACACTCGCTAGCAGAAAAACGGCAAGACTGATCGTAACCAAGTGCTTTCATAGCTGATATCATTAGATGTAATAAAAGCCTTAGTAATAATCTGTTTTATTTAATGATGCTGCTGGTCACATGCTCACACAGGCTTCACATAGCCAGTCAGCACATGACAAAACTCAAGACAATGCTGGATTTGAACAGGTTTAGGTGCTTAATTAACCATTTGAATACCTTCGGAAATGTAGACTCAAATCAGTCTCTGAACGCTTCACTCAACTGAGGACAATCTTCCAGGTTTCATTTCTAAAACTGGGTGGAAACCATTAGAATTGGGGTGGTGACATGAAGAAGTCATGTGTGCTTGTAAACACTGTGGTACCAAAT
>JAOPHQ010006559.1:192500-223575 GCA_030340625.1 Merluccius polli
ATCAATCAAGACAGTCGCCGTCCCATTTTTGGAGGATCTGACATGATCACCTTGAAGGTGTTCTGCTCTCAAGGACATTTGAAACAAGACGCACTGACAGACAAATATCCAGTGAACTGATTATCGCTGAATATATGAAGCCTCACTATGTCAGTCTAGCTCAAGCTGTCCAAAAGAAAGTATCATTAAATTAGAAATGGAACATCATACCAAGCCAAAATGAAGCCGTTATCATCACACTATGATGTTGATGAAAATCATAGTGCCACATGGGAAAAAATGCACTTTGAATGGAGCGGAAATCATGTTTAGGGTTACATTTTGGGCAAATGACCGCCTTCTACCAACTGGATGTAGGATGAATTGGCCGGCAGTGCTTGCTAGTTGCCAAAAAGAAGAGATAGAGAGAGAAAGAGAAAGAGAAAGAGAGAGAGAGAGAGAGAGAGAGAGAGAGAGAGAGAGAGAGAGAGAGAGGGGGGGGGGGGGGGGGGGTCTGTCCTCATAGGGAGTCCTGATATCTGCAGGGTGCAGGAGCTCCAACAGAAGCCCAGCCAATGTCCGTAAGACCACCACCAAGTCCCCGGGGTGGAGCAGGGAACAAGTCATGTTTACACACATGCATGTGCTGCATATTCACATGCAGTTCTAAGACAAGACCAAACACACATACAAAAATACAAAGATACACACTTTTACTCATGGAGATCCTACGCATTAAAAAAATATTACCTGTTTGCTAGTTGTCCTGCTGAAGACAGACATACACAGACAGATACAGACAGACAGACAGACAGGTCTATAGATGGACAGACAGGGAGGCAGACAGACACACGATCCGACTGACAGGTAGGTAAGGATAAAGACACAAACAGACAGACAGGCAGACCAGGTGATCTGGGCTCAGCCTGGATTTGGAGATGGGTTTTTTTGCTCAGCAAGTCAAGAGGATGATATTTATCTCAGGTGGCAGGACTCTCACAGGTGTGTTGTGTTGACAAAATAGGATCATAAGCTAGAGGGCTAGTCAACGATACAATTTATTATGTGGTAAAAAGAAAGTGTTATCCTGTCCACAGAAGGCGTTTCCTGTTCAGGGTTGCAGACTCGTATTGACCTTTGAGAAGCAGGTGGAGAAAGTGTTTGGTTGATGAAGGCACATGTCACATGTGAAAGTATCTGCAGTACCTGAATGCACCTTTAAGTGAATGTAGAAATAGGTCGTTAAGGACCTTGAAGAGGTTAGGTATCTCACTGTAGATGCTTACATACAGACTGTGGACAACAGAGCGTCGAACATCCTAGCTCTGTCCTCATGACCAAGCCACCCCCCCGGAGTCCACTGTCCATGGGTTAATGAAAGCCACATTTTCTTTGAGCCACTGGCCTCTTCTCACAATCTCTTCCAACCGTTCCTGCTCGGCATCTATCTTCAAGTCTCTTTCACTGTCTGCCTTCAACTTTCCTTTGCTCTCTATCTAAAAGTCAATTTAACTTTTTTTTCTTCCCTCAAGTGTCTTTTTCCTGATTGGTTATCGTCACATGTGACATGATCCTCATTGGATGAGACATCACAGAACCAGATCAAAGCCATCTCATGCCCTGGGGCACAGAGCGCAAAATAGGCCTGAACTGGCAGCCCTGAAGAGCATATGATCGTGCGCGGGTGATTTCGTGTGTGTTTGCGTGTCTGTCACAGGGAAATAGAAATCTATGGTTAATAGGACATGATGTAAGCATGCATGTGCTTTCTCTTTGGTTTTTAAATAAAGGCTGTGGCTTGGCTGTGCCGTATCTCTGCCCTCCCTGATGACACCGGTTAGGGGGTTTGGGGATACCCAGGCTCAGCATCAGGACATTGACTCAAACTGCTGGGTAGGGTCAAACGGAGTGTGCTGCATGAATAATAACAGCCCCATCAAGGAGCGATGAACATTGTGTTATTCAACGATCCACCAGCAACTCACAGCACTCAAGGCGTACGAGCAATGTTAGCATTTGCTTTAAATCTTGCATATGCATGTGCATTCAACGTACATATTTTGTCTGGATAGGCCTAGAGAACGCCCGTTTTACATCTTGAACCTGCACAAATAACTCAGACTATGACAAAGGACAGCAGCTTGGAGAATAATAAGACATTTAAGCCCAGTTGTGCATCCCCTCCCTGGAGGGCAGTGCACAGCAGTAGTACAGGCTGTTACCTGAGTGCCGGTGGTATACTACATACAGCAAGGGAATCCGGGACATGAATGCACACAATGCAATGATCAGGTGGTAAATTCACGGCACAAACTACTTTAGCAGCTCTGAGCTGCCTGCATTCCCAGTAGGCACAGTAGGCCAGGTGAGGCTTTGTCCTGCTCGGTAAGACAAAGGCAGTTTGTAGCGAGCTGGAGAGCTCATAGGGGGACCAGCAAGAAGTGGAAGAGCCATGGGGGGAGGAGCTGACAACAGGATGGGGTTGAGGGAGAGAAGGAGGGCAGGGAGTGGAGGGGGTATAACAGCAGGGCTTGTGCTGTCCAGCGCTATCTCCCTGCCAGAGGATGTGTTTCATCTCAACTGGTTGCCCCAGCTTTAGATGTCCCTGTATAGAAGACACACTAACATGGGATAATCTATATTCTGCAGTGAAACAAAGAATCCCATTGGACAATATGCCCATTTGGATCACTTTTGGGTCTTTTCTCATGGGTCGCAGATTTAAAAGCTATAAACCCATGCATATGGACAATAGTGTCTTTACCAGAGGAACAGCAATAGTTAAACACTTTAAAAGCATCGCAAGCCAGTGGCAAGCCTTACGAATAAATCTGAATCTACACCTAACTATCATTCCAACGCATCATCACTGTGAGCCAGTTGACGCAACCACTAAACAGCCTTTACACACCGAAAAGTTACAGCAATGTAGCTGCAAAACAACAGAAATGGACACTAGCACTAGCATTTTATATATCCTCCACACAGAGGTCTACAGCTGGTAGACTGGACCAACAGCTGGAGCCTGGAAGAGAATCGGCACAAGAGACAGTATGTAGGAAAGAAGCCAGGGATTGAGGGAGGAGGAGAAGGAGGGAGGAGAGATAAAAGGAAATGCGAAAGACTTGTGAACAGAAGATAAGGTTAGAAAAGGAGAGGCCACATATAGTTGGTAGTTGGCGAGAAGAAAAAGGAGGATAGAGAAAAGGAGGGATGGGAAGGACAGATGGAGAGAAACAATAGGAGCGGTGGGAGCAATGACCTGGAGGAGGTGAGGTAGATGAAGGAGGAGGGCCTCATATCGGACCCCATGTAGTGGCAGGGCTTGTGTTGTCCACTGATATCCCCGTGTTTGTTTTATCTCAGCCCGTCCCTCAGATCAAACAGCGCTGCAGATGTTTCAGTATAGAATGTAAATGTAAAAAGGTGCTATAAGATTTAGGAGCTATTATTTGTCAGAGTGTCATTTGTTAAAAATGGCAGAGACATCTGTCAGCTATAGTGAGTGAAATGCGCTGTGAGAATATCTGTTTCGAGTTGACTGTATGAGCCAATTTAGATGTTAGATCCCGGCTCATTCCTCACCAACCAGGGCATCTCTTCCCTAATTGGATAGGAGAAACCATCTTGCCTGTCAATCACCGCTGCGTGAAATGCCAAAAAAAATGCCCTGTCAGGTATTTTTTTGAAGCCCAACCTACTATATTTGTAATTATCTACCTATTTATAGAGCCCAATAATAATGTGTGACACCTCCAAGACAGTACACATGCATGTCCATGGTAATTTGGACTCACTTTAATTAACTTCCACACTCAATAACAACTATTTGTTTATTATATATTGACCATGTAACATAAAAGGGTTTGGAGGCGTGCTTAGAAGCAGAGCCCTGCAAAAGAATGGCTTCTTCTGTAGGACGCTACTGAGATCTGTAGGACGCTACTGATGATATCTGTAGGACACTACTGAGATCTCTAGGGCGCTACTGAGATCTGTAGGACACTACTGAAAAATGTAGGACGCTACTGAGATCTGCAGGAAGCTACTAAGATCTGTAGGATGCTACTGAGATATGTAGGATGCTACTGAGATCTGTAGGGTGCTAGTGTACACACACACACACACACACACACACACACTTGTTCCTTTTCCAGAAGCGGACCCCTCTCCCTGATGCAGATGTGGCGGCGCTACCGTTTCTAACAGAACAGGCTTCAGTTATAAATCACAGACAGCAGCAGCCGCCCTCTCTGGTGAGATAACAAGCTCAGGTCTCTGGGGGCCCTCCTGCGTGGGGACCTCGCCTGCCTGGCCGCCAGCACGCCCCCATTGCCTCTCCCGGAATAATATGTTGAGGTGGGTTAACTCCCTCAATGCATACCTCCATCTGAATTATAAAGGTTTTTAGAGAAAAGAGGCGTCTCTGGTGAGTCAAGTCTGGCTGCCTTGAGGGAGGGGTGGTGATGTGCAGAACACAAACAGGAAGTGAGGAGGATGCCGTTATTAAAAGTGATGGGCATGTCAGTTGCTTCTCATTTGAGGGAAATCCATTGTTTGTGCATTCCTGTGTTTGTTGTTGTTATTCTGTGTGTGTGTGTGTGTGTGTGTGTGTGTGTGTGTGTGTGTGTGTGTGTGTGTGTGTGTGTGTGTGTGTGTGTGTGTGTGTGTGTGTGTGTGTGTGCGTACGTGAACTTCACGAGACGATCTGATTGCAGCATCTGAAATGTGTTTACATGAAATAACAAAGAGGCTGTTACCTTGAGGAAACCATGGAGTGTCCTTGTTTGGGGTTGATTGTGTTTTGGTTTCCAGGGATGATGAATTGAAGGACATCTAACTTTTCATACATTGAAGCAACTAATGAAGCCACACTCAATGCACACACACATCTACAGCTACACACACACACACACACACACACTCAGATATGTTTCCTTTATCCGGTACATTTGTCAGCGAACGTGGCAGTGTTGGGATCTCTGGTGGATTCAGTCCTCCAAGGGGAGAATGATCACCAGAGACTGGAAACGCTTTCATTTCTTCCTCTTCTTTTGTCTCATTATGGTTGTGCACACTGAAGTCTAATTGTACAGACGGAGCGTAGTTCATGTGTGTATGTGTGTGTGTGTGTGTGTGTGTGTGGTCTCGGGGTGAATGCTGAGTTGTTTGAAGGTGGAATGTTGTCTCGCTGAAAGGTTGCCAATTAGGCTTTGTTTTATCTGTGCGTGTTCACGCCTCTTACCGCAGGCCGCTATCCCAAGTTGGTTCCCAAGAACACACGACTGTCTATGTTGTGACTCACTAACATTATCCAACAAGACACCGTTCCATAACACAATTTTTTACAGGCAATATACACAAACCCCCCCACACACACACATACACATCCCCTCAACAACCTGATTGATAGATTGTTGCTTGATTGACTGATAACACTTTCATATGAACGGGAATTAAATTATATCAGTTATATATGATCACAAATCATATATGTATTTATTTTTTTATTGATAGCAAAATAATTGACAGTGAGACAAATTTCACAATGTTTCAGATGTGCAATTCACACACTTGTAACTACCAATCCACGGCCATCTACTGAGATTTCTTCTTTGGTGGTGTTGTGGAGCAACTCAACTCGGCGCTTATGCTGCGTTCCCGACAAATTCGGCGGTTGGAATTTCCCAGTTGAGATTTCCTACCTCCAAGCTACAGCTCTACATCTACATCTGTCGTCTACATTGCATTTTACGACCAAGCGTGTGGGCGCCGAGCACACAGGAGAAGTTTGCCTCACTTTGCCTCACGTCTGCCAGAAAGAAAGAGCTTTCTGCCTAAAGCTAACCAAGTAGTTGTCTTTAAACGTCTATTTAAATAAAATGTATGAAGATAGTTTAATCCGCTATATCTTCTACATTCTTAATGTTGCATTTTGACAGAGCCGAAGCAAACCCAAACAGTAATCTGATGTAAAGTGATATATATGTAGACTAGACACTGCCTCTAACCCAGTAACACTAGACACTGCCTGTAACCAAGTAACACTAGACACTGCCTCTAATGGCGCTTATCCACTTCATGGTATTGGCTCGACTCACTTGGATTTGTTTTCCATTAGCAAAAGTTTTTTTGGTATCACCTCAGTCGAGGTCCAAGTGAGCTGAGGCGACCTCCCTAGTAGCGATGTACCCGAATCCGAATACGTTATTCGGGAAAGCACAGATAATGCGATGAAAACAGGACTTTCTTCTACCCGAAGTTGCTTGTTATTATTCGAAGAAAGAAAAAGCCATGATTGACATGTCTGTGCGTCAGCCATTATTCTTCAAATCGATTCATATCATTGTGGATGGCCACAAGATAAAAATGCCCATTCTGTTAACATAACATAGGACTTTGATTTCACTAGCTAGTCGTTTAATTTACTACACATTATTGAAAAGTGATTGCTTTATTCTGTAGTCGCCCCCTCCGAGTCAGCGGGCTGAGAGCTGACCGTTCCCGGCTATCACCCGGCTAAAGTCTCACTCAGGCGTCATGTGCGGGAGCTAGCCAGACAAAAGCCTGGTGTGTGTGGCATCTGGATCTGGGTCTTTCAAACCCCCACAACCTACACATCAAAATGAAGCTTACACCCTGTAGCTTTTAGCTGTTTGTGTTAATTTCCTCCATTTAAAAAACCCAGTGGAAATATTGAAAAAAACAATGTTTTGTATTTCAGTCAATATTCATCCGTTTAAGCTGTAACATGCTGTATTAGTTAAAAATTTAAAAAAAAAAAAAAAAAGGGAGAGAGATGAAAAGTACAGTATGAGGATGTGGAAATATATTTCATAATTAATTATATGCCAATATTAAATCAATTTGATGCTTTGAAGGCACAAAAATGTAATTGTCAATGAATATAAATTTAGAAAATATTTGCCCGATTCAACATGATTTGGGCAAATGCTGTTACTGGGTTAGAGACAGTGTCCAGAAACACTAGACACTGCCTCTAACCCAATAACAATAGACACTGCCTCTAACTCAATACACCTAGACACTGCCTCTAATATTTTTTTGGTCAATAAAGTCACCCTGTAGATTTCCAAATGTTTCCAACGTTTTCAGAGATGTGAGGTGACGTCTGAAGAGCTACGCACTACATACTCAATTTGACGTTATACTTGGTATGAATAGCATGTAGTATACGATTCCTCTCACCCAGTAACTCGGAAAGAGAGAGAGTCAGAGCAGGTCCAGCTTTGTATGCAATTACCCATATTACACCCCTGTTAGGAGACTACCCCCCTTACACACACACACACACACACACACACACACACACACACACACACACACACACACACACACCCTAACAATATCACGTAAGAACTTCAAAGAGAACAGCAGCTGACAAGATTCCAACAGTAGAGGAGCCTGATTAGGATTCATGACAGCTAAATGCTGGGACTTTAATCCTCTCTGTGTTCTGCACTAACAAGGAGCCCTGCTTCCAGCTCTTCACACCATGTGACACCTTATTCTGTGTGTGGTGTATCTGTCCCGCTTTTACTAGTGTATCTGTCCCGCTGTTACTGGTGTATCTGTCCCACTGTTACTGGTGTATCTGTCCCACTGTTACTGGTGTATCTGTCCCGCTGTTACTGGTGTATCTGTCCCACTGTTACTGGTGTATCTGTCCCACTGTTACTGGTGTATCTGTCCCACTGTTACTGGTGTATCTGTCCCGCTGTTACTGGTGTATCTGTCCCGCTGTTACTGGTGTATCTGTCCCACTGTTACTGGTGTATCTGTCCCGCTGTTACTGGTGTATCTGTCCCATTGTTACTGGTGTATCTGTCCTGCTGTTGCTGGTGTATCTGTCCTGCTGTTACTGGTGTATGTGGTGTATCTGTCCCTGTGGAGATACTGTACAATCGATATAAAGCAACAATAAAATACAGAGAAAGCTTAGTACTCAGGATACAGTTATAAGCATGAGAAACAAACGAAAGAAAAGAAAAAGAGGGGCAGTCAGAGCAGGTTAAACAGAAGAACAAAGTTGGTCGATGGTGGAGTCAAGGGGGGTTAGTGAGGGGATGGTCATCTAAAGGCTGTGATGAAGAGGTGAGTTTTAAGAGCTGAATGAATGATTTGAATGAAGTAACTTCCCTATCTGGGAAGGTTCAGAGGGGCGGCCGAGCTGAAGGATTCCCCCCCCCCCCCCCCCATGAAGCCAGCCTGACCCTGGTGTGAGGATTGGGATTGGGCCGAAGAGTGTGGGAGGACAGATTCCTCCCAGCCCAACTCTGGCAAACCTGGAGGTAACGCACCTGGGGTAAATCTGGGTACCTAAGCCTGGAGACTTATATACCCTCACAAAACACACTGCCGGTGGAGAGGAAGTGGTTGCAAGGTTGGCAAACCTTGAACCTCCAATTAGCTCCAAGAACCCTCAACAAGAACCTGGCCTTCCCCACTCCCTTCCCTTGGAATCCAAATAAAACTAGGTTGACTTTTGCATCGTAACCCTGCCTTTTAATCACTCATCTCAGGGCTAGCTACCCCAATACACAAACACACTCCAACCCCTACTTTGGCTACCACACGTATCCAAACATAAATGTGCACACACACACACACACACACACTGAGGCATCTGCAGCTTCTGATATTCTGATCCAGCCCCAGCCTTTGCTCCCTCCTATGGAGAAAACATCAGAGCTGTACTTGAAACATTTATAGGGCAGCTACAGATTTCCTGTGGTGGCGGTTTTCAGCTGCATAACAGATATTTGTAACATGGGGCACTATTGTTCATTGACTATATTGGCTGTGTTCTAGTCAACCACTCATCATTTCATCATAGATCTACATCCCCCAATGTTAAGCTAATGTGTATAGCTCAGTGAAATTGCGACAACCTCAAAATACATTTTCAGGCTTCCACATTTCACTAACCATAAATCTTACTGGAAAATGCATTTGCACGCACGCACACACAAACGATATGCATACAAAAAATGCATTTGGCAATACAGTCACACACTATTAAGTATTAATTGCCTCTGCTTGCAGCCAAGAGTAATATCATAAATGTCATTACTGTGAATCGTTTGATGTAGAATTCCTAGTCATGGACTACTTCTGACTCACTACTGTCTGATCACTCAAGACAGTGAGTCAGAATGACTATCACAGACATATCAGGACGTATCATCAGTGGTGGAATAAGTACTCAGTAGTAATAACACACTGTAGAAATACTCTAGTAAGAGTCCTGCACTTAAAATGTTACTTAAGTAACAGTACAAAAGTATTACCATGAAAATATACTTAAAGTACCAAGAGTAAAATGACTGATTATGCAGAATGGCACATTTCAAAATAATATATATTATTGGATTATATTTATCGATTAATGCATTCATGTGTTCATCGCTTTAATGTTGCAGCTGGTAAAGGTGGTGAAGCTCATTTTCATTTCAGCTCAAAAATTCACTATATCGGCGATCAGTGAATTGTGAAGGATGTTAAAGGCACAATGAGTAGGATTTGTCGATTGGGCTGTGTATTAAGACATTATATGTATACATAATATCAGACATTTAGTAAAATAAATAAAATCAGTTACATAAAGGGGAACACCTCACAACACCCAGGGGATGTACTGTCCTAACACACGTGGCGAGACTAGACAAACTGGTCTGAAGGTTAGTCCAGTCCTCGCGAGGGGAATCTCCTCAGCTTACCATCATAGCCATCAAACTCTCATTAGCCAGTGCTTAAGTCATCACCATCAATTATGCACTAACATCATCCCATCCCTCTGTGCCGCCAACACTCTGGGTTTTGATGGATCTATATAAAGTTCGGTGTTTAATGCGTTTTGGCTGTGCAGACACATGTGAGGGCACCTCAACCCCTGCAATGTAAGTACACATAATATTGAGATAATATGTCTGCAATATTACGAAATATTAATTATTATTAGAATCATCATCATTATTATTAATAATAATAATAATAATAATAAACTAATAATTAATGTAATTAATTAAAATTATTTGTTGAATGTTTGTATAAAATACTGCTTTACTTCTACTAAAGATTGAAACTGGTGAAGGCTATTCTTGCTTGTTTAGTCAGCCAAATAAGTTTGGACGAGCACTTGTGCCAAAGATTTAATTTAATACATTTAGCCAACATTTCTCATAAGAATAGTTTAAATGCTTAAATAGTTTTTCACCCACTTTGTTCTGACATTGTTTCATGTGGAAAACCTCTAGAATAAAGCAGTTACTCCTTCTCTACTTCCTCAAAATTCTGCTTCTTCGTGCCCTTGGGCAAGGTTGTTGCTCCAATGCCATATGGCTCAGAAGCCATCTTCAGTCAAAACGGTGAAGGGTAGGCCGTGTCAAGACGTGTGGATCTGTCTGTTCACAACATAATCCCAGAATATTACAAAAAAGGTCACGGTGATCCAAAAAGTACAAAAAAATAAATCAATATTATAATTCATAATCTTTTTGTCATTAACCTTTGTCTCTTGGCTCTCATGTATTGGCTAATGTCCTATCTTATCACAGAGCCAATCCTGAGACACCTCCAGAGATGGATAGCGCTCATCATTCTATCATTAAGAGCAAAAAAGCCAATCTCAGAAACGTCCGTTCCGAACACAAACCTCAGAGACACCTATCATTCTCCCTGGATTATGTCCATTGTCGTATTACCAAGTCCTAAGCACTCTTGTCCTCTGAATCAGTAGCATCAGCTAAATGCAGACTTTTGTTGGCTGTGAAAGAGAAGACGATATAACGCCTGCATGAGTTTAAAGACGCTAAAGATCTACTGCAGCGCATTCATTTGAACGTGAACGTGTGCTGTACTACAGTTCAGACTTGTAAGACATGGATATGTGTTTTGTTTAAGGACTCCTCTTGAGGAATAAGAAACGTAAGTGCACAAAGTAAGAGAGTAACTCTCATAATTGATTGTAATAATCAGGAAGACATATGGTTTAATAGTGAACATTTAACAACAGCTACTGGGAATTGCAGTAGCTGTCGCTGCTGTAGCAGGGATACATAGAGATATGTTGAACACAGAGAGGGGGTAGCAGGGATACATAAGAGATATGTTGAACACAGAGAGGGGGTAGCAGGGATACATAGAGATATGTTGAACACAGAGAGGGGGTAGCAGGGATACATAAGAGATATGTTGAACACAGAGAGGGGGTAACAGGGATACATAAGAGATATGTTGAACACAGAGAGGGGGTAGCAGGGATACATAGATATGTTGAACACAGAGAGGGGGTAGCAGGGATACATAAGAGATATGTTGAACACAGAGAGGGGGTAGCAGGGATACATAAGAGATATGTTGAACACAGAGAGGGGGTAACAGGGATACATAGAGATATGTTGAACACAGAGAGGGGGTAGCAGGGATACATAGAGATATGTTGAACACAGAGGGGGGGTAACAGGGATACATAGAGATATGTTGAACAAAGGGAGGGGGTAACAGGGATGGGGGGACATCAGGTAATTATTTTCCGATGGTAAAGAGCTAGAAAATCAAACATCATACATCATACATATCCAACATTAAAGATGTATGACATCACACTGTGAAATAATGCTTTCATCAGCTTGAATGTGATTTAACGCACAACAGCTAGAAATTAAATAACACAATTCAAACTCCAGCAGTTTTGAAGACTAAATACATATGGAAACATATCCCCTTAAAATTAACTAAATATAATGTTGGAAACATCAGAGAGATGTGAGTGGCCAAGCATCGCCCTGCCCCTTACTTAGACAAGACTACGTGTCTATGCAAGTTTTGACCCCCATGAAACAACTTCCATGTTGAACTGTATATTCCTGAGTATGCAGACACCAGAGGAGCCTTGCAACACATTCTCCTCATGGAGCTGTGGGATCCCCAACTTCCTCTCTCCCCTGTCCTCCACAGCAGGGGTACAGCCTGTGTTGTTTGATACTGCATGATACAGCAACACTGCTGCGTTTGTGTGCGCGCGTACGTGCATGCGCTTGTGTTTTTCACGAATTAGAAAACATTTGGCATCAAGTACATCGCATGACATGTGATGTTTGACCGATGAGTTTTTATAAATCCACGTCATTCTGCATATACTGTACAATGTGTACAACTATGTACATCTTCACATGTTTTGCACAAAGACACTCTTGTATTAAGTTTGACCTTTTAACTAAACTGTCATCATTCCCCATCATTTCACTCTACAATGCATTTTATACATACATACATTTAAAAGCTTCTACCTATCAGGGTAAAAGGGACTATATTTCACCATCATACATAGACAAAGAAACTACAGCAACCCTGGTCCCTGCAGAAAACAAAGGCAGCAGAGTTCACACCAGAGGTTCTCCAGAGAGAGAGCGAGGGAGGGAGAGAGACACGGCTTGCGCAGGGAGGTGAACCCAAAGACTCAGGGTAGATGCCAAAGGAAGCTTTACTTCACGTAAACAGGCAGACAGAAATAAACCGACAAACTGGGGCAGAAACTAGGGAACCTAAATACATGGAACACAGGTGAACAGAATTACTAATCATCACCAGTGACAAACATGACACTAACGACACCAAGGAAAAACAGGTAATGTCATCCTATCGGTAGCTCATTATTCTAGCTTTTTTAGATAACTAGAATGTCATTAAATCCAAAACTTGATATGTTTTTATATGTTTAGTATTTAACCAGTGAAATGGATGTTTTGATGTCAACACAGCAGAGCAGAGTAGAGTTTGAAAGGGCCGTACTCTCCTGGCTAGAACGCCCTTTTTCTGTCTAACCAGCGTTTCTGTGATCTGAAGTGAAACACCTTTGAAAACGTGTCAAGAGAGTGAAACTATTTTCTTTTTGGTTATTTTGGCCACTTTTGTTGATCCCTCACAAGTAGGAGACAACACAAAAACACCAGAATCAAAGTAGATGCTCAACATTATCACACACACACACACACACACACACACACACACACACACACACACACACACACACACACAGTTTGATTTTAGATTCACTGTTCACAAAGTTTGCGATGCCCAAAATCGCAGAATATCTTAATAAGCTGGAATGGGGTATTTTACGCTGACCTCACTGATGGAGCTAATCGGTCTCATCTGCTTCCATTGATTTTGGCAAAGATGTTCTAATAAGAAGACATGTGAAATGAGAGTCAATGGGGATTTTCCATAAAATCGACGTTAGACAGAAAGAAGGTAATCATTTTTTGATTGTGCCATCACGGTCATATTCTGACGGTGTATAAGAACACATTTCCTCATTTCCTCATGCATAGAGCACTGCTGCCCATACCATGATGGCTGCCAACTATTTGTCATGTACAAGCTACATTCACTTATTTAAGGCGAGAAATATGTATCAAAGCAAAATATATGCCTGCTTTATTCAAATGACGCCTATTTAAAGAAAACTGAAGCCATTCGGGAGGATTACCACTGCTGCCAGCTGCTCGCCATGTTATGTAGCCTTAGTGCTAGTGCAACTGTTCTAAATAGGAGATCATATCACATCCATCAATTGTGTATCGGCAAATAATTGTGTATTCAGTTACCGGTAAATTGTGTTATTTGCGACAGTAGTTGTGAATAGTTCATACACAGCTGTAGACGGGAGATTCTCATAATATGATATTTAGCTTTATTCACCCCCGTGCTACACTGTCTAGCACCTTTGCCCCTGGTGCTCAACTGTGGTACTGCAGACTTTTCCTGTTTCAACGAGAGTGGCAAAGCTCTCTCTCTAAGATAGCTGTAGTCAAATGTTAACTTGGTCAAATAGAGGTACATGGTACAGTGCTTCTCGTTTGACTATAGGTAAGTGGAATATACCTTATTTAAATGTGACTGTGACTATGTGTGTTTATGTTAGTGTAGTGTATGTTAACTATGGGAGTGTGTATGTTAGTGTTGTGTATGTTAACTAAGTGAGTATGTTAGTGTAGTGTATGTTAACTAAGTGAGTATGTTAGTGTAGTGTATGTTAACTATATGATTAGATTTCAGAGGAGACAACGAGTAATACAGCTCTGCTTTTAATCCCATTGTCCTGCTTTATGTCATCTAATGCCCAGTTCAGGTCAAAGATGTATGATGAGAATAAACAGAAGCAGTGGTGTGAACTGGTTAGTTGAAGAGCGTCTGAAGACGTTGCATGGCAAGAGATTGGAGCTTCGTTTTACAACCTATTAGGGGCTTTATGTATCCACCCCGGTATTTAAACATGGCAACCACAACACTGACAACACACAGTGACTTGTTTCCAGCACACCAAAAGTAAGCAACAGTACTATTTTAAAAAGTACTATTTTAAAAAAGGGGGGTTATAATATAACAACTGGAATATCCTGGAGTTGATATTTTGATCCTCACCAGTTGCCATGAAGTATAGCATTATGTAAGGGATAATCAACGAGAGGGTGTGCGTTAAATGGTTTTAAGGCACGACGTGGAACCCTCCGACGCAAAGCGGACACTTCAGCCTAGAACCTCTCAGGTTTTCCTAGTCCGAGGCGGTGGGATATTTATGGTTTTTGGTCTCTGGATTGCGCGCCAGGCTGATATATTCAACACATCCTCATCATGCAGCAGAACAAAGGATGATTTTGTCAGTTCCCGGTTCCCCCTCTGTGCAAAGCAAAGCTGGATGTTGAACCATGCCTTTCTCACCAGGCCGCAGGTGTATCTGGGACAGTATAGCTGAATTTCTAATAATTTCCAGGTCAGACTCGGTTATACAAGGACGATGGTCACTGGTGTCTTTGCCACTTTTTGTGTAACGTTTCAACATGGCTTTATGGACAGCATTACTTGACTTGAACTCTGTATCACGTATTATATTGAAATGTAATATATGGCGGTTGCATTTTCTTCCCAACAACTGCAGAGTCAGCAAAATTCTGATAGGCTGACAAAGGGGCGTTTTTCATTTAACCCTTCACATTCCAACACAAATTGAATAGGCAGGTTTGAAGGGTTTATTTCCTCAGAAACATTTTTGTTTAGATGTTGATTGTCAAATTATGAATTAATAAAATATAATTTGAATACCTGTAATATCTGGGCCCTGACGGTTCCCCTTTGTATTTGCTACAAGCCTTAAATGCAAGAAAATATAGAAATTGTTCAGGATTCATAAGTATGGACTCACATCAGCACATGCAACAACCCATCACATGCATATGCAAACAAACGCATGAAGTAATGCCGACTTATCTGACTATATATAGATACATTACGGGCAAAAAATGTTAATCATTCTTTACCTAGTTAGTGTCAAACACGCACTATGGCTGCACTACAAGGCTAAGTAGCAGAACAGCTGGCATTTTCTTCTGATAGCTCTATTTAACAACATGCTAATCATGGTTGAGTTTCTTTGGTTCATTAGCTGGATTAGCTCCCAGGGTTGTGGGCAGATGGAGGTGAGGCGATTTCCTTTCCCTCTGCTCTCCATCATATCTTTCACTTCTCCAACCAACCAACCGCAAATCCACCCAATCTCTGCTGCTTATCCTGTTTCATATTTTTTGCTTGATACAATAAACCAAGACTTACTCTTTTTTACACTCCCCCTTCCCTCCATCCACTTATCCCAGGCAGGTGGCCAACCTGACTGAACATATCAATTAGCACTCAGAGGTTAAAGCCTCTGACAGCCAGTCTAAAAATATCAAAAATGTAAATATGATGTTAAAGTTAAGTGCCTTATTGTGCATATACCAACATTTGAGAATGAATAAATGTTCATATATATTAGAAAGGTTTGTTCAAAAATATGTCAGGACTGTGTGTGTCCATGGCATGCTTGATCGACATCTACCTAGCCACACCCCCTTTAAATAATCTTACTACAAACGCAAAGTATAACATGTACATATCACCATATCCTAAAAAAAGTCTCCATTACACATCGGTTCACCATGCCGTTGAGTGTTTTAAAACACACTCACTGAGCTTTAATCCTGTCCTCGTTCTCATAATACATCCATGGGTCACTGGTCGCTTTCATTACAGCAAAAAACTAGACTGTTCAGTTTCCATACGTTTCCACATGGTGGCGGTTCTGTTCTAGAGCTCTGCATTGGGATTGGGATCCCCCGGGACCCAACCCAAATCTCGCGGGAGTGGGCGGTTTTTAATTGGCTGCGGGCGGGAGCAGGTGGTCCAAAAATAAACTGCGGATTTAGCGCTAACCAGATGGAGTCAACAAATGAAGTTGAAAAGCAGAGATAAAAGGAGGTACAATACAAAGGCAAAGCAAGGAGGCAAGTCTGACATTTGGACACATTTCTCAGTGGTTATTGACAAAGATGGAAACAAATTGGACTTTGTTAGTTGCTACAAATGTGCAAAAGTCTTGATCTACAACGGGCACAAATCTGGCAGCCCTGGGTTGAGGCGACATACCTGTTCTGTTCTCCCCAGTCAAAGTAAGCTCTACTTCAAAGAGACAGCGCTTCTTTCTGAACACATTAAACAAGATATTGACAAATGTGTCGCCTTTTGTTTATTTTATTAATCAGCTTTGTAACTCTGTCTCTTCCTCTCTCTCTGTATGCGGGGCCGTTCGAGACCTAAAGCAAATCTCACAGGAGCGGGCGGTTTAAACTTTGCTGCAGCGGTCAAAAATAAACTATTTGTGGGTGCAGGCAGGAGTGGAACAGACACATTGCAGAATTAAAGACTAGTCCGTCTTCTGTATCCACTGCAGACCTCCGAATCCTTGTCTTCACAGTATAAATGCCAGACCATTTTAGTTGTAATCTTCGTGAACCTGCGGTTTGGTTTTGCTAATACTTTTTACCAAACGTCCATGTTGCATGGAGTGGTATGAATATATACGTTTCTTTCTACGTGGAAGCGAAAAGGTGCATCTGATCGGTTGGTTCATCTGTAATCTGAGCAAACTCCCGGAAATCTATGAAGCGATTGGTTCAAGATTTTGCCGACGTCGGCAAATCCCTTTATAATCATGCCCAAATTTAACCTGAGGCACATTCAATCTGAAATTGGTGTGCACAATTTTGCTACGGTTTCTGGGTTGAACGACATGTTTCCTCGAAACGGTGTGGAACAGGCTTTGAGGTACATTTTTTAATTTGGCAACGTGTATATAAACCCTGCCGTATTAAAAAGGCAGTGCACACAAGGATTTAACTGAATGTTATAAATCATCCTTTACCTGAAATGTTTGCCATGTCATCCTGAAATGCAAGGCAAATGTTGGATCTATAAAAATAATTAGGAACCACAGTTTCCACATACCCCTTCACTTGATTGGGATGTTCTCTGCTCTTCTGGACGGCAAGGGCAGTGACTATAACATCGAGCGTATTTTGTGGTATTAAGCACATATTTAAACCGATTTCATCAGGCTCCGAAAATTATTTGAAAAGAATGCTAAGAATAGCCTTCTCAGCTGCCATAGTTGCAACGCTTGCGTAACACAACAGGGTGCACCATTTTTTTTGTTTAAATAAACGTTGCTACATTTTGTCCGGGCTGAATATGCCCCTGGTACCTGAAACCACACAAAAAAACAAATGACGATGGTTGGCGTTTGGAATAAAATGTATTCATATGACTTGTTTTGAATGCTTATTAGATATAAAAAATACCATAAATTACATACTTATTTGCATTGTCAGATGCTTTAAGGAATATCAACTGTGTTGGACTCTGCTCAGAAGACTGTTCCATATGGTAAACAGGAAGACAGAGATACCTGGGCCCAAATCAGAGATCATATCTGATCTCTGATTTGGAAATTACATATTTTGTGATCCAGGATCATTTAGCCCAGCCAGATCTTGTCCTGGTATTTCCAGTCTCTCTTGTGAGACTTTTGTAAGGCCTTGAACAGTGGGTAAGTATCTCAGGCTTAGCACTGAGTTGGCTTAAATCCTATTCATCTAATAGGACTTTCTCTGTCACAATAGGCAAGTCATCATTGTCCACAGGAGACCTGTGGGGTACCACAGGAGACATCACCTGTGGGGTACCACAGGGCTCAATTCTTGGCCCCATTCTCTTCTCCCTCTACATGCTTCCACTAGGTCATATGTGACTTATTATCTAATGGCGTTTTTCCACACACGTGTGGCCTGGTTTGACTCGGCACCTCAGCCTAGCGCGGCTTGGATTTGCGTTTCCATTACAGCAGGGCTACCCGGTTGTAGGTGTGTCTTTAACTGATGATGCGCTTGTCTTGAGTCGATGACGTTTAAAAGCAGCGCCCTCTATAGCGATGTTTACTTATCAGCTATTTTTAAACATGCCGCTGAATCGTCACTGAATGATGACGCAGTCCCTGAATGATGGCGACAGTCGTCTATGGAACGCGGATTGGTAGACGTCTGGTCCAGTCCGTGTTCCATACCCATTTGATACCCAAAGCGACCCACCTCCTGCTTGGAGGTGGGTCGCTTTGCCCCAACTCCTGAGAAGATGCATCTTGGGCATGGCTCGGCACAGCCTGGCGAGCTTAAACTGGTATTAGAAACACAAATCAGCACGCCATGGTTTGACTCGGTGCGGCCAAAAGTGCCAATGGAAAAACGCCATAAGATAAAGCCTGTGGTCAGACATTTTGGAGTGATTTTTGACAGTGACCTGACTTCAACTCAGAAATGTATAAAAAATTAAGTCATTTTTAACTCTATGCTGATTTAGAGAAGGTAATTCATGCTTTTATTTTCGTGTCGTCGACTATTGCAACTCTCTCTATACCTGCCTCAATCAAAAATCAATCTCACATCTCCGGCTTGTTCAAAATGTTGCAGCGAGAATTTTAACTGGCACTAAATGTAGAGACCGTATTACCCCAATCTTAGCACATCTACACTGACTACCAGTACGATTTAGAGTTTATTTTTTTTAATTTAACTGATTACTTTAAAGGCACAGAAAGGTCTAGCCCCTAGATATACTGCTCACCTTTAACTCTTTATGAGCTGGAACACAGCCTTATATCAGTTTTATCTTATAAATCCCTACTAAAAACACACTTTTATGAACAGGCTTCCTCCCTGAATTTGGATATATAGAAATAAAAAACGTTCACATCAAGACACATCATTCATATAGTACCGGAAACACAGAATAGTGAAATAACGTGCAAAGGTTGTGGGAAATATACGGCTGGACTATGGAAGGCAAAAGTCTGCAGACTGACCATCTGCACTGTGCATTGTGGTGTAATCTGTTAGCTATATAGGATGATGACAAGGTGAATAATGCATAGGTCAAGGGGCATTCTGGAGGAGGGTTGATATGTAAGCCAGGTTGTATTAAGGATGCTCTAAGTCGTTGCACTAAAACATGTAAGTAACACACTTTTATTACCCACGTGCAAAATACGATAATACGACATGGTGTCAGAGTGACTTCAACTGAGTGTAGTGAGAATAGTGTTACCGCGTTGAGCTGTCGGACCACAACCTGGTCCGGGTCCACATGCGGGAGCAGCAGCTTCAGGATAGCCACCCCACGTGCTGTTGCCAAGCTACATTCAGCATCCAGCCACCGGAGCCGTTTGACTTCACCATACCCCAAGACTGGGAAAGTGTACATTCAGCATCCAGCCACCGGAGCCGTTTGACTTCACCATACCCCAAGACTGGGAAAGTGGATACAGAGGTTTGAGCGCTTTCGTCAAGCCAGTCATTTCCATACATCTACACAAGCAAACCAGGTGAACATTCTAATGTACTGTATGGGAGATGAAGCGGATAACATTATAAAAGGACTGACTCTACCCAATGTTCAACAACAGTATGATGCAGTTAAAGACAGATTGTTTGAAATTTGCTTTAATATGAGGAAGCAAGGAACAAGTGAGACTGGATTCCTTTGTGACTGCTTTATATACACTTAGTACGGAGCTTTGCACAAAGAACTGCAAAGAGACAAGTCATCAGGCTCGGGATGTGCATCTGTCAGAGCGAATGCAGCTGCATAAAGACCTCACGCTAGAAAAAGCAATAGGGATGGCCAGACAAACAGAAGCAGTGAAACAGCAACAGTGCGACCTGCGGGGAGAAAATACTAAAGAGACATGCTCTGGATGGTGACATGCACCAAGGATGGTGGATTTAAAGATCAAAGACCAAGGTCAAATTTAAAATAGACACTGGTGCTGATGTGACTGTAATCCCTGACTATGTGTTTAATAAGAGCTGACTAAAACTTAAAAAATCAAAGAGGCCAATACTGGGACCAGGACACATTAACAGCTAACATGGGTTTCTGGCAAATTCAACTAGCCGAAGAATCAGCTGACAACCTTTATTACACCGTTCGGGAGGCCAGTTTTGCACTACTGTGCCAACACTTCCATTGCCAGTGGACCCAGCACTACCGAGTGGTGCTACAGTCAAGGCGAAAGAGAAGGAGAGGAGTGCTGATCAGAGACGCTACAGCAACCGCAGGAGCATCTGATATCAGCAGGCTCAGGTGTTGGTGACTGACACAGAAGTCACTGGGACTGTGGTGAATGAGCACCAAGATCCTTTATGATAGACATGCCTCATTGGACTGTCAGAAACAGACACCTTCTTATTCCAATGGACAGAACTGAGAGCGTTAGGGACACAATCAACGTACAGGTGGCCGCACAGACACGCACTCCTGTGTCATCCCCGAAACCACAAACACCTAGTCCGAAGTACACTTTCAGAACGAGATCTGGAAGACCTGTAGTTAAACCCACTAGACTGGACATAAGAAAAAGGTTCAAATAAAATTGAAGAAAAGTGAAAAAAATATTGCTGTGTAAAGAATTGATGTGGAAATACATATCTTGTTCACCGTTTATTGAAAATGCCTTTTGATCCAATTGAATTGTTTCGTGACAATATTGTTTTAAGAAATAATTTTATATGTATGGCAATGTTAATGTAGCAAGCCTAAAGTAAACAAAGAAACTAGGTTATATTTGTTTGTTTAACTGAAAAGGGGAGATGTGGTGTAATAAATAGAATAATAGCAAGGTGCATTAAGGGTAGGTCGAGGGACCTTCTGGAGGAGTGATCCATTAACAGTGATTCAGTTTGTTATAATGGTTTCAAACTGTAAAACATGGTATCCCTTGGCATGTTTTATCTCAAGCTACAATGGCGATGGCTGACTAGTGATGCACATATATGATGATTTAATCAGATATGCAGTGCAATACAATAGTACACTACAGCAGGCTAAAGCAACATCATGAGTCACACATGTTTGCTGTGGGTAAATAGGCAAAAAGAGAACTGAAAAATGTGCAATATCTGGTGTTGGACATTTGTGCAAAAACTTCACATTTATTGGGGGGAATGTGCAATATTTTGGCTGTGCATTATTTTGGTGTAGGGCATCATGCAATATTTTTGGTGTGTGTATGGATCTGTGTGTGTTACTGAATGTTAACTGTAGTTTGATTGTACATGTATACGTGCACATTGTGTGTACATGGAGAGATTATGTGCTGCTACATCAGGTCTCAATTCTCTCGAATGCCCAAGGCACATTTCTCCTAAGGGAGACAATAATGCATATCTAATCTAATCTAGCTCCTTCCCTCAACACAACTGTTATGTTTGTTTAACTACAACTATATTCCCATATAATTTAACAATCTGACCTTGTTGATGTCTACCACAACACATCCTGCGTGTGGCAGTTATGTAAATGTAAATATTATATATTACAGCAAGTATACATCACGTGAGGACATGTTAGCGAAATTACTTATGCTAAACAAGAGATGACAATTCAGGAATAATTGGCCATATCACAAAAAGCAGCTCGGCTGCAGTCCCGCACCCAAGAGAGATGCTAGGCTTTTTTTTCTGGACAGCGCAAGGTTCTAAAGAGACATCAGAGGTGTGTGCGTGTGCGTCTATACATGAATGTGTGTAATGTGTGTGTGCATGTGTGTGCACATGTGTTTGTGTGTACACACACTAATGCATGTGGATTTGTGTGTGTGTGTGTGTGTGTGCGTATGTGTATACACATGTGTGTGTGTGTGCATGTGAGTGTGTGTGTGTGTGTTTGTGAGAGAGAAAATCCCGGTCAATGATGTCCCTGCTGTGAGAGAGAGAGAGAGAGAGAGAGAGAGAGAGAGAGAGAGAATGACGGAGTGAAGTACCAAACTCTCGTGCAGGCAGTGCAGTACAAACCTGCCTCATATCCCAACTGGTAGGACTCGCACATCTCCCAATTGAATCCCAATTGTATACGCCCCCTTTGATTCCTGTGATATATCCATTGTGAAGAGGTTGTGAATCTATACTGTTTGCTAAAATATGCAGAGAATATAGAATGGATGTATTTTAATGATTAACTTAACTTTATTCATGTAGTCCTGTACATATGGATACCCATGGTATAGTCAGTCAACTGAGCCAGCCAGAGCAACAGTCTGAAATTGCATTGAAAGTAGACAATTTCTCTGCTAACCACAATGCTAATAAAGTGAGCACGTAATGTAGGCAATCCAAAACATTGTTTGAAAAACGCATTTGCATTGCGGACACCATGTTTTGCTTAAAATAAACCTAAAACACAAAGGACTTTCATAGCTCTTAACTTATGAACTTATTCAGGTTATATTGAAGTGACAATGGTTTACTGTTCAATGCTGAACTGTGGCATTGGTACCTGCATACGACCCTGTGGGTTAAATGAACGGTGAACTTTTTTTTTTTTTACTGAACCAACTCGAATGTACCGAGGACAAACAAAGAGCCGAACGCTGCGCCACTGTCACCATTAATTGTGACCCAGCATTGATTTTAATTGATTCATTTTAAATGTCAATGTCAATTTACCCGCTTAAATTCAGGTGTCCTTGAGTTGATATATCTCATCTTCAAACCCCAACTCTTGCACTGTTTGCTCTTGTTTTAACCCTCTCTATTGTACTGAAGAGTTACTTAGTTGACAAGTATTATATACGGTTAAGCCTACATGCTATTTTTAAACCTATGGCAACACACTTGTATATGTATGACTACATTTCCATCTGCACATAAATTATGCCTAGTCCGTATGCATAAACTGACCTCAGAGCTACCTCCCTGTGGCAGATATGTGCCTTGCTTTTGCTTATGTAATAGTGATGTCATTCTTGCTGTTAATAGTGAGTTAATGTGCCCAGTCATTGTGTGAGTACTTCTGGGTATTTGAGTTTGTCATCACTCCTTCTGAATCTGATTCAGAATTAAATGAATTGATGTTGACAGGGAACCTTCGAGTACAAAGTTCAATATTAGCACCTGCACTCTATAACAATAGGTGCTTCAGTGCTTGACCCCTGAATACACACTTGTCTGGTTAAAACACAGACGTGTATAATAAGGCTCATGAGTACTGCACCGTGTATACACAGAGAATATACATGGAATATACATACATATATTCCAGAAACCGGGAGGGAGTAGCCCTTGTCACTTCCTGCGAAACGATCACAAACTGGTGATGAATGTAGGTGTGTCAGAAGGGGGTGCAGGGGCAGAGCTGACGACATGGAAGGTGGTCATTATCTTTCTATTATACCACTGCATTGTTAAATACTTGATCCTGAATGGTCGATAACATTCAAAGGGTGTGCATTATTTTTTAATACTGGGACATCCCTGCCTTTCAACAGTTCTGAATCAATGTGCTACAAGTCCAACATTAAAAACAACGGTCAAACACAAATGTAGACCAGATATTTCCTTGACAACGCAAAACAATGTGCCCAAATTACCACAGAAGAATATTTAAATTTCAGCTGATGTAAGTCAATAAAAAGCCAACAACATTATAGATGAAAGTAACTTATATCTCAGTGTTGGTAACTGTTGTATGAACAGAATAAACTACGACAGGGTGTCTCGTTATTGGAAAATAATGTACTTCGGCGGTGGTAAGCAACCTCGGCTTCGCCTATGATGTTTCCTTGACAACGTCTAGAAACTTTGCAACGCAGTTCTGTGTGATCGGCCCCTTAGCCGATAATGTTATAGATGAAAGTAACTCATATCTAATCATTGTTGGTATCTGTGGTATCTGTGGTATCCGTGGTAAGCAACCTCGGCTTTGCCTTGGCCGCATCACCAAACCCGTCATACATTATTTTCCAATAACAGGACAGGGTAACTTGTCCTGTAACTTGTACACTTCAGCTTTGTAGTCATTTAAGATACTTTATTGACCAATAATACATTCATAGATTCATAGATTGTCCAGCATGATTCTAGAGATGCCTTTATAGACTGTTGGCAGTGTAATGGTAGTCAGCTGTGGACCAGATCCATTCATTACAATGGCATCTAATCTATATTGCAAAGTCAAATTATAACTTCCTGGTCCATAGTATTTCATATTTCAAACTTTGTTATTGGAGTTACATAAGGCTCAATACTGTAGTCAAACAATTCTGCATAGCCGTCAGAGAAATCATGATCCAAAAAATGCACCGTCCAAGCACGTAACTATTGATTCAATGCTCGATTTGTTAGCATATCAAGAGAATATACTGAGAAATAGAAGCCAACAAACTCAACACTGAACCAATTTGTGAATTAATGGTGTCTTTAGCATCATGTTGACAATCTGTGGATATAATGGTGTCTATACTCTAGCATCATGTAGACAGTATGTGGATATAATGGTGTCTATACTCTAGCATCATGTAGACAATGTGTGGATATAATGGTGTCTATAGCATCATGTAGACAATATGTGTATATAATGGTGTCTATTCTCTAGACTCATGAAGACAATCTGTGAATATAATGGTGTCTATACTCTAGCATCATGTAGACAATGTGTGGATATAATGGTGTCTATAGCATCATGTAGACAATGTGTGGATATAATGGTGTCTATTCTCTAGACTCATGAAGACAATCTGTGAATATAATGGTGTCTATACTCTAGACTCATGTAGACAATCTGTGGCCCTTGGGTCCAAAATTGTGAACCTATCCATTAAAAATTACATTTGAAATATTCCAATCCCATTTTTGAAGAACTGCAATATATTGTAATGGGAACTTAGTGATTTGCTAGCTTAAGGCATGGAGCTTTGTCTGTCCAATAAGTCAATTTGAGGTGAGTTTGTCCCATGTGCATGGGATGCCACTTCTTTTTATTTTCCAATGTTTCATTGGTACTGTTACAGGGTGCTGTAACAGTACACATCTGAGTCACCACACATTGACGTGGTAAGAACACAGCAGTGATAATGATGAAGAAAAATAATGAGAGAGAGAGAGAGAGAGAGAGAGAGAGAGAGAGAGAGAGAGAGAGAGAGAGAGAGAGAGAGAGAGAGGGAGGGAGGGAAGGCCCTTAGGCAATGAGACAGGTCGCTGTTCAGCACTAAGTTATTACTGCAATCTCTCTTCCCATCCTTCACATTCTTGTGCAACGCACCGACCAAACAAATCATACACGTGTGTGTGTGTGTGTGTGTGTGTGTGTGTGTGTGAGGCAGCTGACGAGTCACAGAAAGCTTCATGAGCTTGGCTTACCACCCCCCACCCCACCCCACCCACCTCCTTCTGCACATCATCTAATATCACATAAAGAGGATACAGGCAGTCTTTGAACCTCCTGCCAACTCTGAAGTTCTTTGATGCAACGTCACACAAGTTAAGAGGGGTGGGGGGGGTTGAAGACAGTGATCAGCTGTCTACAACCCTGCAGAGCAACCCCCCATGCGTGTACTTGCGCGTGTGTGGGTGTGTGCGTGTGCGTTTGCGTTTGTATGTGTGTGTGTGTGTGTGTGTGTGTGTGTGTATGTACATGTGCGTGTGTGTTTGTTTGTGTGTGTGTGTGTGTGTGTGTATGTGCAGTACATTTGGTAATGGTCAGGTTGGCCTATGTGGGCTTTTTAGAAGTGGCTGCTGAATACCGGCAAAATGTGCTCATAAAACCATCTTTCACTTCATCTTTCTTTAGTGTAAACTGTGTATGTATCAACTTATTTTACTGTGTATGTATCAACTCCAAGAGAAAAGCGCTTGAGGACGAGATACAAATAAAACATGGTTGACCAGTTTCAAACCAATGTGAAGGCAAAGAGATAACAGTCAACAAAAGCTGATTTAATTTACTTAACACTACCTACATATGTAATGCTTTTAATTGTATACCTGTCCACCAGAATTCAATGATTTGGCATCAGCAAATGAAATCCATTGAAAAGAACCTGAATGCAAATTGGCTAAACGTCTACATGAAGCCATGTGTGTGCGCACACACAACCTGTCAAACACTAAATCAGTGGAAAATCAACTCAAATATTCAGGTGGAAAAAAAATCAGTCAGCCAATTACATTACAGGACTTTGCATAAGAAAAGCAGTTGTGAAAGGTATCCGGTATACCTGACAGACACCTATTATACTGTTATCTTTCCATATGACAGTGTGGACTAGTTCAGAGTAGATTGCATCAGGTTCATTCAAATTCAATGGCAGTGAGTCTGGACAAGCATCGTGTGAAACGCACACCATCCATTATGCAACTGGACTGCGGAGGATCTGGTTCCTCTAGATGTAATTTAAACTTCCTCTCCCTCTTGTTATCTGCTTTGTACACACCAAGTGTATTACAGCACCCCAGAAACCAACATCTTAGCACACGGTATAACTGTATTGAACATCAGGCCAGAGGGCCTTAGATTCATCATAACAGGTAGTTGTAGGCAGAGAACAGCAAAGTAGATTCACACAGCAGACCATGAAGGAACATCTCCACGTACATATGCACTGTGGTTGGTCATCTATCACATCAGCCTGGCTGATGTTTACTAGTTCAAAACTACTGGCAGCAACTTGCAACACACATTACACGCTTCCTGTGTTTTTATGGCTTATGGATATTTCTATAAAATAAAACAGGAAAATATCTCCAGGGATGCGGTCCCTTATCCAACCACATCAAAGGTTCACACATTCACACATACTACTTGACATAGGTTCAGTGGTATAGGTTCAAAGTAAAGTCCATAAAGTAGCCCCTCCATTGAATCCTTCAAGAAAACCTAGCATGGAAATTCATCTTCAAAAGCTGTGTTCATTAAAGATGGTTCCATGTGGTGATTAAAAGAAAATAATGTAAAGAAAATGATCAAACTTGCCACCAATATGTAATTGTTGTGTTGTCTCACACAGCCTGGAGATGTGCCGCTATGAGAAGCTACCAAAGGATAAGGCTCTAATGAGTGCCTTCAATAACAAACCAAAGTGTAGTTCACTAGTAAGCAGACCGTGCAGTCTGCCTGTTCAAGCGAAGCAGACCCCGGTTCGATTATTTGGTGGCCACCGGAAACGGTTGGAGTTTGGTTCGATTGAAAAACTGACGCCAAAAGCGAGGTGTGAAAGCACTCTAATGTCCAAACCAACTTCAGCTCATCCTATTTCCTAAAAAGCAGCCACACCAGGACACACATGACACTCAACATAAAATAGCACCATCTATGAAGTGGAGTATTGGCTAGCAGCGTGAGGGCTTCATCCTACGTCCCGTCCAGAACCTGGAAGCCACATCCGGCCCCTAAGCGGGGCACCGCTGAGCTGCCAATCTCAGTGTCCAAAATATCCCTTCCTCCCGCATAGACCGGAGGGAGGGTGACCAGTAGCGTTTGGAAGGGTGTAGACATCAAGAGTTTTCACCAACACATCACCCAGTTTATTTTTTGGGGGGGGAAACTAAAATAACTTAATAAGGTCAGAGAATCAGAGTTTTCAAGTGGTTCCACACTGAATGAACTGGCATGAGAGAAAGTAGGGCTGTGTGAACTTGAGTATGAAACCACTGGAGAGCCATGGAAGGAAAAGCAGAAGCCTGCCAGTTAAACTGGAGACTACATTGTGTAAGTATGTGTGTGTATGCGTGTGTGTGTGTGTGTGCGGGAAGCAGGTCTATTTAAATGTGTCTCACTGTAGGTAAGGGTTAAGTCAATAGTCAACAGCAGATGCCCTTGGTTTATTGAGCAACTCTATCCAAATAGCATGTGATCTTTGCCCTGAGATTACGCATTGTTGATTTTTACATAACACTCATGTGTGTGAGTGTCCGATATATCTTTATTACAAGCTAAGAAATGTCACGTGGGGTCTGTTAAATAACAATATCTGCTTTTAGAAAGGATTAGTGTTTACTGCTTTACACCCATTATTTTACTTGAAAGCAACTGTGTGATTGCAAGCTGTGTGTGTGTGTGTGTGTGTGTGTGTGTGTGTGTGTGTGTGTGTGTGTGTGTGTGTGTGTGTGTGTGTGTGTGTGTGTGTGTGTGTGTGTGTGTGTGTGTGTGTGTGTGCTGCAATCTCTCCTACCTATGTTTCCTAGAACAAGAGACATTTCATCTTAGTGTAAGCTACCATTATAAAGACAAAGCATATAACCAGTAGTTTCATCCATTAACACACACACGCGCGCACACACACATGCATGCACGCACGCATGCACACAGATAGTTAGGAGGAGCAGACCCATCACACTGAAAACTACATTTCCACACAGCTCATCCATCTGTGTGAGTATTATATAAACATGCCATTCAGCCTCTGAGCTCCGCTGGATTCCACATTTAGCAGCAAGGCTATGATAAAGAAGTGTCTGCACTTGTTGAGCTTGTTTATTTGTGATGAACACCGAAGACAAACATGCCATTGTGTCAAATTCAGCACAGGGCAGTCTGTGTGCTGAATATACAGCACTGGAAGTAATAGGATTACCCCAACTTTACAAGGGCCTTGAAGACGCCTGCACACTAATGTTTCTTTGGGAAGCAGTAACGCCTTTTCAAAGCAGCACTAGCCTACTCTAAAGCATATAAGCATATTATAGCCCTACAATAACTTCCATGAAAATTGCCCTTAAATGTGCCGTATGTAAGCTTTGAGAGTTGTAAAGAGAGAGACAGAGAGAGGGAGAGGGAGCGGAACAGAGCGGAAGAGAGCGAGATTTTGAAACTAAACAACCACAAAAACTCCCTCTCTGCTCCCTCCCTTCACTACATTTCTCCGCCATTGAGAAGTGTTGCATTTCACGCACATGTGATTGACAGACAAGATGGATTTCCCGGACCAATAAGATCCCAGGGTTGATCTTTTTCAAGTTGACTCGAAACAGATATTCTCACAGCGCATTTCACTCATTAATTGCTGACACTATGATAACAAATTACACTCAGATTATACCTCTTAATTCTTACCTACAGCACCTGTAATTTTCAGCTCTCACTTACGTGAGCAGTGTTTTCAACCTGTGGTACACTGCAGGTGGTACATGGGATTTTATTTAGACAGATTTACAATAATTGAAAAAATAATATAGATAATTGAAAATAAATTATAAAGAGTTTTATGGCTTGTAATTATTAAAATAAACAGTGTCGCTTTGTGCATTGCATCATATTGTAGCGCTTTCATTTGTAATGTTTTCCATAACATTTTGTGTTCATTTGTGTTTGCTAAATAAACACAATGGGTGCATAAGCAACGTTGCTGACTTTTACTTTCCACTGTTTCCCACTGGCCTTAACTTATAATAATAACTAAAAATTGTGTATAAAGGGGGGCGCTGGCTCTCTTTGCTCAGCCACTGCATGTGTATTTATCTATTTTTTACCATTTGCATATGAGTGGTTCTCCCTAAAGTCAAAGGTGAGAAACCACTGCTATACCTTCCCCCCCCCCCCCCCCCCCCCCCCCCCACACACACACACACACACCTTGTGCACCCTTATCATTTGATTTCAAACTGTCATGAACAGTTTGAAGTGTTGACATGACATGCATCTCTTATGACAGGGGGCGTGGCTTTCCCATCCATTTCTGTGAAACGTCCCCTTAACTCGTCTTGAGGTGAATATTATATAATATATAATAACTGTTAAAAGAAACGTGTTTGCTCCTCTGGTTTGGTCTAATTGAGACACACTGGGAGAGGTCTCCGTAACTCAAGCTGTCCACGCATCTTGTCCAAAAATTCAATGACATTCACACGTCGCAAGGAGCATCGTCTCCACTTAATGATCAGATATGAATATGAATTTGGGCTTGCAGAGATTCACTCTCGGTCATCTGTATTTCATACCTTCCCACCTTTGTATTGCACCACTGTATTGCAACTGTTGCACAGTCATTTCCCTTGGGATAAATAAAGCTTCTTGAATCTTGAATCTTGAATGAATATTGAATGAATATCGAATTAACAAAGTATTAAACGGATGAATGTGGCTGAACTGCACTTTGCAAAAAACCCTTCAATGTGGTTTCATGAAGGGGACACCTGGGCATCATTATCATTATGATGATGATGATGATGATGATGATGATGATGATGATGATGATGATGATGATGATGATGATGATGATGATGATGATGCCCACCCTGGCATCAGCTCGTCAGAGGGGGGGGGGGGGGGGGGGCGTACCGCATGTAACGGTACGCCGTTTGAAGTTAAAAGTCAAGTGTCTCAACACCGACACCAGAGTCTCCACTTAACCCGTTCACCCAATTGAGCCGCTGGGAGAGAGAGAGAGACCGCAGAGAGAGAGAGAGAGAGAGAGAGAGAGAGACCGGCGGTCCTACCTTTGCTGGGGGGGTGGGGGACACAGCGGGGTCTCCTCGCGGCCCCTGCGGGGTCCCCTCGCCTCCCGTCCGGGGGGGGGGGGCTCCTCCTGGTCCATGCCTGGCGCGGCGGGCTCAGGGCTGCTGGTTCCCGGGTCGCTCGCAGGATCCTGCGCCGGTGACTCCATAATAAAACCCGGGGGTTTCAATGGTCGTTAAAAAAGTGGGGTTGCTTAATAATAACCGTAACGGCAGCCGACGGAGGGGGGGGGGGGGGGGGGGGGGGGGGGGGGGGGGGGGGGGGGGGGGGGGGGGGGGGGGGGGGGGGGGGGGGGGGGGGGGGGGGGGGGGGGGGGGGGGGGGGGGGGGGGGGGGGGGGGGGGGGGGGGGGGGGGGGGGGGGGGGGGGGGGGGGGGGGGGGGGGGGGGGGGGGGGGGGGGGGGGGGGGGGGGGGGGGGGGG
>JAOPHQ010006560.1:0-127500 GCA_030340625.1 Merluccius polli
GCAAAGCTGACGTGCATTCTGGATTTACGAGGCTGCTGGCCCGGCAAAAATGTGTGTCCTTTAAATAAGTCTAAGTCCCACTAGATGACAGATTTCTCGCCATAGGAACATTGCAAAAATGTAATATGCAGTAATTCAGAGACAGAACCGCTGAGTTGTTGTCATATGGGAATGAAACTAATATCTGATACTTATGGTTGATGCTACAGTGATTTGAAGGCATACTCTCCTATTAAACCTCATTGTAACTACTGCAGCAATGTCTCCTTGTGATGTAGTAGCGTCTACAGAAATTAAGTTTAGCTGCGGCAAAGTGAAATACTAAACAAAATAATATAAATAGCACCTGGGGTGTGTTGTACATCACCAATAGACATATCTTAATGATGTCAAAGTGTTTTACTTTAATGACTCCAGGTTTAGTCATGAAATTGTCTCCCAGCAACGCCTAAACCTCCGTCACTGTGACCTCGCGAACTAGAAGGAGAAGATTTTGTACACTAACCCCTCCCATTTTGTTCCTCTCTTTCTTCTCCTTCTACACACTTGGATGCACCCGGCGCAGGATGGGACGCTGTTCGACGGGCGGCCCATCGAGTCGCTGTCCCTGATCGACGCGGTGATGCCCGACGTGGTGCAGACGCGACAGCAGGCCTACAGGGACAAGCTGGCCCAACAACAACAACAACAGCAGCAGCAACAGCAACAGCAACAACAACAACAGCAGCAAGTGCCGTCAGCGGCGGCCAGCGGGAGCACTGCAGGGAGCCAGCCGGCCGCCAAGAATGGCGAGGGCGCTGCCAATGGAGAGGAGAACGGCGGCCATGGTTTAGCAAGTAAGTGTGTGTGTGTGTGTGTGTGTGTGTGTGTGTGTGTGTGTGTGTGTGTGTGTGTGTGTGTGTGTGTGTGTGTGTGTGTGTGTGTGACTTTATTCTAAGTCTTGGGATGCTGGTCGCTTTGTGTAACATGTTGATGAAGCCATCCAAAACCTTACCCTTAATGTTTACCAGAAGCTGTTTTTAGCCAATACTTGGAGACCCCTTCTGTGTGTGTGCATTCACCAAGCTGTGTGTGTGTGTGTGTGTGTGTGCATTTGCACACAAATTGAAGGTTTTAAGAAGTTCAATTCATATTAGAAGCTGACCAAACAAATTAATCTGCTATATAGGGCTACAGGCAATGGATTTTCAAGCATTTCATTAGTTTTCTTTTGAACACTGGGGGAACATTCAAACTCCACACAAAGCCCCCCTCCCAGGGTTCGAACCCAGCCACTGATAGAGGATAGTAGAGATGATGCGATAACAGAGTAGAATAGAATAAGGTAGCACCGAATACAGTAGAAGAGAGGAGATTAGGATATAACCAAGGAATAGAAAATGATAGTGAATAGAGTAGTCAAATCATCTGGTCTATAAAAGTTTGTAAATGTCAAATGCACACCACAGGTTACCAGTGCATAAACTATAGTTTGTTTTACATTTGATTTCTTTGTCTGATCAGCAGGCAAGGAAAGTATAAAAGTTCTCAGTGCTCTGACTCAATTTGCAGGCGCTGCTCAGTGTTTCTTTCCCCTTATTTAGTGCTCTTGTGTTTTTTTCACCTAATTTCCCACTCTTGTAATCTCAACCTAATGATCAGCTTAATCATCACGCAAGTTCATTCATTTGTTTTCTCGCCACTATCGTTTCAGCGTTAATATGTCTATAATACTTTTTCTATGATTGGTGTTTCCATCATGTTCTAACAAGTCGTGTTCAAACAAACCTAACAAAAGTCATTTTGGAAGCTGCCTTGAAAAGCAAACAGGAAATGATAACGGTGTGGATAAATCTCCCAACGACCCCTCTGCCTAATCGTTACCGGAGGCGGATCGGTAAGCAGGAGCAGTAGTTTATAGTGTGTACTTAGTTTAACGGGCTGCCACGTGCCAACTGTCCTACTATTCACCATAATAAAAAGTATGTATTCCCGAGCCGCCGCGCTATGCTCCGAGTGAATTGCACTAGCGTGAACAAGGTGGAGACAGATAAAAGAAAGGTGAACTGACAGTAGAGGCATGGAAAGGTAGGAGGAAGTGAATCCCTGCTTGACTCCACTGTTTTCTGTTGGCGATCCAGGAAGGTAGATTTCCTTTTGTTCTTGCCTCGCCTTGTCTGTGTTGTATTTAGAATTACAGTATTTCATTTAGTCTGGGACTTTAACAGTTACCATGGACTAATTTCGTTTGAGTATTGTGTTGTAATATTATTTGTATTGCTTTATTACACCGAGCCGAAGTGAACTATTTAATTTAAGCCTGAGGTACGGGACTTAGTGGCCGATCACTTTCAATAACATACCGGGCCCGACTATTTAATTAAGCCCGGGGTACGGGACTTTGTGTGAAGCTTATGCATGATTTGTTTTGATTTGATTTGTGTTTAAATATGCACAGTATGCTGTTGATCAATTTGTGTTTGGGATACAAGTTGTTGATGAGGGAATATAAATGAGTTGTATAAACTGAATGTCAGGGTTTAGGTAAATGTGTAAGTGAGGTTGACTAACAGAGTAACCTAACCAACGTTCGATTAAAAAAGAGTAAGAGTATTCATTAATGATTCTCTGGTAGGCGCGCCCTACCTGGCACCCCATATAGTCTGAAGTTAAATCCATTACAGTGTGTTCGCATTACAATTTGTAGAAGCAGGATAGCGTCGTAGTGGCTCGTGTTCAACCCCTACCAGCTCCCTAATGGCCTGCCGCTGAATTTGCTGTCGGCTCACTTTCCATAACACCTCTCCTAAGATAACAAAGCGACAGAAAGGTAATGAGCAGTGTTTCCTGTGTGTGTTTCCTTTAGACCACCACGGGGAGATGATGGAGGTGGAGCGAGACGTGGAGATCCCCCAGAGCAAGGCCATGGTCCTGAGGGGCCACGAGTCGGAGGTGTTCATCTGTGCCTGGAACCCCGTCAACGACCTCCTCGCCTCGGGGTCAGCGGCGTCCTGTTTTGTCCCTTCTTCTCTCTTCCTCTTTCTTCTCCACACGCGTTTCCTAATGCACGCTCTTCTGTTCTTCTGGACAATGATTCCAAATGCTCGTGAATCTAGCGTTTTATAACTTGGCGGTTGCAGACAAAGTTGTCGTCATGTTCAGTCCCTCCCTATACAATTTGCATTTGGAATCCCTAAGCAATGCTTATGAAGTGTGTGTGTGTGTGTGTGCGCGTGTGTGTGTGTGCGCGTGTGTGCGCGTGTGTGCAGGTCTGGGGACTCCACGGCTAGGATCTGGAACCTGAGCGAGGCCAGCTCGGGGGGCTCCACGCAGCTGGTCCTGAGACACTGCATACGGGAGGGCGGGCAGGACGTACCCAGCAACAAAGACGTCACCTCACTCGACTGGAATGTGAGTCGTGTGTGTGTGTGTGTGTGTGCGTGTGTGCGCGCGCATGTGCATAACTTCCTATGTATATTTGGATAACATAGTAGGGGAATTTGTGTGTGTGTGTGTGTGTGTGTGTGTGTGTGTGTGTGTGTGTGTGTGTGTGTGTGTGTGTGTGTGTGTGTGTGTGTGTGTGTGTGTGTGTGTGTGTGTGTGTGTGTGTGTGTGTGTGTGCGCACATTTTCATGTGTGGATGAATATATGCCAGAGGCCTTCCCTGGCTCTCATTTTAAACCTGGTACATGAGAGCAGGTCACTCCCATGTAGGGGAGAACCGGCTTGTTCTGCTGCTCAGCCGCATGCATTCATTCATCGTAATTTTTTAATAGTGTGATTCTGCAAGTTACTACAGAATGTGACATTTGGTCTGCGCAAGAATTGACTGAAGTGGCATTTGGAGCGCAGCTTGCTTCCTTCTGTATAATGACTCATGTCCAAGAATCACGTTAATTAGCACCTGCCAAAAGGATGGAAGAAAGGCATTTGATGGGATGGTGCCAAACTGAAAGGCTTGCCAGCAGTGCCCCCTATAGGCTGTAATAGGAAAGGAAACATGATACTTTATTATTGGTTGGAGGTTAAATTGTCATTACAACCGCAATGATTGACCTGTAGAGGTGGTTCTTTATTACATTTCGATGTAATATAACTAATAAACACAACAGATATTTTTCTTCCATTTTTTTTGGGCCGTACATTGTTCAATCGTTATACTATGACTGAGGAAATGAGCTAAAAAAGAAAAATGATTTCATGGTGTCGTCAAGAAAAAAAAAGACAACTGTTAGGCTTGTGAAAGTTAGCTGACCATGTTCGCCTTATGTTAAGCTGAACGCTCTTTAACCAGACCGTTCTCTGGGTTTCAGAGTGAAGGCACGCTGCTGGCCACAGGATCTTATGACGGTTTTGCCAGAATCTGGACGAAAGACGGTAAGTCCTTCCGCTTCCCCTACACACGACCACATTGTAGTGTTTTCAGTTGAACCAGTCGCATGAAGAATAAATCCAACCACAACAGCCCTGGTGATATGAATAACCTGCTGTGGTATACTGTAGGTAACCTGGCCAGTACCTTGGGACAGCATAAAGGTCCTATATTTGCCCTCAAGTGGAACAAGAAAGGAAACTTCATCCTCAGTGCTGGTGTAGACAAGGTAAAGGATACAAATAGTTGTTTTTATAATTTCCTAAACAACGACAAACAACAACAATTTCGGAAAACGCTTAACAAAATTAAATTAAACATTTTGGACACATAAGATTCGACAGTTGAATACGATTCGTCACATCCTAGTGTGCTGTGGTATTATTAAACATGTTATTCACTTCCAACTGTTGTTCATCCTCTCCAGACCACCATCATTTGGGACGCTCACACCGGGGAGGCCAAACAGCAGTTTCCTTTCCATTCAGGTGAGAGACCGGGGTCAAAGGTTGTTGTAGTTACTGGTTACTCTCTTGTTAACCTCAAGGCTGTATTTGACATTAAAGTGTCAAATATTTGACATTGTTTTATACATTTGACATTTATCTAGCTTAGCATACCCGTTGTCCAATATTTAAGCCAAATATCTCTCGCTCTCTCCGTCTCTTACACTCACTGTCTCCTTGCCTCGCTCCAACAGCGCCTGCCCTGGACGTGGACTGGCAGAGCAACAACACGTTCGCCTCCTGCAGCACCGACATGTGCATCCACGTGTGCAAGCTGGGCCAGGACCGGCCCGTCAAGACCTTCCAGGGACACACAGTAAGGGCGTTTTCTTATTGGGTTCGATTGCGTCGTACCGTGCCTAAGTACAATTGCCACCCCTCCCCCACTCCCATGCCGCTCAGCTTTCACATTAATTATATTGTTCAATATCTGTTTTCGTACCTGAGTGCACAGGCTGTATACACAGTCCGATACAGTGGGTGGCGCTATGCACCTAAATATACATAGTCAAAATAAAGGGAAATTAGCAAACTATGGAAACAAATAAATAAGAATAATAAGGAATAGTTGATTAATCCCTCACCCTATTTTGATCTCTCTTTAAAATTACAACAAACTTGTGGCAACATGACAATTATTCTGCTGAAAAACACTGATATCCACTGCTGGGATGTAGTTATTAACATATTAGACGATAACCTCCTCTTTAAAATAAATTAAGGTGCATTAAAGGTGCTGTAGGTAAGATTCAGGATTTGTAAAGAGAGAGAGAGCAGAAAAATGCAGAAGAGGAATGTCCCCTCCCTCTCAGCTCCCTCCCTCCCTCCCTCCCTCCCTACGTTTCTACTGAGTGTTGCATTTCACGCACCTGTGATTGACAGGCAAGGTGGATTCCCTGAACCAATCACGGAACAGATGCCATGATCGGTCAGAAATGACCCGGGAGCGGTCTAAAATCTGAATTGGCTCAAACCGAGGCAGGCACAGTCAATCAGAAACAGCATTCTCACAGCGCATTTCACTCACTAATAGCTGATGGATGGCAAGGCCATTTCTAACAAGTTACACTCAAATACTACCCTGAATCTTACCTACTTGTTTATGTACCGACCCCACCCACCCATGTTTCCCTCCACTTCTCTTCCGCAGAACGAGGTGAACGCCATCAAGTGGGACCCCACCGGCAGCCTGCTGGCCTCCTGCTCGGACGACATGACCCTCAAGGTGTGTGTGTGTGTGTGTGTGTGTGTGTGTGTGTGTGTGTGTGTGTGTGTGTGTGTGTGTGTGTGTGTGTGTGTGTGTGTGTGTGTGTGTGTGTGTGTGTGTGTGTGTGTGTGTGTGTCACTGCAATGCCGCACTTTGATAGTTTGCACCACACCATCCAATGTGCCTCCTTTATATCCTCTCACAAACGCCATACAGGCGTGTCACCACAGGCTTTCGGTCTGCATAATGGCAAACTATAATATAATACTATAATAACCTTTGCAGACTCTTTTATCCAAAGCGTCTTACAAGTGATGCCGACTAAAATCAAAGCATACTTATTGGAGTAACTACACACACTCACTCACTCACTCACTCCCTCTGTGTAAAATGTGTATGTCAGGGCGCCACACAGGCCACCAGATGGCGCTGCTAACATTGCCTTGTACCACCACCACCCCTCTCTGCTGCTCCACAGATCTGGAGTATGAAGCAGGACATGTGTGTGCACAACCTGCAGGCCCACAGCAAGGAAATCTACACCATCAAGTGGAGCCCCACGGGGCCCGGGACCAACAACCCCAGCGCCAACCTCATGCTGGCCAGGTACAGTGGAAGCTCCCTGATTGGTTCGTGAGGAAACTGTACAGTCCTCCCGGAACTCAGGAAATTTGTCTTGGCAGCCATCTTGGTGCTAACGCTGGGTGGGGGGAGCTGAATGCCTTATTCACCTTGTGGCGATCTTGGTGTTAAATGCTAGCTGGGTGGGGCAATTGAATGCAAGATGGGTGTGAGGTGACGTAAACCTGCCTTTCTCTAAATTTCGTGATTCATAAAAAAAAGGGGTGGGCCATGTTTATACTAGGGCTGGGTGATATGGACCAAAAATCTCAAATATCTCACAAGCGCTTTTATTAAAACACTGTGATCAAAATAAAATGCAAAGACAGGGTTTCCTTCCCTGTTTGAAAACGTACAGCTGCACAATATATCAACATGTAAATGAAAAATGATATAAAATAAATAGCCTATCTTAAATAAAAATAGACTTATCTCAGAATACTCCTTCAGTTGTTTTCAACAACAATAACAGACTGGTTAAAATAGAGTACAATTACAGGTTTTCCTCTCCTGCTTAACAAAATACACAGCTGTGCAAATAACAATAAAAATGTAGGTAGAACAAAACCAACAGGTCTACTTGCTCTGACAGAGTAGTTAAGTTTTAGTAGTTAAGCTCAGTTCGACGATCAGCCATGTGCACTGTGTTTACATGTATTGCACAATCGCTCCGATCCGTCCGCCTCTTCAGCTCTGCATTCTGGATGTATGCACACTTTTTTCCCTGGGTTAGGATTTAGGGAATACCACAAATTATACCTCGTTGGAAAGCTCTCGAGACATAGAAAATGATCGTGGGTATGTGCTCTTTGGAAAATGTACGTTACCATTGCTCCCTCCATGTTGCTGTGAGCGAGTGGGGGCTGGGTTGTGTGGAGAGTGTGAGAGAGGAGAGATGCAAACACTGGCACGGCTTTACTGAAGAAAGGGGTTATGTATTTTAACGCACCATCAAACTATATCAATATAAATGGTATTGTGTCATCCTATATCTTGTTTGAAAATATATCGATATACTGTAAAAAGTCGGTATACCACCCAGCCCTCGTTCATACTCATTCCTTATTGGAATAAGTGCTGTGTTTTTGTGGTCGAGGGAGATGTGGTAGAGGGGGGGGGGTGTGGAAAGATTCACTCACTTTGAACCAAAATAAATGGTGCATACACTCAGTCTGGTGTCAGACAGAGGAAACCCCATATACCAGTTTTATTTTTCCATCGTGGTTGCAAATTCAATTACAAGTTCAGCTCACAATTGTCTATCTTCTCTCTCCTCCTCCTCCTCCTCCTCCTCTCCAGTGCGTCGTTTGACTCGACGGTGCGTCTGTGGGACGTGGAGCGCGGGGTGTGCATCCACACCCTCACCCGGCACCAGGAGCCCGTCTACAGCGTGGCATTCAGCCCCGATGGACGCCACCTGGCCAGTGGCTCCTTCGACAAGTGTGTCCACATCTGGAACACACAGGTACGGCCACCGCCAGGCTTCTTGGCGGCGTCTTATTTCACTTTCAAATATGTTGTCATTGGCCCTTTTATGTCTTGGGATGCCACGTAAGAAAAGTAAGTTAATAAACGCGTGACAGCACCGGTGTTACTGATTACACTGGACATTTTACAAGAAAATGATGCTCAATATCTGTAGAGCACTTACTTAGGTTTTTAACATTAGATCTTGAAGCTATTACTTTGAACAAAACTAATGCTTAGAAGGTCAGTTCATTATTATTTTTTAATGGAAAAACCCAACAACATAAAAAAAAACAACCTCTCTAACAAAACAAATAAGACGGATGACGGCTTTACACTCTGAAAGGCCACCGGGTGGAGAAATGCTAACGCTGTTGTGGTGACGTTGTGGGTCCTTCTCAGACGGGGGCGCTGGTCCACAGCTATCCGAGGGACCGGGGGGATCTTCGAGGTATGCTGGAACGCCACGGGGGACAAAGTGGGAGCCAGCGCTTCTGATGGATCGGTGAGTCTTTTGGAAACATTAGCAATTCGGAAACGTTACTTCCTGCGATGCCAGAACCGTTTCAAGATGATTTTTTTTTCTCAACCCTGTATATATTTCTCAAGCCTCTGAGAAATACTGTATATCCTTTGTTAATATTCCTTTTCGTCATTTCCGTTTTTGGCCACAAATGAAATGTATTGCAAGTGTGAGTCATTTCCACATGAAATATTTATGAACTTAAATTTCCTTCTACATGTCATTTACCCAGATTCCGTATACAGTCATTTTCTTTAATATTTGTAAAAGGGGATTTTTTTATGTGCTGTATATTAAAATTGAATGGAACCGATGGGTTGAAACGGACTAGATATCAGGCCAATTAGAAACGACAGACGTCATTGGTGGATGGCTGCAGCGCTAAAGGTGGATTCTCCTCCTCCTTGTCTCCCCAGGTGTGTGTACTAGACCTGAGAAAATGACGCTGGTTCGAGGGAGCCGTGGACCGACTGCGAATGTGTACATAGCCAAAATGACTGTCTCTCTCCCTGCTTGTCCCACACACTGCTGTAGTCCCATCCGATGCCATGGCCCGTCGTTGCAGCCAAACGGAGTGCTCTACCAACACAGACACACACACACACGACAAACACACTGACTCAAAAACACACACACACACACACTTGGGACAAACGCACTCAAGGACTCGAGCTGCGTCCTACCAAGCCAAGTTCTCGCACGCGCCAAGTTATGACGTCCAGCAACAACGACATACGTGTTCACGGACGTGTGTGTTTTTGTGTGTGGCTGAGACGCACGCCATTTGAGATCCCACCCATATCTCACAATGAGCGAACTCTAAAAATCCATACCAAAATGTAAGGATTTTGTGATCCTTTGTATAATAAACGCTAGGTTATTTTTGTTTTGTTTTATTGCTTTTGTTTTGTATTGGCGTGAGCATATTGCACAAGCCAACTTGTCCTGTGGATGGTGTTGTTTTTGAAGCAGGATGTTCTCAATCGCTGTAGTTTTATGTAAAATGTCCCGGGAGGCAAGTGAGTGGTGAGTGGTTGGTTGGTGGGTGGGTGGGGGTGGGTTGGGGCTTTGCTTGTTTGTTTTTTTAAGGCTCGTCATCTAATGACGCTCGGCATACTTTTTTGGTAGTTTTTAAAAATTATCACACAACACAGCAAAAGGTTGTTTAGAATGTGTCCCATGTCCTTTTTTATTTTTGTTTCTTCCTAATCCGATTTTAGAGCGAGACGCTATGACATTGGCTCTTCTGGTTTTTTTTGTTTGTTTGTTTGTTTTTTTTGCTTTCTCTTGCCCGGCTCAAACTCAAACAAGACTGCTTTTCAGGTGTTTTCAAATTGATCAGGTTAATAAAGAGCTCAGAATATACTAGAACCTCCTCAACTGACAGATTATCTCTGTAGCTGTTGACACACACACGCATACAATTTCTATATATCCATACACACACACACACACACACACACACACACACACACACACACACACACACACACACACACACACACACACACACACACACACGTGCAGCCATTCATACATGCTGGTGATGCGCTGGACTTGAGGGTTGGGGGAGCGTTACGTTATTTCCTCACCTGTGAGCCGGGGCACAGGGGCCAGCAGCGTAGCTCTTGGTCTTCGCGATGCAGACGGCTGTGCTGGTGTCCACCATTATACTGCCTCTAGTCTCTGGGGGGGGGGGGGGGGCACGGCTATATAACCACTAAGCTAAAAACATGTACCCAGTGTTTGGTAGTCATTAGAGTCCTGTCCTGTTTCTCCACGACTCGCGGCTTGTTGCCAAGCGATGCAGAACGATAATCAGACCAAACGTCTTCTCTTTCGTTTATTTTGTCTTCAAAATGTTTTCACTTTGACCTTTTGTTTGCCTTCTCGTTTGCTTGGTCGTTAAATCAGAAGCGTTGGCCTCACAGGTCTGTGCAGAGGGTCGCCATAGCGCTCGGCACTGTTTGGCACAGGCTCTGCGAAGAGGCCTGCGTGGGGTCGACCCCGCCCCCTTCGCTTCGCATCACGCCGTGTTGCGGCGTGGCGGCGTGACGGATGACATCGTTGCCTCGAGTGCATTGATGATGGCGTTCTAATGAGTTTCAACTGTTTTTCATTGGATGCGTGTCCGTCTTGTTCGGCTGAGCAGCTGTTCAAATGTTGACCTCTGAACACACACACACACACACTCTACTATCTGCTTTGGCTTGCTTTTATTGAGTGGAAAACGTGGTTGCCCAGCATTAACAAGCTCTATCATAGGCGGTCCGTGTTTAGGAGGTTTTCAACCTCGACTTACTGGCTACTTGTGTCTCCAGAGATTGTGATTTGAAGCGAGTTTGAGTTTTTGTTTTGAGCTGGATTATGTGGAAGCAGACTTGTGTTTTTATGACCTTAAATGTGACATTTGTACGTGTGTGTATGTGTATCACACTTTTTAACATGGCATTCTGCGTAACTCTTGGAAGACAGGAAAGCTTTGGAGTCGGTGATATTCTGATGCATCAGTCATGTTGGATCTTGACCATGTGGAATGGTTCTTTATAAAATACCATTAAACAGTCATAGCTTAAAAAAAAACCCTGACCCTTTCGTTGGGCTCTGCAGGCTTGTTTTTCTGCACTTACATTTTGTTTAATTTTTAAGGGGGGGGGGGGTCGATAACTTCTACGTCTAACCCGTAATGAATGGACACAATTGTCGGAGCTGCAGCACTCCGAGATGATACAGAAATAATGCCAGTAAGCCACAGACCTAGTTTCATATCAGACTTACAACCATAGAGCAGTGTGGTCTGGGGGGGGGGGGGGGGGGGCGGAATCATCTTGGGTTGCTACAGACTTAGTTTCATATCAGACTTACAACCATAGAGCAGTGTGGTCGACGCGGGGGGGTTTCCGAACATTTCAGACGTTTTGCTTGCAGTCTTTGTAAAGAATGTTAGTTACAAAAAAAAATTTAAACCAATTTTTTTGTACTGTGCGGAAGTATTTTGAACTTTTTGCTTTAATATGGTCGCTGGTGATTTAGACCATACCACAGAGGCACTATTTCATAAGTCTATGGCAGTGGAATGGTATTTTATAATGTCAAGTTTTTAGATAAGCCTTTTACACTGCATTGAAGTGCGTTTGCTATTTTTTGTTCCTACCTGAAGTACTAATTCTATCTTTGCTATGTCAAAAAAAAGGCCCATACAGATTTTGTACTCTTTAAACAAAAAAAAGTTTGTAACTGATTTTATTTGTAGCTATGTACTCAATATGAACAAAAAAATATTAAATCCGAATTTCAATGTTGATGTATTTTAACACATAGACCATGTAAATACAACTTTTCTGATTCCGTTGTGTTGTCTTTGCCCTCACCGATGTTGTATTCTTTTCTGTTCTCACATACATGGTTGCAGAATCTGCAGTCCCCCGATCTGACTGTTCATCACTCAAATCGCAAGTTCTAGAATAAAATTTATTTTGATAATATCAGTTATTCTTGGCGTTGTTTTGTTAATCCATGCTTCTTTTTTTTTTAGAGCACAAACTTGTTAACGCATCATTATGGTGCGATTCCTATTTTGCAGTCTGGTTGGGAGCACTAGCATAAACGGTTAATTTGAAAACGCAGAAATACACAGGTCTACACATGCGTTGATTAAAAATACATCCGATTTAATAGGGCTTGTACTTCGCAATGTCACATAGCAATGACCGCCTCCATTTTGGAAGCATAGGAGTATTAAAATGTTAGTTATGTTAATAGTAATGTTTTCTTTGTCATTTTTTAGTAATTGTGAAATGATTTGTCATTATGGGGAGACATGTTTGAAACTACCACAGCATTTCTCATGCGAGATGTGGCAAACGTTTTTATTTTTTAGACGTCTTGCGATGCACCTGGACACATTGCCAGTGTAGTAGCCTGGCTTCATCCAGGTCGCACTACCTCACCCACAACTCTCCTCTCCTGAGCCACAGCCGTGTACTTCACTCTCTACTTGGCTCCTCGATGCGGTCATCCCAAGGGACGGTGAGGTCCAAGAGGCTTCGGAGAGCAGCACCATGTCCGGCATCGATGTTGTGACAGCGACAGGTCAACCTTTAGCTCCCAGTCTTGTGCCGTTGAGAGCCCCCCCCCCCTCTGCTCCAGGGTCTCCAGCTCCAGGGTCTCCAGTTCCAGGGTCCCTCTCCTCACAGAAGGCATGCTGGTGACTCAACGTTGCCCCAGATGTGTTGGATGGAGTAACGACATGGCAACGTTACCTTATTACTCCAGTAAATAGAGACGATCTTAGTAACGACATGGCAACGTTACCTTATTGCTCCAGTAAATAGAGACGATCTTAGTAACGACATGGCAACGTTACCTTATTACTCCAGTAAATAGAGACGACCTTAGTAACGACATGGCAACGTTACCTTATTGCTCCAGTAAATAGAGACGATCTTAGTAACGACATGGCAACGTTACCTTATTACTCCAGTAAATAGTAACGACATGGCAACGTTACCTTATTACTCCAGTAAATAGAGACGATCTTAGTAACAACATGGTAACGTTACCTTATTACTCCAGTAAATAGAGACGACCTTAGAATTTTTTTCTTGGGGGGGCAAGCTAGGGGCACAGTCTGGAAGGGTGGGACACTGAAATGACTTTTTTAAATGCTCCACAGTCTTAGATCATAATAAACAGTAGGCTGAGGTATGTGGTTCATTGGTATCTAAGCCTATCTCTTTGTTAACTTACAGAGACAGAAACCACCAGTTGTGTGTAGTTATGAACGACTTTATTGCAACGCTAACAACATGTTAGAAAACTATAGATTATCTGAGCCCTTGGTCTTGATCTTAGACACAAACACAAATGATACAAATACACTTAAACAAATCAGTCTCACTATACACCAAAGCATTAGTCTGCCTGTACATTAATGTGAGAACTACATCAAAGTTACAGAGAATTTCAGTTATATTATCTACGTTGACCAACACTGGATTCTACAAGATACTCAGTAAGGGCCTGTTCACACCTAGCGTTTTTTGTGATAGGGAAAAGTTGAGGTGTGTGAACACGTGCTAGGTGAAAATGCTAGGTATGGGCGTGTTCACACCTAGCGTTTTTTGTGATAGGGAAAAGTTGAGCCGACCGTTTATTCAATAAAAAAAAAGCTGGCAGCGTTTTTGTCCTGAAAGCGCCGAGAGCGTTTTTTTTATTGCCTAGCAACGAACCCATTCTAGACCCGACGTTACTCGCCTACTATGTATCCAAGTGTCAATGTTCCGCTTGTGATTGGTCAGTTGTCAAAAAAACGCCTGACGTCGGGCGCTTTATTCCTGAAAGTTGAACTTTTTTGAAGTTTTTTTATGCTCGTGTGGGAGAAAAAAACACAGAGAGAGGCCGGGGACTTTTTCCAAAAACGCTCTGCTATTACATTTATTTGCAGTCTCCACACCTTGCTGCCAAAGATCATCAAAACAAGATCCAGCTCTACAGTCCTCTAAAGTCTCCTGCAGGGCATGGATTAAGTCCACAGCCCTTGCAAGGTCAAGCGATGGTGCTTGAAGCATGTCAGAGGCACACTTAGCATCACCGAGAATCTTTCTGAATACTGCCAGTGTTGCAATAAACTTCAAGTCTATCTGGATGAGGAGACCCCATGCTTCCACAAATCTCTCACCACTGTTCTCTATGTCTATCTCATGCAGAACACGGAAGACAGCTCTGTCAACGCTGTCAAAATAGTTGATGCAAATGAGCAGGAAACATCTGACAGTCACACAAGACTAAAATAACCTATGTGAGGTAATGACGTGGGTATTTTCAATGGGAGCCTTGTGTTAATTTGGTCAGGGCGTGGGGTAGGCACAGCACTACATCTCCATTAAAATAACAGGGACGTCTGTGTGCTGATAAGTCAAATCGGGTGGTTTCTACATATTCAAACTCCATTTAAACAGCCATGCATCACACAGTATAGTGTCACAGCCTGAACCACTTCCTTATTTTTCTATTTAAAATATGTTGATGTGATAGTGATCAGTGTCAATATCACCGTGTTATCATGACACTAATTTCACCACCAACCGACTACAAAATGGTTTCCAATGTCTAAGTAACAAATAGGCTAGCCTTTCCCACTCAAACGCATGTTTAGACGAATTTGTCTGTTCGAATAACATTACATAAAAACCACGTACAAAAACATATTGACGATATTGATTTGCTACCTGTAACCTAGCTTTATCCGTTTCTGTACGTTAAATAGTTAAAATCTACTAACTTAAAAATAGCTAATAGGCTACTCTTCATAATGTTTGTCTAATTGATACACCTGGGGGATATAGCTACGAAGCTCGCTGAACATATCCAGGCTTTCTTGGGAAAACCTGGATTGCTAAATACGAAACTCGCGATCAGAGTTAAACGGTCGAAGCTCACTTTAAAGTAAATTTGTCAAGCCAGTTTTTCCGCTTTAGTTTCAATGCGCGTTCACATAAAAAGGGCGTAACCCAACGATATTCACCAATTGACGAAATGGATCCGACGGAGCGAACACGGGCTATGTATGTCACTCGAGGCGCAAGTAGTGATTATGAACTCATACGAGGAGTTTAAAAAGCAAATAACGGCAAGAGGCGATACAGTTGCCCATAAGGCTAGGGAGGCGTGCTGGCAAAAAACAGCAGATTCTGTGAATGCGTAAGAATTGTTCGCCATTAATCCCAATAGAGTGCATATGATTCACGTATACAAGTGTTTTCCTTTACCTACAAGTTGATAAAATCCTTCCTTGACAGTTTGTGTTGGCAAAAAGTTGGGAAACACCACGAACATATTTAGCAGTGTATTTAGGGCAGCTACAACCTTGCGTATCGCAAGGCACCTTTTTGCTTATATTTTCGGCATCACCAGGGGCGGACTGGGAACAAAAATCGGCCCTGTCAATTTTGTCCTGGACCGGCCTTGTTATTTCAAAAATAAATGGATGCATTTATACATGACAGGACGCAGGGCCACTCATGGCCCGCTGGGCAAATAAATAATTTAAAAATGTCGGCATTAAAAAAAATAATAATAATAATTCCGAGGCCACCGGCCCACATGTGGACCGGCCCACCGGGCATTTGCCCGGTTGTACAGATTACCAGTCCGAGCCTGGGCATCACCAACTGTATGCAAATATGTACCCTTGGCAAAACATCGCAGTGAAACACAGACACACTGCGCACGGCTTCTTTTTGTAGCATTGCCTACATAAGGTCCAACAAGGACGACCAAATAGCGAATAGGCCTACCCTCTGATGAGAACCTGTATCTCTCATAAAGAATATCCTCTGATGAGAACCTGTATCTCTCATACAGAATACCCTCTGATGAGAACCTGTATCTCTCATAAAGAATACCCTCTGATGAGAACCTGTATCTCTCATAAAGAATATCCTCTGATGAGAACCTGTATCTCTCATAAAGAATATCCTCCGATGAGAACCTGTATCTCTCATACAGAATAGGCCTACCCTCTGATGAGAACCTGTATCTCTCATAAAGAATATCCTCAGGCAATGCCAAGGGATCGGATCTGTCCCGAAAGCGGCGCTCAGCTTTAAGAAGCCGATCTTAGCTGAAAACCTCCTCCCGACCAGGTTTGGTTGCCAGCATAAGTTACCATGGTGATATAGCGACGCTAAAAGAGAGCGACTTTCATAGGACAGCTAACGAGCTAACCCAGGCTTTGAGCGCAACATACCTCGCTAACCCACTAATCGAGGTTCGTAACCCCCCTAGACATGCAATTAATATAGCCGACTACAATAACATAATATAGTCGACTCTTAGTCGCCATTTCAAGCCGATAGTCGACTAATCGTCACAATTTTAATGTAGGCCTAATTATTTCGATTTATTGGGGCATCAGAAAGTGTTTTGAGTTCCAGGGCTTAACCTTGTGCTACTTTACAGATAATTCAACACCGTAATAATCACCCTTTAAAATATATTTTTTACAAGCACATGCACGAAGCGGGCCGCCTATTAACGGCATCCAAGCGGTTCGGAAGGTTGTCGGAACAACCAGGAAGGAGACATTGAACACTTTTAATAATCATATTTAACCGTATAACTGCACACAACTTTATTTAAACGCAATCAAATGGAAAACATGTTCGTATTTTGGTGTCCGGTGCGTGTGGATGTGCGGCTGCTTTGGCGGAGCGGCTCATGTTAATAGCGGAGTCCGGGAGGGTTCACCTTCACGGCGTAGTTACGAGGGATGTGCGACTGTCGTCTTGTCTTAAAAAATGCAAAAGTGTTTTTTAAAGTTAGAAGATATTAGATATTCAACAGATATTCACGCTGCGAATTACAGCGATCAGACACGGCTAAATCCGCGATCACCGGTATTTAAAGTTAAATCAGGGCTTGTTGCGACCACGGATGTATTCGGTTTGCGATGCTCATGCCTTGTTATTTTTACTTTTATAACTTTTACTTTTTGCTCGATCGACTAAGCCGACTATTCGACTATTCGGGGGCAGCCCTTATATATATATATATATATATATATATATATATATATATATATATATATATATATATACTGTATATATATAGCCTATATATATATATATATATATATATATATATATATATATAGCTATATATATATATATATACAGGCTATATATATATATATATATATATATATATATATAGGTATACATAGGCGTCAGTTACGCTGGGGACGAGTACCCACCAGTTTTCGTCATTTTGTCCCCACCACTTTTAAAAATGTGCAAACCAATTGCGACCGAAAAAATCACCACATACTCAACCGAAACCGTCAAGTTTCGGTTGAGTATGTATTCGGTTGAGTATGTTGAGTAACCGAACCCCCCCCCCCCCCCCCCCCCCCCCCCCCGTTGACAATCGCGCCCCCCCCCCCAGAGTTGGGGGGGAACGTTAGTTATTGGATGTAGATGCTGAAGCCAGTGACAGGAAACTGAATGAGCGAAACCAAAGAAAACTCAACCCCACCCCTTAATTCCCTCCCTCCCGCACTGACGGCCCATCCCAACGCAGACACCGAGTATGAGAGACGCAGGCGCGCGCGCACACACACACACACACACACACACACACACACTGAAAGTACACTGGGGTACACAAACTATCATACACACGCACAAACCTGCCATTCCTTCACAGACACACAGACACACACACACAAGGAATAATTGATATCTGACTTGCCATAAGGAAACCAAGGTAGCAGGAGACTCAGGCTGGATGAAAACCAAGAGGACCATTGATCAAATTGCCGCCGGCTCTCTCTCCATTTGGATCCATGTATGACAGACAACAAGCGGTGCTTTACCGGTGAGTGGTGGAAATCTTTAAAGTGACCATGTGTGGCTGTTTCTTTTTTTTTTTCTCTCTCTCTCTCTCTCTCTCTCTCGCTCTTTCTCTCTTTCTCTGCTCTCCTCAGCAGTTTCGCCCATCAATTTACAGACGTTGGCTTGAGACTATATGCTAGTGGGTTGGTTTGCTTTTCCTTTCACAAGGCTTGGTTAAAGACTTAAAGAGAAGGAAAGAGTGAGGGGTGGGGGCGTGGAACAAGATACACTGGAAGGCTTTTCAGTTGAAGTTTATTTACTCAATGCAAATACTCAAACCAGTTTGTGTGAGGTGCTAGACATTATAGACAACACCCTCCTCACAAATCACCTTTGTGCAAAGAAAACTAAATTATTAAATTATTATTAAATTATTATTCAATCAGAAATAAAGCAATGATTGTGAAGTGCTAAATTCTACTCAGTTCTATGTGTGGTTTAACTGAAGAGTAAAGCTGATGTTCAGTGTTGAAAATACTGTTGAAACTACTTCACATTGAGTAAGAGTCAAGAGTAAAGTTCTGCAGTATTAGCTTCACATGGTCACAGGACTCTATATTAAGTTACTGCTGCTCTTCACAGGCAAATTAAATTAAATATCTGACACTTTGGAAAGTGTTTCGCTACAGTGTGAAACAATGAAAGGTCAAATGTGGAGATTGTTTACCATTGGTGTCAGCTGACCATGAGCACCTGTCACACAACGTGATGCCTCTCAAACCAAATGCCTAAACGGCTCTAAGAAAGTCCACCCTTCAAAGTAGACCTTCAACATGGCATCCACCCATCTTCCATGAGTTAACATGGAAGATGGTATCGGATCAACAGGGTAGCAAAGGTGGCCGAGACATGCGTGTTGCCGACTTGGTTGTCAAATAAAGTGTGTACCATTTTTATAGAGACGGCCTGACACTGAGGAAGGGAGATAACCCGAAACGTCTGTCCACAGGCTATAAAAAAGTGAAAATAAAAAAGTGAAACATATATGACTAGGAGTGCTGTACTCTCGTTTGTTTTGCCCATTTTTATAGAGAGGCATGCAAAACACTCTGCTGTCATGTAAATAAGTCATGTGTCAAATGTGTGTCACATATACCCACACACACGCACACACCAATTTTAGTCACAGTCACAGGAACCACTGGTTTGTCTATCGCTGCAGCATTGTGCAAGAGTGTGATGAGCAGTGTGATGATTTATGAGAGCAGGCCGCTTGTTATTTCACCCTACAGCGCAGGCCCCACTGTGTTTAGAGTACTGGGGCTGCTCTGCTTATGAACGTTGATGTGAACCAGAGGTTAGTAGGCAATTTTCTTGATCTTATTACGAAGCACAGGAGAGAGAGAGAGAGAGAGAGAGAGAGAGGTAGAGAGAGAGAGAGAGAGAGAGAGAGAGAGAGAGAGAGAGAGAGAGAGAGACATTCTAAGCCCATGACCCCATTAGCGCCAAGCCACTCGCGGTGGGAGTCCTAGGCACCAGGCACATCATGATCCCATCCTCTGCCCACCCCGACCCACCACCCTCCTAGTTTTCAGCCGAGGGCCCGGGCGGAAGCAGGCTATTCTCATCCGGCATTGTGGACCCCAGAGCTATTTTGACGCCCTCCATTGTGTCCAAAAGCTTTCCACAGCTCTCAGCAATTTAACCGGGTGCATACCTTAAACCCCTCTATTATGGTCCGTCCCTGCTGTGTTGGCTGTTGCATTCACTGCTCCCCCTGACTTTTGGCTCTCTCAGCTAATGCTGTTGCTGTGTTATGGCGGCGGGTGCTATGGCATACAAATGACGTAGTCTAGAGTCTCTGGGCCTCATTGTTAAACCTCCACTCTGTTAAGCTGTGTTGTTGCAGTTTTTGTTATTGTAGTTACGATTGAATCACTAGTGTAGATTAGTAAGTTGGTGAAATAGTTTTTCGTCCGTTATTGATTAATTATTAATTGAAATGCTCAATGCAAATAATTGATAGCCTTGAAGGTTATTCGTCGAAAGTTAACATTTGCCTCGACACTATGGGGTTCAATAATGGCTTCCTGCAACATTCCTACCAACAAACAACAGCAAATGTCATTCTCAAACCAACTGACAAAATTAATACAAAAACACAAAAGTATGAACCGCTCCACTTATATTCATCCTTGGTCCAAGATTTCAGTTGAAGTGGCCTTGTCTAGCTTGTCTGAGTATTGATTGTAGGTTTTATAGGTGTTTCCCCTTTGAAACCTAATCACCACACTAAACATGCACTCTGTGTCCATTTCAGAGCCATGGGAGCAGAAGCTAATTGACTCAAGAGACATTTCCTGGGTGTATGGGTATTCGTCGGCAAGTGACTCGTCTGGCGAGGAGGTGGTTTTGGTCCTAAAACCCTATCCGAGTGCGAACCGGCGACCCCCATCTTCCGCCGAATGTGGCAAACCTATAATGGAATACTCAGCTAGCGCCCAGATTCACCACCGTCACCACCCATGCACGCGCAACGATTCACACGCCACCATGGTCATGGTCCCTAACGCCGCCTTCAGGACCTGACAAGACGTACGCCGAGTGAGTGAGTGAGAGGGTGGCCGAAAAGTTTCCAGGATGTTCCTGAACTTCCGCAAGATACGCAGGTGCCAGCGTGTGCAGCTGTTGACCATGTGCCTGGTGCTGTCCCTCATGATGGTGTGCTGGGAACAGCTGGATCAAAGTGTGGTGAACCACGTCAAGTCCTACTCTTACCGCTACCTGGACAACCGCTTCACCTTCATCAAAGAGAGCTTCACCATTCCCCAGGAGGAAGCTATGAGCTTCAGCAATTACCGCTATCTGCTGGACCACCGGGATAAGTGCACCAACCAGGATGTACTCCTCCTGCTGTTCGTCAAAACCTCTCCGGAGAACACCAAGAGGCGCAAGGCCATCCGGTCCACCTGGGGCAACGAGAGCTACATCCGCCAAACCCTCAGGGCGGACGTGAAGGTGGTCTTTGTGCTAGGGGCACCCGGGACCACGCCGGAAGGGCCCTCTGGGACCAAACCAGCGGGGCCCTCTGCGACCAAAAGCCACAGAGCCATCATACAGGACGAGCTCGTCCGAGAGGACCAGCTCAATGGGGATTTGATCCAGCAAGACTTCACAGACACATTTCACAACCTGACCCTGAAGCTCATCCAGCAGTTTCACTGGGCGCACACCCGCTGCCCCCACGCCAGATTCGTCATGACCGCCGACGACGACATCTTCGTACACATGCCCAACCTGGTCATCTATCTGCGAGACATGGCCAGGAGAGACGTCACCGACTTTTGGATCGGCCGCGTGCACCGGGGGGCCCCGCCGATTCGAAACAAAGACAGCAAGTACTACGTGCCCTACGAGATGTACCCGTGGTCCACCTACCCGGACTACACGGCCGGGGCCGGGTACGTGGTCTCCAGGGACGTGGCGGAGAAGATCTACCAGGCCACGCTCAAACTCAACGCCTCCATCTACATAGACGACGTGTTCATGGGGATATGCGCACACTCCATGGGCGTGTCCCCGCAGGAACATGTGTACTTCTCAGGGGAAGGCAAGGCGCCCTATCACGTGTGCATCTATGATGAAATGATGACGTCCCACGGTCACATAGAGGACATCTATGAACTGTGGAAGGTGGCGACAGACCCCCGCGTTAAGCAGAGGACCTCTGGGTTTCTAGGGAGGCTGTATTGCACGGCAGCTAAACTGGCTCTCCTCTGTAAACCTTACCATTTCAACACATATCCATGCAAGGGAGCCTTTGCCTAATTTAGTGTATTAGTGTATGTGTGTGTGTTTGTGTGTGTGTGTGCAAGTCTGCATTTTTGTTGTCACTGTGTGTGCCTGTGTTTGTGTAAATATGTGTCTCAGAGAGAAAGAGAGAGAGAGAGCGACAGCATCACAGAACTGTGTGCTTCTGTGTGAGAAACAACAAGGGCAAGGGGAAAGTAGTGAAAAAGATGAGAAAAGCAGGACATACATGATTGCGAACGTTACTGGGTCCACAATGAAATAGGGATCATTACTGCGAGTATTACCTCAGCACCTCCTGGGTGACCACAGCTCTCAAGTTGAAAATACTGGGCAACATTCGATGTTGTTGGCGGGAAAACAACTTTCACTTAAACAACAAAAGTTTCTTGAACAGAAAATGCTGTGCATGTGGTATTTGAGAGTTTTGTATATTCAACACTTCAATTCAAGTGCTTAAGAGAATGTGTTTTTGTTCTCTGGCCTTCGATTGTTGACTCCTGTATTTATGAATTTAGGAAAGAGTTGTCAAGTTGTTATGTTTCTATGTGATTTAAACATAGTTTTCTTACAATAATTAGAGTGATTCTCATCACTACTCTTCCACTGTCGGTACCATGATGTCAACCGACCCCTGCTCATCTACTCAACGACAATTTCAAAAGGGCACTGAAAAACACTTGTGATTTTTAATGGTCACTGATAGGAAGCAAGCACAAAACAGTTGTTTTAAAAGCTGTGGTTTCATGGGGACTTTTAATCCTTTTCAGAATCCTTTTCTGTAGTAGCAGAACTTTCCAGATAGCTTTGCAACATGCACTCAGTTGCATCACTTCCTGTATAGTTTATTTCCTATTCATAGCCAAACTGTCATAGTACATGTTTTGCATCTGTACTGTAGCCGAGAATAATCATAGCAAATGTGTCATAACTATGAAGAAAAAGATATAACGCCTCTAAAATGAGTCACATGAAGTCACTCACTGCTCACAGCAATTACCACTTGTTTTTGCCTGGTGACAGTGCAACGGGCGTTATATCACCAGGACAATCTTCTGTGTATTTTCCCCCAATATATATCTGGTTTACAAGCCACTGTTTGTAGAAAATAAAATTTCTTTTTGTAAACTAATATGGATTTGAACCTTTGTTTTACTTGTTTTCCCTATAGCAACAGCCTTGCTTGCAACCAGCCGAAGTGAGAATGGACGAAAAAGAAATGCATTTGCAACTTTTTTGTTTGTAGGTTTCTGGAGCATGCTCAATTTGCATGCAACAAACTGGTAAACCATGTGGTCGCTTCATACAAATTTACAGTTGCTCTTTGTGTGGAGGTGTCACTAATACCACTGAATCGGGAAGTGTCTTTCTTTAGTAGGTTATTCACAATGACTTTTTGTTTGAAACACAACGTCAAAGCCTACGCTTGTTTAATAGTTGGTCTCTCCCTGGCCCCGTGGCTGAGTCCTCCCTGTCACCAGGGTATGAGCCAGCAAGGCATCTGGCACATTGCTGTAAGGTGACATCACGCATGCCACCGACACCGAGGGCTTCAATTACAAGAAAATGGCTCCTAAATCTATGGCCGTAGAGGCCTCCTCGAGGGCAAACAGTCTCTTAACGTACACTTACCACACATTTGTTACATATGGGCATTTTAAAAATGTATACATTGTGTGTAGCATAGCATCACACTGGACCAGAGCTCCTTTCTGCTTGTCTCTTGATGGTATTAAACACGGAGGACTACCTGAACCTTAGCTACCAGGCTGTTGCCGGGATGAGATGTTCTCCAAACAGCTGTCCGGTTTCCAAGCAACTTCAGACCAAAAATAGAGTTACGTTCAACACGTTGGCATGCGCAAACAATTGGTAAATAGTGCATACTGAGAGGCATGTCAAGTGCAGGTTTGGTATGGTAGCCTAAGGGGTTTTAAAACAAGATGTGACACTTTCTTAATAAACATTAAATTATCGGAAAGCGCAATACAATGGCCTTGGTTACCTAAATATTTACGATACTAATGAAATGATTACCGTTGTAATAACCATAGGTCTACTGATTGTCTAGCACTAGTTCTAGTGGGCTGGTGCTGGTTCTAGTTCTAGTGCTAGGCTGGTGCTGGTTCTAGTTCTAGTGCTGGGCTGATCCACACATAAGCCTACTTGTGCTTTGTAAAATTAGGCCTATATCCAAACGAATATTTCATGACCCACATGCATAATTTTAACTTGTGTCTTGTCAACTGAAATCCACGCTTTGTTTTTTAACAAATGAAGACAAGAAAACAAGTTATATGTTGGATGTGTATTAATAATTTATAAAAGCTTACTTAGGCCTAGTACTTGCATGATGTAGTGACATATCCGCTCTAGTGTTCACTGTTGTACAAAAGACTCCTGTTATATGGACATTGGGCTTGGGTTTATTGTTTTGGTGGCCACGGCCTTATTGGGCCAGCAGTGACCAATCAGCTGGCCTGGAACACCTGCGAGCTTCTGTAAATTAGTCTGGGGCTATTCCAACTTTGCCGTTTGTGATCCGGTCTAGAGCGCATACAGAAACGCTCCAAAAACAAATTCTGCTCGGAAACCCAGGCATCGCCGCCTACCACACCGATAACACTGCAGCATAAACCGGATACAGTACCGGATACAGTTTCGGAGTAGGCGGGCTCTAGACCGGATCATGAACTCAACAGTAAACAGACACCTGGGTCCTCATTTATCAAGAGTTCATAGAAATCAAGATGGCGAACAATCAAGATGGCGCCGCGCATGGCAGCCTCGGTACTACGCTCTCTCCTGTTTGTGTTGTTTTTGTCTATTTTTGTGGAAACGAGTCATGCAAACCGGATTATTTATAGCAGAGAGGAACTGTTTTCTATCAGGCATCAAACTCCAGAAACAATTTCACCAAACCTCATCAATTCGGAAACTTTACTAGAACTTCTGGTCGGAGGAGCAGCCGCTGTTTGCCGGAGATGGAGACGCAGACGGGGGAAACATGCCGGAGCACTGGTGAGACTTCGCCAGCAAGTTTTTCGTATGCCTCTTCCAGCAATGTTCTTGGCGAACGTTCGGTCCCTATCCAACAAAATAAACGAGCTGCTTCTTCTGAACAACACAAACCGGGACTTTGCTCGCTCCGCTGCCCTCTGCTTCACTGAAACCTGGCTCAGTGAATTCATACCTGACAATGGACTTCACCTACCCGGGTTTGCTTTACATCGCGCAGACCGGCAAAAAGAGCTATCAGGGAAGACGAAAGGAGGTGGAATCTGCTTCTACATAAACGAAGGTTGGTGTAGAGATGTCACAGTTATCAGTAAATACTGTAGCCCAAACCTGGAATCACTCTGGTCGGGGTATACATCCCACCCCAGGCCGACGTGAGTGAAGCTCTGCAAACTCTCGCTGATCAGATACATTTATCAGAGCATAAACATCCGGACTCATTGCTCATTATTTTGGGAGAGTTCAAAAGAGCTAAATTAAACCACGAACTACCTAAATTCAGACAGCACATTAACTGCCCCACCAGAGACAACAACATATTGGACCACTGCTACACAGTTCTTAAGGAGGCATACCACTCTGTCCCCCGTGCAGCCCTTGGGCACTCGGATCATTGCTTGGTTCACCTCATTCCCACTTACAAACACAAATTAAAATCTGCAAAGCCTGCAATCAGAACAGTGAAGAAGTGGACAACTGAAGCGAAGGAGGAGCTGCAGGACTGTTTTGACTGTACAGACTGGAGTGTTTTTGAGGAAGCCACAGGTGACCTGGACACTTTTACTGACACTGTGACATCCTACATTAGTTTTTGTGAAGAAGTGTGTGTGCCAACAAAAACCTTCCGCACCTTCAACAACAAAAAACCATGGTTCACGGAAAAACTGAGTCTACTCCGCCAGGACAAGGAGGAGGCCTACAGGAACGGAGACAGGACTCTGTACAATGCACTCAGGAACACATTGACCAAAGAGATCAGAGCAGCTAAAAGGAGCTACTCTGAGAAGTTGAAAAAACGGTTTTCAGCCAACGACTCTGCAGCACTGTGGAGAGGCCTTCAAGACATCACCAACTACAAGAGACCATCCCCCCCTGCTGAGGCCAGCAAAGGCCTTGCTGATGACCTAAATGACTTTTACTGCAGGTTTGAGAGGGAAACACTCAGACCCCTCCCCCACCCCATCCCACCTCTCCCCCACTCACACCTACTCACACCCCTCCTCCACCCCATCCCACCTCTCCCCCACTCACACCTACTAACACCCCCCCCCCACCCCATGCCATCTGCAGCCCCCACCACTCACCTGGCTACCCCTCTCCCCCTGGATACTCAACCCACACTCACCGTAGGTGAACAGGATGTCTGCCGCCTCTTCCAGAAGCAAAACATCCGTAAAGCACCAGGCCCTGATGGTGTGTCACCCTCCTGTCTCCGGGTCTGTGCGACCCAGCTAGCACCAATCTTCACACAAATATTCAACAGATCACTGGATCTATGCAAAGTCCCCTCATGCTTCAAAAGCTCCACCATCATCCCAGTCCCCAAGAAAGCCTCCATCTCTGGACTGAATGACTACAGGCCTGTGGCCCTGACTTCAGTTGTCATGAAGTCCTTTGAGCGCCTGGTGCTGACCCACCTCAAAAAAATCACAGGTCACCAGCTGGACCCCCTGCAGTTTGCCTACAGAGCAAACAGGTCAGTAGAGGATGCAGTGAACATGGGGCTGCACTTCATCCTGCAACACCTTGACCAGCCAGGGACCTATGCTAGGATCCTGTTTGTGGACTTCAGCTCGGCGTTCAACACCATCATACCTGAAATCCTCACTGCCAAACTCTCTCAGCTCACTGTATCTCCTGCCATCTGTCAGTGGATCTCCAGCTTCCTGAAGGACAGGAGTCAGCATGTGCGGCTGAGAGATGTCACATCAGGAACACGCACAACCAGCACTGGTGCACCACAGGGGTGCGTCCTTTCCCCACTGCTTTTCTCCCTCTACACCAATGACTGTACCTCCAAAGACCCAGCTGTCAAACTCTTAAAGTTTGCAGATGACACCACTGTCATTGGACTCATCCAGGACGGTGACGAGTCTGCATATCGGCAAGAGGTAGACAAGCTGGTGCTCTGGTGCAGTCAACACAACCTAGAGCTAAACACTCTAAAGACTGTGGAGATGGTGGTTGACTTTAGGAGGCCCCCCACGGTGCTGCCCCCCCTCACAATATCCAACAACCCAGTGGCAAATGTGGACTCATTTAAGTTCCTGGGCTCCATCATTTCCCAGGATCTGAAATGGGAGTCCAACATAAACGTCATCCTTAAAAAGGCTCAGCAGAGGATGTACTTCCTGCGGCAGCTGCGGAAGCATGGCCTGCCACAAGAGCTGCTGGCCATCTTCTACAAAGCCGCCATTGAATCCATCCTCTGCACATCCATCACCATTTGGTTTGGGGTCGCCACAAAACAGGACAAACGCAGACTACAACGCATAATCTACACTGCAGGAAAAATCACTGGTGCCCCCCTGCCCTCCCTCCAGGACTTGTACACTGCTAGGACCAGGAAGCGGGCAGGGAACATCCTCAAAGACTTAAGCAAAACAAACGAGAGTACAGCACTCCTAGTCATATATTTTTCACTTTTTTATTTTCACTTTTTTATAGCCTATGGACAGACGTTTCGGGTTATCTCCCTTCCTCAGTGTCAGGCAACATCCTCAAAGACCCCACACACCCTGCATACCCACTCTTTACCCTCCTCCCCTCTGGCAGGCGCTACAGATCCCTGCGCATAAAAACTACCAGACATAAGAACAGCTTCTTTCCCTCTGCTATCACCATACTGAACTGCAGTTGAGTGGGGCCATCCCCCCCCCCCCCCCCCCCCCCCCCCTCCTTGGCCCATTCACCATCTCACTACATACATATCATTCCACATGCATCCGGCACTCATTACATGCATACATTGCACTAGTACTTTTGCACTTTATATACACTCCACCTCATGTGTACTGTTTATATTGTATATTGTATGTTTACACTGTATATTGTATGTTTATATTGTATATTGTATTTTATTGTGTAATATGTCTGTGCCTACAGGTACATTGTTATTATTGTCTGAATGTTTTTCTATGTCTATTTATGTCTACTTGTTGAGAGTCCTAACACCAGGTCAAATTCCTTGTATATGTGAGTATACTTGGCCAATAAATCTGAATCTGAATCTGAATCTGAAAACATTCTAAATCCTATCGTATGCATGAAATTTAGAAAGTTAGAAATTTAAAAGCCATTACATTTCTAGTACTGATTTTTGTTTTATGCATCTGAATTGTTTGCCTCTGAATTCCACTATTCCAATTTTCAATAACTAATTTTCACCTTTATTTTTAAATGTTCTCAAATTCAGAATCAAATATTCATGTTTTAAAAAATTCAAATAATATATATTCAAGTTGCTCAAATTTGATAGGTCAAATTCAGATCCCAAAATGCGAGTTAAAAAATTCTGTCTCATATCGAACCAACATCCAGCCAATCAAGTCTTGTAGCCGGGTCAGCTAACCTCGCGTCACCAGGCTCTCTCTGGTGACGCGAGGTTAGTTGAGAGACCTACGTGTCAGTGTTCAAAAACCTGAGGGTGGAGAGGACTTGGACGGCGCCAATAAGTTGGTGTGTTGTCTGTATGTGGAGTGTGTGTGGTTGATAGCTGGTTTACAGCCTCACCTGGCCTGAGTCAGACTGATTTGACTCTGGCGTTGGGTGGGGCTGCACACCTGTGGTGCAGAGCAATCATGGCACCCAGGATAAACCAGCTATCAACACACACGCTCAGGAGAGAGCCACTGTCATGGCAGCATGTTACATCGCCAATAAACGCATACTTCAACCAACATCAACCCGTGTCCTGTCTCGGAGGGCCCCAGCAAAAGCCACTAAGGTGGCGTGTGGCAGGGGTAAACTGCCACACTGGCGCCCGATGAGGGGCATTCTCCGACCAGGAAGGGACATGGAAGGTGCTGCCCAAACCCGCTCTGGAGTCACCAGCCGCGGTCAGGGACAGCCACCTCAGCACCGGCCCTCCTGAAGAGCAGCGATGGCCAGCGGAGGAGCGGGGAGGCAGCGCAGCAACCGCCATGGGCAACCGCCATGGGCAACCGCCTGCGGATGGCCTCCCCCGGATCCAGCCTGGAGCAGCCAGGTCCAGCCACTCCTCTGCCAGCCAGCACCAGAGCCCCAAGGCCCCATGCTCCAGGAGGCATTGGCGGTTCTAGACGGGGGCCAGGGTGGGCCGGTGCCCCTGTGAAATTGCTCTTGGCCCCTGTTACGGCCCCTGCACCGATCAGCCAATGATTTAAACGATTAATTTCTTACCGCGACATGCGCTCGTTTGAAGAACGATACCCTCGACTAGCCCCTGTCAAATAGAACGGACCCGTCGGTCGTAGGTCCGCGGTGGGATACGTTTGCGGGGTGGGTTAATATCGCGCCCCCCCCCCCCCCCCCCCCGCCCCCCCCCCCCCCGCGAACGTAACCCACCGCGGACCTACGGGGTGGGTTAATATTGCGCGCACCCCCCCCCCCCCCCCCCCCCCCGCGAACGTAACCCACCGCGGACCTACGGGGTGGGTTAATATTGCGCGCACCCCCCCCCCCCCCCCCCGCGAACGTAACTCACCGCGGAGCTACGGGGTGGGTTAATATTGCGCGCAAAACAGTGTTTTTTCCCTTTGTTTCCGTGCAAATAAGTACATGTACATTAGAAAACCTTCATATTTAATGGAATATCCTTTTACAAAACAACATGAACAACCTCAGGTTTTCTTCAAACAAGCGTTTGCACAAATACAAAAAACCTTTGTTTCAATGGTGTTTGAAACTGAAAAATATAGTATCGCTCTTTAAAATGTATGGTATTGCATGGACAATAGGAATCCACCAAACTAAACAATTTCGTTGTGAATCTGTTAAACAAATATGCTCCTGCAATGTTATTGTGCTTGTAGGACTAGGTCTAATTGGATGTCTGTCACTTTAAATTTCTCAGCATGGACCGTATGGATGACTGTATGGCATGGACATTCGTGACAGTTCGTGACAGTGACAGTGAACAGTGAACTTTACGGTCTAACTTTCTCTAACTTTCTTTCTATGCAAGATGCTAGTGGAAATCGGTACTACAGATGAATCCATTTTATATGGTTATAAATAAAGTATATGGTTATAAATGTGCCCCCCTTAAAAACACACTGGCCCCACCTCGGCCCCCCTGGTGATTTTGGTCTAGAACCGCCACTGCCAGGAGGAGATGGGGATCGTGCGCCGTCGCCGTGCAACACATGCTCATTCTTTCTTGTGCAGCCTGCAGCACCTACCACTTCCTCTACAACAACACTAGATCATCCCCCGCCACATCCTCTAATAACGACACATTTACCATTTGACCCTCGCACCTGGGATATGAGGTGTGTGGGACTACATGCAGAGGGTTAGGTACTTCCTGTGGTAGCTGAAGAAATTCAACCTGCCAACACCGTCACCAACTGGTACACTGCTGCCACCGCCCAGGACAAGGGCTGTCTGCAGCATATCATTCGCTCTGCTGAGAAGGTGATTGGCTGCAATCTCCCTCCAGGACTTGCATGCCTCCAGGACCCTGTGGTGGGCAGGGAAGATTGCAGCCGACCCCTCCCAACCCCCGGACACAATCTCTTTTGAAACTCTCCCCTCTGGCAGGAGGCTGAGGTCCATCAGGACCAAAACCTCACGCCACAAAAAAAAAAAGTTCCCCGACTGCAGTGGGCCTCATCAACGAGGCCCGGGACCGGGACCCTCACTGACACAGACTCTTAACCCACCCATTCACAATCACTACGTGTTACATTAAGGTCACATTAAGGCCCGTCCTGGTATATTATTCTTGACCACTGCACATATTATATAAACATACTGTGAACTTTATTTTGCACATCCCCATATTGCACACATTCATTTTGTATTGTCATATTTCATTCTTATTCTTATATTTATGTCCCTGATAGTCCCTGTTTATCCCTGTTTATTGTATGCACCACCCACGTGGAAACATGTGGCAATACATCTCTTTGCTGATTCTGATTACTTCAGTTAGTAATATGCAGCATAGTCTAGTTATCTAATTAATGGGCAATTATCAATATCAATGTATAAGTTGGTCAAAAGCATTAACTGGTCATCTTTGCAATTTCTTTCTGGTGATTTTCCTGTTAGATGTCTTCAACGTTGATAAATGAGGGGCCCTGCTGACGCGAGGTCAGGCTACTGTAAGTAATCCCACCACCGCTGTGGTTGCTATTTCTATAATCGTCATTCATTATAAGTGTATAAGTGTAACCACGTGTGCGCCTGCCGTTGGCCAATTAGTTGCGGTTGTCACGTTTGATTATATCAGTGCCTGAAATTCGGCCAAAATAGGAGCTAGACCACAGGGCTAAAAGTTACTAGCCCTGGTGTAAAGTTACTAGACCAAGCAAATCAATGTGTGTCGTAGGCACGTGCATCACGTTTTCACATCACACGTCACAATTTTCAGAATAAAGATAAAAAAGAAGCCATTTGGTGGACTTTCAGCTCAGAAAAGATAGAATTTCATCATGGACATTATTATTGTTATTTTTTATGTGTTTTCAGATATTTTAGGCATAATTGTTTTATCAGTAGGCCTATTGGCTAACTTTCACTCACTCACTCACAAACACACTCTCAATATTGAGGGGGACGTTGATTGTTGACCGGGGGGGGGGGGGGGGGGGGGGGGGGGTGCTGGCGGAACATTTAGGTTGCGCGATTGTTGAGCTGGGGGGGGGGGGGTGCTGGCGGAACATTTCAGTTGCGCGATTGTTGAGCGGGGGGGGGGGGGGGGGGGGGGGGGGGACAATCACCACCTATCCGAACCTTGAGGGGGACATGTCCCCCCCCGTCCCCCCCACGAAATACGCCTATGACGCACACACGCGCGCGGCACCAATCCCCACCGGGCGCATAGCGCAGCGAGGCGGCTGGATTCGCGAGATCACGCGAGAACTACAACACCACGCGAGAATCAGGAGACCACGCGATCATTTGTGGATGTCAATATAGAACAAACAAATAAAAGGTTACTTTGCCTTTCCGAAGTTGACTTGCAGTTGCTTTGTCTGTCAGAACTTGATTTGCTGTTGATTTGATCATTTTTCCTAGATTTGTGTGCTTCTACCATGAGTTGGTAGGCTATATAGTAAATGTTTACTTTTTTGGTCTGGTTTAATTGTGTTTATTGTTGTTATGTGTGTGTGTGTGTCGGGGGGGGGGGGGGGGGGTGCGCGATTGTCGACGGGGGGGGGATTTTCTCCCTCCTTTTTTCAATTGAGGGTGCAAACAATTTTTTTGGGGGTATGCTTATGCACCCCCGTAGAACCGGGCCTGGACTAGAGTGGCAGCGATCAGCAGCGGCGACCGCGACGCAGCCGTAACGCGACGCTCACGTCCCCGGTGGAAATGAGCAGAGGTTTGAAGAGAGGTTTACAATAGCAAAAATAGGTTCGCGATGACGGCCGCAATGCTTGTAAAAGACGCTCCGTGCAAAGGGGTTGTAAAGTTGGCAGACGCACGGGCTGGCAAGTGCACAGAGTTACTAGCCCGATAGGAAAGTTACTAGACCCGGGCGTGCGGGCGTGTCGCCATTTCGAACCCTGATTATATGTATGTACCTCATGGACCTACTACTTGTCTAAAAACTATTGCCAATGGCGCTTGGTTCCCTGTGGCTCCCTCTGGTGGCCAGGAGAAACACCACAACGTGAATACAAGTAATGCATACATTGTAACCATAGTGAACACACACAGCACAATTGGTGACTGTGTGTGTGTGTGTGAGACACAAGGGGACACTGTTCACTGCATGCCTCTCAGGTCTACAGGAGGGTCTTGGTCTCCGAGAGGAGGCGGTACCTTTCAGCAAAAACCAAGAGCAGGGTGAGATGGACCCTGTTTTGATGAGGTCACCCAGAGGGAGCCTAACCCATGCTGTTAACTCCTGTTAATCCATGTACGTTTACATGTTACTTTTGATATTGGTGGATTGAACTGTTGCGATTTATAATCCTAGTGACCCTAATCATTTCTTCTGATCCTTCCCAAGCAGAAGTGCAATGTGTTAATGTCTTTGACCAGTGGTTTTCATACTGGGTCACAACAGGTGACCAAGTGTGGGTTTTTGTGAGAGACACCATTGAGGGGCATTCATTTTACATGGATGGTGATTTCATTCTTGCCTTCATGATTCATATTTGAAGAGTTCAGATGCAAAAGCCTCTAAACGCCACCTCCGTCAAAAATGAGATAAATATATTGAGTGACTGCTCTCCGCACGTAGTATATGGTAATCAAATCATTTCGCGTCAAAACCCGCAAAATACCACTTAACTCTTTTTCTGGTCTGAAATCTGATTTGTAGGCATAAACCTCTAAACGCCACTTCCCTTTGGCAGCAAAAGCCGCTACGTTCCGAGAACCAATCACAACGCAACACGGAATCATGTGACTTCACCCAGTTTCAACATGGCGGCGCGCTGAGGAGCCGGCTTAGATCGCTTCTAAGATAGATTATAGATATAGATAGACTCTTTATTATATTATTCTTTATTATTTATTTATATGCTTTATCTTTATTATAGATTATAGATATATCCTTCCTCAGATCGCATAGATGCGCGATCTATGCGGATGCATAGATGCGCGATCTGAGGAAGGCCAGACGGCCGAAACATTATCGCCTTAATAAACTACCGACATTGTTCCCAACTCGGAGTGTGCGGCGCTCTCTCCTTTTACTGATCTTCTCTCTCAGTTGCTGCCCCTCACATTTGGTGTGTGTTTGCACCTCTCCTTTCAAGCATGGGGAGTATTGTCAGTTCGTTGTGGTATCTTTAAAAAAAAAAATCAGATTTACGTCTTTTCTCTTATATACATAGGCCTACTTGATTATATGCCAAATGTTTTTGAACGTAATAAGCTTTTTTAATTAATGTAATGAGCTTTTTTATAGTTGAATCTGATGCCCAAACATAAGAAATTAACTTACTTGACCACTTTTAACTTTTTTTTTCATGTTTTATTTTTTTATATAATTTATTGTTATTCCATCATTTACATATAATATAATAATAATATAAATATATAATATATATAAGTGATTTTACTACTTTTGACTATGTCTTGTCCAAATATGTGGATTTAGAGGTTTTTGCCAAAAAAGTACCGGTGGATTTAGCTGTTTTTGACGCAAAAAAAAAATGTATTTGGTAAAAACACATAAAAAGACTAAAGTGACATTTTTGAAAAAAAAATGTTTTATTCATTAACTAATAACCTTATCATTTCCATTAAAATAAAATGACTGAACTTGAACATAGAAGCCTGATAAAAAATGGTCATTTATAAGAAAAGTGGTCAAACGGATTTAGAGGCTTTTGCATCTAAACTCTTCATTTCCTTCTGTTAAGTCGAAGCAATTACTAAATCCAGCAGAGGGTCCTCTTTTTAAATGCACTACATTTCGAGATGGATGGATAAGATGTGAATGAACACCCCGTCTCATTCTCTCCTCCCAGCTGCCCAATAGAGCGTAACAGTGACCGCCCCTTTTTAACAGCTCCGGTGCCGGAAGTAAATTTCCCATGCATTTATCTCGTCCACTTTTCGTAGAATCCTTATAAAAAGAGTATTAAGCCTTGAACCAAGCCAATCGTTCGTTATGGTAGTCGTGACCATATTATGTTTGATTCGGGATGAGTAGTTCCTCACTCGGTCAACAAAATCCGTTTTTGTTTTTTTTCTTCCGTTTTCCAAATTCTTTTTATGCCCGAATCAAACATAATATGGTCACGACTACCATAACGAACGATTGGCTTGGTTAAAGGCTTAATACTCTTTTTATAAGGATTCTACGAAAAGTGGACGAGATAAATGCATGGGAAATTTACTTCCGGCACCGGAGCTGTTAAAAAGGGGGCGGTCACTGTTACGCTCTATTGTGCTAAATGGGGGGGGGTTCCTCTTCCAGAGAGTTGCCCCCCCCTCTGTCCCAGAGGACTTCCTGGTGTGTGGAGGAGCCCTGCTGCATGCTGGGTCTTATACCCATGTGGTGTAGGCAGGGCTCCAGACTAACTTTTTCACAGGTAGCACTGGTGCCACCTAGCTTTTCATTTAGTAGCACCAAAACAAATTAGGTAGCACCATATTTTTCAGGGGGGGGGGGGGGGGGGGGGTGCGATCGCAATGTCCGACCGGGGGGGGGGGGGGGGGGGGTTGATAGCATCAGCCCTATGTGAGGGGGGCTGCAGCCCCCGCAGCCCCCCCCCTTCCCGCGCCACTGCTTGGCAGGATCAACCATAGACATAATATACGTAGACGCCTCATAGACTGACGCTGCCTGTTGGAGCTGATGTATCAGCGCGGCCGCCATCTTGGATGGGTCCCCAGTGCGTCCCCAGTGCATTTATTTATACGGAGGAAGTGTCTCCAACTACAATAATAAGCATAACTCCCCGAATTTTTACCGGATTTTCACACGGTTTGGTTTGTTACAAACGGCAGAGATTTAGTTATGATACAGGACGAATTAATAAATAAAATAAAAAATATTGTTCAATCTTATTTGTGAAAGGTAATCCCACGCGACCTGGTGTCAATACTGCGCCGTAAGCTGCACAAAATACTGCATAGCTCTCCCGTTGACTCCTACGCTAGACTAGAGTGAGGAGACCCAACCAATATGGCGGCGACGCTGGGTTACGTTCCAGCACGTCACGAGGCGTCTACGTATATACGTGTATGGGATCAACCAGGATGGCCGTAGTAATCGGGCCGCACCTGCAAGCGCTCGCCACGGCCCCGAAGCTGAGTCGGGGAACTGTGCGGTCCACAATGCGTAGTGCGAGGCGGCGAGCCGTTTTCGGAGGTTCCCACGGGAAGGGGGGAGACCAGCCGTCCACGGCAGGACTGCACGACACTCATGCTTTGGTGCAAAATAATCTACTATCGACCGCTTCATATCTGCTTTGTTTAATTTTTTTAATTTAGCGCGATCATTCAGTGAGCGCGCTGTGTACGTGCGCGCGCACGACTGTGCACGTAACGTGTGCAGACAGACAGGCAGGCAGAGACAGGGAGCGAGAGAGAGAGGAGAGATAGTACTCGCAGGAATGAGCCAGAAAGTAATATTTTATTATCAACCACAACCATTAATGCACCAACATAGCCGCGGGAGTGGGGAGAGAAAGAAAAAAAACAAAAAACTTTTTTTTTTCCTCACTCGTCCTCCTGCAAGTAGCACCGGAGCGACCTCATTCAATTTTAACTCGCACCTTAAGAAATTAGGTCGCATATGCGACCTAATAGGTCGCACTCTGGAGCCCTGTGTGTAGGACTTGCTGAGCTAGGGCAGCTTTGGCATGGTTGTCTGATGTTCCCCAACACCTGTACCCTCCACCTTGTAGTGACCATAATTGACCCAACTTGTAGCTTCGTAAGCCCACCATAATGTATAAGCACCTCGTCTTTAAATGTATATCCAACACAATAGCCTAAGGTTACGATTATTTAGGACTAACGTTATATCTAGCGTGCCATCCCAATGTTAGCTGCTGCATGGTTGTTGACACCATTGAGGGCAGCGATGCTGATGCCAGTCAAACTGCTGCATTGGTGCAGCAGTTTACCTTAGACTGAACCTTGGACTAGGCCTGCATGTCATTTCACTGTACTTAATTTCTTCAAGTAAACCAATGTGTAATAGTAACCTCTTGGCATTTGAAGTCTACATTTAGGCCACTGAATAAGGCAGGGATTGAGAGACCAACAAGAATAAACGGAATAACCAATTTATTTTGAAAACACGCCATTTGGTCAAAGAGGAAGCAACGTAAACAGTAGCCTCCAAGTCTGGCCAGTAAAGGCTATAGTCCCGCAAATACCAGTGGCTTAGCTATAATGTCCGTCCTTCTTTATTTGCATACGTTTTGTTAAATGCTAAGCCAACACGTAAAAGGTCAGATATGACTTCTCGTCATCCACAGTATTGCTGTTGCCACGGTCAACTGAACATTGAAGAGACGATGACTCGGTGTGGGCATATTTTACCACGATTTAAAGTCGATGGGCATGATGGTGTCTTTTACGGCAAGTATTGTAATCTAGAAGCATTTGCGGTGATGCACTTAAAAAACATGTGGAATGAGGGAAAAGTGGGGGGGCAGTTGCACCTCTAGTGCCGGTGCCCCTGATTCTTACAACTAGTAGGGATTTACAAAAAGACCTGGCCAAAGCAATGCACAACTGTAAAACCACAACAGCAAACTAATAAATGTGGCAGAAAAATATCCCCACAAAAACATAGTAAAGAAACTATAGTATGTCGCTATTGCGCAGACCCATAATATCGCATATATGTTAGCATGACATAATTTGCTGACTTTATACAGCACTTATACTTTTTAGTCCACAAGTAAATCACTAAATGGTGAAGAACACCCAATACACGCATCACTATTGAACATAGAAAGTGATACCTGATAAAGACTCTGTTTAAAGACCCCATAGCTATATAAGCTCAAACCAGCCAACTGTCAGTTAGAACCTACAACTGTCTGAGACGGGCCACCATTAATGTCACCTCACTTTCAACGGATATCAAAATTCTTATCCAAAGTTTGCGCATTTAAGGAGAGATTTCCCCCTTTCGAATAATATAAGCACAATGCAAGTGGACGATTTCTATCGCTGCGTTAGAGATCCCACGGCTCAAATCAGGTCGGCCACATTCATAGGCATCTCCTCTATAGTTGTGTTGTAAAACGTCTCAATGTCCCGAAGAATCCTCTTGTCCTCCTCAGTGACAAAGTTGATAGCAACTCCTTTCCTGCCAAAACGACCACCGCGCCCAATCCTAGAACGTAAAACAAGTTCCATTAACGACTAGTTTACATTGACCAATGTGCTGTGAGATTGTGGCGGCAACTTACCTGTGAATATAATTCTCTCGATTAGTAGGGAGGTCATAGTTTATGACCAGCGAAACCTGTTGCACGTCAATGCCACGAGCCTAAACGAGAAAAACAATCTGGTCATGATCTACACAGAGTCAGCAGATACGCATTTGGAACAAGTATAATTGTCGACTGCTTATAAAGTAATGGATTTCCAATGTAGAGAAACCCATTGTGGAGCACAGACCTTAATCTCCCAAAAAATGTAATTGCTTGGCCACTTATAGGACTGTTGCAAAGTAATAGATTTTGGGTAGGAAGTTCGAACCACGGCTCATGTACCATGATGGTTGAGACTGGTTGGGATTGTGTTCAACATAGACTTGTACTAACCAGGAGATCAGTGGTGATCAGAACCCTGCTGGAGCCGGACCTGAACTCTCGCATAATGACATCACGCTCCTTCTGCTCCATGTCGCCATGCTGGGGGAAGACAGAAATTGCGCATTTAAATAAGATTAAGGAAAATCTCTAATTGAGGATTTAGCAATGAGAGCAAAAAGACAATAGATCTTACAAGTGCAGATACGGTGAAGTCCCTAGAATGCATCTTCTCAGTGAGCCAGTCTACTTTTCTCCTGGTGTTGAGAAAGATGACAGCCTGGGTGATCGTTAAAGTCTCGTACAAGTCACACAGCGTGTCCAGCTTCCACTCCTATAGACAATGAAATGGACCAACGTTAGCGTTAGACCTGACACTGGAAAGGCCCAAAGCAATACAGATGCAAACACATTCAAGTATATTCCAATGGGCTCACAATACATAAGGCCTCAACAATATTTGTCGTTTCAAGGCAACGTGTAGTGTTGCACAGCATCTTGAGCCAAGGGATACTGGACATTAAGAAAGAGGTCCTCCCAAGCCTAACTTTCGACACTGTGCCTATGCTCTCCTTCCTTGGTGTACCCATGCTTACACGGCCACAAGAGCTAGGCATTAAAGCCTCGACTGTCGCAGTTTTAGCAGGGTGCTTTAAAAAGAAGGGTGCATTCAGTAAAGTGAATGGATTACAATAGCTGGACAATGGTCAGTCGTAGCGTTCCACCTACCTCTCGTTCAACATTAATGTAGAACTGCTTAATACCCTCCAGGGTAAGCTCTTCCTTCTTCACCAGGATGCGAATTGGCTCTCGCATGAATTTTTTAGTCACTTCCAACACATCGGCTGGCATGGTAGCAGAAAGAAGTACCACCTGTTGGGACAGCCGGCAGTTAGAGCTGGACTTCATTAATCCTCATCATATAAGGAACATTACATTTGAGTGACGAGATGTGGCAGTGGGCTTTGAGACACAGGTCAAGGAACATTAAGGAGTTGCGACCGATCCCATTTGCGGCACACTACAATACTCCTGCGTTAACATGCTTCCAACAGTATTGCATGAACCAGAAAAACTGGCGCAAACTATTTTAGTAGAGTTCTCTTGATACAGAAGACTGGTATAAATTGATTAGAAATCACTTACTTGGATGTTGGTGCTCAATTTCTGGAAGATCTCATAGATCTGATCCTTGAAACCCCGACTCAGCATCTCATCTGCTTCGTCCAACACAAACATCTTGATCCATTTAGGAGCTAAGCAAATTCATAACGGTCATTAGAAATCACATCCTTCAATACCTGGAAGAACGAAAGACAAGCAGAAACATGTGACCTGGTACTTACAGAGGTATCTCCTACTAAGCATGTCATACACGCGCCCTGGGGTTCCCACCACCAGGTGTGGGGCCTCCGCCTGGAGCTTCTGCATTTCATTGCGGACATTGGTACCTCCGATGCAAGCATGGCAGGTGGCTCCCATGTAGTCCCCCAGAGCTATTATCACTTTCTGGATCTAGTATATTAGAAAACAAGGGTTTTGGGTAAGTACTATACAAGGGCAGAAAGAATTTATTCAATTTTGAATTGAGTGATCAGCAAAAGGTTAGTCCCCATTATTGGGTAAGTCCCGAAAGATGAACCATCATTTCACTCATTTACACAGCAAGGAAGACATTGTTTCACAGAAGAAGCCACATCACCTTTCAGACCAATGCAGTCATGGACAGGGACTACACCAATCCTAAGAGGGGTCAATCTTATTTGTTTTGGATTTTGAGAATGAGTGCTGAAAACAATACCTTAGTTTTTTGATCCACTGTCCCAAATATGCCAGCCTTGGTCTGAGAAACAGTTACGTTAACCCTGACCTCAGGACCAGTATACCTGCTGAGCCAGCTCTCTGGTAGGAGCCAACACCAGAGCCTGGGTCTCCTTCTGCTCTATGTCCAGCTGTTGCATGATAGAGATTGCAAACGTGGCCGTCTTACCAGTGCCTGACTGGGCTTGGGCAATGACATCATAGCCTAATTAGGGAAGGAATACACTGAAGTCAACCACAAGCCATGTTGCAAATTAATCAGTGCAATAACAGGTCCACTACATTGAGTTACGACAACGGTTGACAAACCAATCCTGGTTTGAAGCAGTTCAACGTTGCCAACTCAGCAGGGGAAGTATGCTGTCAACTAATACCTAAAGTACTAGTTTGTCACAATGTAAAAGCAGCAAATGTTTTTATGAATGTTTGAGTGATCAGTGGTATAAAAAGTTGTCACCAGTTCAAAGTAAGTCCCGAAAGATGGTAAACATCATTTCACTCAAAAGTCGCATATTTACCAATGAAGATAGTTACTTTGACAAGACAGTTATACCTTTGATGCAAGGGATGATTGCCCTTTGCTGAATGGCAGATGGCTTCTCAAAACCATAGGCATAGATTCCCCTCAGAAGGGCCTCCTTCAGGTTCATGTCATCGAAGTTGTCTGTAATCTCGGTCCAGTTGCTCTGAAGGAAGAAGTAGACCGCGACTGAGCAGCTTGTAAATAGCCAGTCTTAGTTTACGACTAAGAGACCTACTGCACAAGCATCAACTAAAGACAATCTAGTTATGTGCAGCATTTGGGAGAAACTCCTTTGAACAGAATTGTTGACTGCTTATAAAGTAACAGATTTCCAATGTAGAGAAACCTATTGTGGAGCACAGACTTTAATCTGCCCCAAAACATAATTGCTTAGCCACTTGAGACTGTTGCAAAGTAATACATTTTGGGGTAGGTTTATTTTTTTTAAATCAAGGGGAAAAATGTACATAGCAAGTGAGAAATGAGGCTAAAGCCAGTTATACAGCAGGCAAACAATTGCGTCATGCAGCATTTCTGCAAATCTACATTTATAGATTTGATGAAAACGTGTAGTCATTAAAGCAGTACCTCGATGATGCCATCTGGCTCCATCCCCTCGGGTCCCCCATGGTCTCTATCTCTGGAGGACACAACAGTTTATATAGTCAGTATACAGTTTATATAGTCAGTATACAGCAGACCATCTAGTAAAATTACCATTCCTACACCCCCCCTCCCTCCTATGAATCTCATGTGGACTGAATAAAAAGTTGGAAAAGTTTTCAAATTGCGCATTACCTTAAGATATTAAGGTTATCTAACTAGAAAGCATACATTTGGAGATGCATGCTACGCATTTCACAGACTTGCACAAGACGCACGTGTAAGACGACATAATCGACGAACGGACAATACAAGCCATTGTTAAATCACGCCAATGTCATTTTTTGCTAGTCGTCAACATCTTGCTTTAATGTTAATAAATGCTATTTACGGTTCTAGTTATGCACGCAGCAGAACGGGCTAGCTAAATGTTAGCCAACATGTCGGCGGTTGGGCCTGCTGGGATAGTTAGGCCATAGCATGCAGACATCCTGCGTGGTTTTTTAAACGCACACATACCACTGGTTTCGTTGTAGTTTATTGATCCAGTACATTTATGCACTACGGGTACATTGGGATGTGCATTTTGCATTCGCGTAGCCACAATAAGACGACCTTAAACTATGCGGTTTGCACCAGACTGTAGCTAGCCGCCGCGCTAGCCGGGGAGGCCTTGTTGGCTTAATGTGAACAGCGTGTTTACGTCGCGCTAATTAAGTGCCCCAAAAATGAACGCCAATAATTAAGCTATACACATTGTAATAACTAACGTAGCGAACAAGCGGCGTGTGTTACCTGTTGTAATCAGCAGACTCGCTAGACATGGTCTGTTACCGACTTCGGCATGCGGCTGGAAAGATCGGCGATGACGACTGCAGCTGCTTTTATGCGGACGGACTATCTTCGTGGATGAATGTAAAATCCAATTATATGTACACTTTAACAATAACACACGCACCAAATATTTCCCCACAGTCCAAATTGACTGTTACGTGAACCATTTATAAATCGTGTCCAATGAGTAATTATAATGTAACAAATAATTTTAACTGTATTTTGGAGCGGAAGGATATTGCAGTATTCAGTAGTTCTTGAGACTCTGAGGTTAAAATGAGTTCCGGCAAGGTTGAGTTGCATTTTTTGGGGATATCATTTTGTGAATTATTATAATTTTGAGATAACCCAAGTCGGTCACACCTGGAATGAATTATTATTATTGATTTATTGCTATGCATGCACCAAATCCTACCAGTATGTAGATATATTAATTTAGTGGTCTTCTCTAAAACACTATCTTATTGTCATTATTATATTGATACATAATACATATTAAAGAAATATTAATTTAGCTGTAATACAGTTTTGTTTTTTGTTTTTTAAAACGTATTGATATTTAAACGCCATCGAAATAAGTCACTCAAGACTTAGGACATTCTTTTTTCTAAAAGTACTTCCGGTTATGTATCAAAACAAATGTTGTCAGATCGACGTTTGTATGTAATTTGTGCAGAATTTCATTAATACATGTGTACATTGTAAATGATCGCAACAACTGATCCACTCGTTTGCACAACTTTTCGTGCTTTTACTCTGAAGAGAACATATTGCAACCGGAAATATGTATTGTACCTAGTAACTTAGCACAGGTTAGCCAGCTGGATGGAAAAAAGGGAGTCGGGCTATTACAAACATGGTAAATGCTACTTCAATCTATTTGTTTTTATCAGTTCCAATGATAAATAATGACAAACAGTGTGAATGATTAATCTAAGCAACAATTAGTCACCAACGACCTCAAATTCCCGGTAGAATTATAGTTTTTTGCTATCATTGGCTAACTAGCTAACGGTAAAACATGGGTAAAACAAGCTAGCCACCTTAGCTTATTTAGTTATTAATTGTCCATAACAACTTCCGTATTGTCTACCAGGTGTTATCATTTCATTTGCAATTATTGGTAGTTGTGTACTTTGCCAATAAACCGAAATCCCCAAGTTCATCAATGTCATAACAATCAGGTACCAAACCCGGCTAGTTCTTCAGTGTTTTGAACAGTCTGGATCTCAGTGTTTCCGTCCACTGCTGCTAGTGGCTCACAGTGACCCCACGGAGATGCCCTCCATAACTAGACTACGTGTGGTCCATCCAGATACTTGGAGGCATGTACACACAGGGACTGGGGGTGACCCGACTGTGGATGTGCTAGTATGAAGGTTTTGACAGATGTGCATTTACATTTGAGTCTGCTCGTGGCTTGTTGTTTTTTGTTGTTGTTGTGCAGAACAAGCTGAAGTCCTCACAGAAGGATAAAGTTCGTCAGTTCATGATCTTCACTCAGTCCAACGAGAAGATTGCATTGGCCTGTCTATCGCAAAATGAGTGGAAGTTAGATGTTGCCACTGATAACTTCTTCCAAAACCCAGAGCTGTACGTTTCAAATCTAAAGGGAGCCTTGGACAAGAGGAGGCTTGAACAGCTGTACAACCGATACCGAGGTACTGTTGGAAATGCAGATACACCGTGTTCGCATGGAGGATAGGAGGAGGAGGAGGGGCGGTGGAAAGCATTGCACACCATATAATTTGCTGTTCTTTGTCGTCTTATTTACTCACTTTCACCTTTTTAGATCCTCAAGATGACAACAAGATCGGTATTGATGGGATCCAGCAGTTCTGTGATGACCTGGGCCTGGACCCGGCTAGTATCAGCGTGCTCCTGATCGCGTGGAAGTTCAGGGCAGCCACGCAATGCGAGTTCTCGAAGCAGGAGTTCATGGATGGGATGACAGAGCAAGGGTGAGAAGGCAACTCTGTATGCCAGTTCTGTTGCCCTGGTTGGGTAGCTGTCGCTGAGACGCCTGGATATGTTTTTAGTTTTAAGACAAATGGAGCTGGCTCAGATGAATCCAATGGGGTTATTTTATTGGACTAACTTTTTTTTTCATCATTGATAATGTGATCGTATTTTGGATGAAGTACTATAATAACTGTTTACTGCACATCATAAAACTCCATGCAGCTTGAGAAATATTTCTAGCTCGTATAGAATTGAGGTTGAGGACCCTAACCTCACTCATAATACTTTTATAAGCCAACTAACTATACTAATGGTTTATTTGACTTGTTATGTAAGGCTTGTTTGTTCTGAACATTGTTTTTCTGGTCTTAGGTGTGACAGTATAGAGAAGCTAAAAGCTCAGTTACCCAAAATGGAACAAGAGCTGAAAGACCAAGGAAGATTTAAAGACTTTTACCAGTTTACATTTAACTTTGCTAAGAATCCTGGCCAGAAAGGATTGGGTAAGTGTGTGTGTGTGTGTGTGTGTGCGTGTGCGTGTGTGTGCGCGTGCGCGTGCGCACACATGCACATGCATGTGTGCCTTCAGTTGTTGGTAAATTATGTAACTTTTACACTTTCCTTTTGTGTATATTGATGTATATCCTTTTTATTAGATCTAGAAATGGCAATCGCATACTGGAATTTAGTATTGGCTGGAAGATTCAAGTTCCTGGATCTGTGGAACAAATTTTTAGTTGTAAGTCAATCGGTATTAACATTAATATTACAACAGTCCTTCCTTGTTGTTGGCTAACTTCAGTCCATATCTTACTTCCTGCAGGAACACCATAAAAGGTCAATTCCCAAAGACACATGGAACCTCTTGTTAGACTTCAGCACAATGATCACAGACGACATGTCAAATTACGATGAGGAAGGTGTGTACAGAGCGCTTAATTATTCCCTACTATTATTATAGTTTTGGGGTTTGCACGTTGTAGTGAAAGGCCATGTCACCAGGGGTAGTGTGGACATGGCCCAAGTATTGTTACATGTATTGTGGGTTTCCATAAAAGGGAACAGCCTCAGCTGTTACTCTGCGGTTTAAACAAACTTTATGTTTTTGTTTGTTTGTTTTTGAAGGAGCATGGCCGGTACTCATCGACGACTTTGTGGAGTTTGCGAGGCCACACATCGGGACGAAAAGCACGGCAGTTTAACAGCGGCAGCCCGCAGCGGCTTAAGGAACATTAACGTTTGTACAAACTACAAACCCCTCACTGAGCCACGGCGGTGAGTCGGGGAAAGAGGATTGCACTGAGCTGAGATCTACATTGCCTTTTCAACCCTCAGGACCGAGATGTTTTACACAGCAGAGACTTTATAAAGATATACAATATATATATAAAAAAGGCGTATCTCTTCGTCTGTGGACTTGGGGGTGGGGGGGGGGGTGGGGGCGGGCAGGGTGGTTTTGGGGCTTTTATTTCAAATATAGGGTCTTTTTTTTTCTTTTTTCTCTGAGCTCAAACAAACGGAAAAGAAGCGACCATCTTGGAACCATGCAGATCCTGTCACAGCGTACAAGTCGATTCAAATGGGTTTGGCTCAAAGGAGCTAGCACCTTGACACCTGGCTTTTGAATCATGATCCAAGAAGTCAGCGAGGGACTCGTACTATGAAATATTGAATCAAGTTTTAATACTTTTGTGTGCATACCTGCTACGATTTCTTTTTTTAAAATAAACATTTGGTGACAGATCAGTACAAAACAGTGATTGTATTTTTTTGTTTTAAAGGTGCAGTGTGTAGGATTTAGTGGCATCTAGCGGTGAGGTTGCAGTTTGCAACCAACTGAATACCTCCCCCCCCTCACTGTTCCTTTTCCAACGACGTAGGAGAAGCAATGGTGGCCTGTACTGTAAGGTGCCAGTAGGTACTTTGTCCGTTTACTGTTTGTCCGTTCTGGGCTACTGTAGAAACATGGTGGTGCAACATGGCGGCCTCCGTGGAAGGCGACCCGCTCCCCATGTAGATATAAACGGTTTATTCTAAGGTAACGAAAACATAACGGTTATTATTTTCATGGGACTTTACACTAATGAAAAAACATCCTTATGAATATTATATTCCACTTCTGCCAAGTCCGTTCCGCTAGATGCCACTAACTTCTGCACACCGCGCCTTTAAGCATAATGCTGTTTCAAACACAAGTGTATAAAGACAATAAATATTTCAATATTGTATCTCTTTAGGCTAAAATCTTTGTGTTTATTCTGCATGTGCAATAGGGCTACACCATTATTTTCTGTCCTCCCAACAGTCTGCCATATGTTCTAAAAATGCCATATTTCACTTGACAATTATTACAAATGAACTCATTAGCCTATCATGTAAAAGTGTGTTATATATGTTGTATATTATAACAACACATTTTGCACCTTGATAAATGATTATTAATTGGGTATTTATTTGTTCAATCGCCATGTGCTGCCCTCTAGCGGTACGTATAGGGAACTACCTGGTTGCTAAGGGCGACTGCAAACAAGAATGGCTGTTAGGATCCTGGTACGAGTGGCAGACATTTAGCCGAATTGACTTGGTTCGGTTTTTGGCACATATCGCAGATATTTACCACGTCTTGTGCGAATTTAAGTGTAACGGTACAATGTCGGCCACAGCTTTGGCCGAGGTGGGCTGGGATGGAGGCTTTGTCATACCTGTTGCTAATGCTGCCAACAAGGCGCTGGAGGAGGAGGTGAGAGTGGGCCGCCAGGTCCGGGCCAACCTTTCCTTATCATCACAATTAAAACGTGTTAATGGTGAGCCGTGGACCTAAAGACATGATGATTTCTTCTCCCCAACAGCTCCAGAGGAAGGAAAAGGAGACCATTAAAGTGGAGAACGAACTGGAGAGAAAGAAAGACAAAAGCCAAGCTTTGTCTGACCACTTGAAAAATGCCATTCAAGAGCTGTCCCACACTCAGGTAATGCTTGGTCTCTGGTCCCATGTCCCTTTATTTCTTTACAATAAAAAACACAGATGCTTTTATATGTATAATGGTTGATGTCCTTTATTTTGTAAATTAAATAATGAAATAATAGGAGATGCTTTTATGCATACCTTGATCTATAGCCTATAGATCAAGGTATGCATAAAAGCATCTCCTATTATTTCATTATAATTTCATTATAATATTTCATTATACAGCCTATAAACATATGTAGGCCTATAGACTATAGGCCTACATATGTTTATAGGCTATGCAAAAAAACAAACAAAAATGAAATAAATATGAAATATTGTAATGATGCATGGTACCATCATCATTGTCATCCCGCTGTGTGCATCCCCCTGGTCCGCCCAGGGTCTGTGCAAGGCCAAGGAGAGGGAGGCGACCTCAGAGAAGCACTTCAAGGCCCTGTCTGAGCGGGAGGCGGGCCGCCTGCGCCAGGAGCAGGCCAGGGTGCGGAGCCAGCTGGGGGTCCTGAGGGAGAAGAGGAACTCCCAAGAGGTCGGTCTGTTTTATTGATTCACATCACAGTCTCCCAAGGACAAAGGTCTAGTCGTTACACAACGGTGTGGGATTGAAGCAAGCGTTCACTTTTACACAAAAAACATGACTACAAATTGAGTCACACACTGGCCTTTGACTCGACTTTCTAAATGGTATTTCTTTTGGATCTATCAGATTACACATTATGATTATAAGGTTAAATTCATACAATACAGCGTAATGGCAAAAATAGCATCATGACAAAAATATATGATAATGAATAACAAATATATGGATATTACTGACAAAAAAAAATGGAATAACGTCTCATAAAAATGTGCCCTGCAGAATGACATCTTCAAGGCCAGCCAGAAGCTGGAGAAGCTGCGGAGCCGGCTCAACTGGGACCAGCAGACCCTGGACGCCTGGCTGGAGGAGTCGGCCCTCAGGGACGAGGACACCATGGCCCTGGTCAAGTACTCCCAGCAGGACGAGCGCAGGATCAAGGTGAAGAGGAGAAACGCTCCTTTGTTTTAACTGCATTGTAGTACGAGTTGGTTCGGTGAGATTCAGAGTTTAATGGCGTTAAGTAACGAGGAATGTGAATACGGTTTATTTAATATTTTCTAAAAATTAGTCGTGTTTTTAAAAATAAAAATTGTGAGCATATTTGAAAGGGTTCATAAAAACAATAGGTCCAAGTGCTAACCGAAATGTTACCGAAATGGCAATTATAATCTAAAACGGTTACTTTTCTGTTGTGTATTCAGCAGTTTGATGTCATGTTCTCCTATTCCAGTCGCTCACTCTGGCGATAGAAAAGAAGATGCTCGAAGCCAACCAAAAACGCAAGGCACTGGACAATGAACTGACAGAGACGCTGTCAGCACAGGTAACACACACACACTCATGCACACACACACGCACACCACACACACACATTTATTTTTTGTCATTTCTTTTACTTTTCCTTGGCTTGGACATTTTACTCCGGGGGCTCCACTGAAAATGCAGCACCTGTCATTAATAATCATGGCAGCGTTTCCCGGCCGAATGTAAAAAGCTGACAGAATGCTCATTAGACCCGATGTTGGACTCCTTTTTTTTCCCCCCCGTAGATCGGTTTGGAGAAGACGGCGGAGAACTTCCGGCAGGCCCACCAGGAGAGGCAGGAGCTGCTGAGGCAGTGGGAGAACACCATCAAGCAGATGAAGAAGCGGGATGCGGAGATGCAGCAGTGCACACTGGCAAGTGTCCCCCGGAGATGGGAAGCCACGCTGGGCCGCGAAGCTGAGGCGTAGTCCCCCCTCTCACGGGGGCCCGGTTTTGGAAGCTGGGTGTCGTGGGGGGAATTCAAATCTAATCAAATACAACTTTATTTGTAGAGCGCTTTTTGTGCAGAACAGCAATGCAAAGTGCTTGACGTCCTGGACGTACTCGAGGAACCAGAAACAAGTTTCAAATAGCAAAATGTTAAAAAATGTGTCACAGTAAGCATGAGGGCTTTATCGTGAAATGGACAATATGTATGGCATGATATGCTCATGAATTAAAAATACTTCATTTACGGTTTGATATTGGGCTAAAATTGACTATTTCCCTCAAGTCGATTTTTCAATGTTTTTCTAGTACATAAGTCACTTAGAGTACAAAACCGTTGAAATAAAGTTGCGAACGCTCGTCTCTCTCTCCTGCAGCGGCTGGCCGAGGTCAACCAGGAGGTGCGGGAGAGGAGCGCGGCGGTGAGGGAGAAGAATGGCTTCCTGCAGATCGAGGAGCAGAACAACCAGGAGTGCGACAGAAGGATCTCCAGGGCGGAGCGCCAGGCCTCCAAGCTGAGGCAGGACTTCCAGGAGCACGAACTCAACCGCAGCCGCCTGCAGGACGAGGTCCCTCAGCTTTCCCCTCCTGTATAGGGCTTCAGTCACCCAGTGGCCGTCTTCTGCGTTCAGTTAATAATGTCCAAGTTTACATTTGTTGTCACTAGTTTTCCCCTCGGGATTGAACGAAGTATCCCGCTTATCTTATCTTTGAGTGAATCATCGTGGTGAATCATTCAGATATGTGTCATTGATCAGCAGATAAGGGGGTATAAGGGGAATCTTGCTTATGGATGCCTAAGATGTAGGCTTTGGACATGGGGGGATGAAACCCTCAACCTTTTGTCCCCCCCCGTCTCTGTCTGTGTGCAGCTGGACAGTGTGAAGGCCACGGTGGACAGGACGGCCACAGACGTGAAGTCGCTGCGTACGCAGATCTCCAGCGTGAAGAGAGACATCCAGGACAAGACGGACAAGTCAGTACAAACCCTCTCTCTCACTCTCACCCTCTCTATAATAACATAATTAATATGTGTGGCAGTTCACCTCTGCCACACGCCACCTTAGTGGCTTTTGCTGGGGCCCTCCGACAGAGGACACAGGTAGATGTTGTAGAATGCATTCATTGGAGACGGTATTTGATGTTACATGCTGCCATGACAGTGGCTCTCTCCTGAGTGTGTGTGGTGATAGCTGGTTTATCCTGGGTGCCATGATTGCTCTGCACCACAGGTGTGCAGCCCCACCCAGACCCAGAGTCAAACCAGTCTGACTCAGGCCAGGTGAGGCTGTAAACCAGCTATCAGCCACACACACTCCACAATATGTATTTAGTCATTTCTATATCGGAAGCTTTTATCCGAAGCGAAGTACAGTGAATACAGACGAAAGGTTGTTAAAGGCTGAGGACATTCAACCCAGAACCTGTTGGCTGGAGGTCGACCGACCTTGCCATGAGACTGTCCTTTATGTGTGTCTGTCTGTGTGTGTTGCAGAGTGAACGATGCCCAGCTCCACACGGCCGCCCTGGAGGACAAGCTGAGAGCGGTGACCCAGACGGCCCTCAGTGTGGAGGAGAGAGCCGCCCAGTTTGACCAGCTGCTCAGAGACGAGGAGCAGGCCACCAAAGTAATATACTGACACACACACACACACACACATTGTCCTCTTGTCCTTTGCTGTGTGTCAGAATTAACTGTACTTTTTTGGTCTCTGTCTGCTGTTCGCCAGGAGCTTGACATGCAGTTGCAGCACCACCGGGAGGTGCTGTTTCGCCAGAAGCAGAATCTGCAGGCGCTCAGGACCAAGGAGAAGGACCTGACGGCCCAGATGTTGGGGTGCAAGGCAGCCCTGTCCAGCCTCCACGGACACATGGGCAAGCTGGAGCAGAACCTGCTCAAACAGCAGGAAATCATCTACAACCAGGTAGAGACACGCTGTATATGCTGTATATAAACATTATAAACATTATTGTTATTGATGACGAGCTTATATATTATTATTATTTACTATGACTATTCAGTGTTTTTTTTAATCCAAATGTGACTTACATTGAATTCCTTGTTGAATTGAGTTGAATTCCTTGTTCATATGTGCTTTGGCAAATACATTTTCTAATTCTGATACATGTCATTAAAGGAGCAGGTTGGGGTTGGGGGGCATCTTGCCTAAGGTTGTCTACAGGTGGACTGTGGGCATTGGGGATCAAACCCAGTACCTCTCCCCTGGGAGTCAAACTCTAACCACGAGGCTATCCTGCCTCCATATAATAATAATAATAATAATAATAATAATAATAATAATAATAATAATAGGTAGGATCTTTTATATAGTGCCTTTCATCAGGACCGAAGGCGCTTGGTAAGTAACAGTAATGGATCAGTTAATGACAGTAAACTTAAGTAAACCCCCCCCCCCCCCCCCCAACCCAGGATCTCCAGATCCAGCAGCTGGAGAGCAAGGTGGGCCGTCTGCTGGGGGAGGTCGACATGGAGGAGAAGCAGGCGCTGGAGCCGAAGACCACCCAGCTGATGAGCACCGTGGAGGAGAGTAGCAGGGCCGCCCAGCTGCTCAGCACCCAGCTCAAGGAGCTAGACGTATGTCCGTCTGTCTGGCCATCCTACACCCCCCCACCCTCCAATGATCGAACAGAGTGGCTGAAAAACCTCCACAACTAGCTACTGGCTACTCATAATACACTTTATTATTTGCGTTGCATCTTTAAAAACAAAGATTGCAAAGTCGATGAACATGCACTATACACACAATACTATCGCGTCTGAAATGGCATTCAGCCTTACTTCCGTAATACATTTCATTTAGAAAAGTAAAAGGATATAAGGGTGAACAAAAAACGTTGTTTTTACTATAGTTTTAATTATCTACTTTGTCCAAGTGATGGATACTATTATTCAGTGAATGAATCGGGGAAAAAAAACGGAAAAATAATTGTCTTTAATGTCTTAAACGTTTTTTCTTTTGTGATGCCCGTTGGCGTTGTTGTGTCGTTGACAGGACGACATCCGCAGGGTGAGGAAGGAGGCCGAGAGGACGGGCGCAGAGAACCGAGAGCTGACCACCAAGATGGAGGAGCTGCAGCTGTTCAACAACACCGCTGACAAGGAGCTGAAGAAACTCAAGACGACCAAGCAGGCAAGCCACTCACCTGATGATCCAAGTCAAAATCTCTCATCTGACATTTGTTATGCCTACTTGGTAACGGCCACCACATAAAGTTGTCCACTTCAACCTCAGCTTCCAAGAATTGAAATACACACGAAAGGTACATTTAAAGGAGAATACATTTATTAATTATAAAATAACACAACTGAACACTAAACTAAAAAAACACACAACCTTGCAGAGATGGAGGTCTCCTCTCACGATATATATATATATATATATATGTGCCATTTGGTGGATGCTTTTATCCAAAGCATCTTACTAAACCCTAAATTTAACCCTAACTCTACATTTTTAGCATGGGTGGTCCCAGTGGGAATCGAACCCAACCCAACCCAACCTACCCTACCCAACGGCAACGTTAATGCCATGCTCTGCCAGTTGGGCTAGTCAGGACCACACATCTAAATAAAAACCGACCACAACAACAACAAAAAGAAAACAAACAAAACGTGAAGGATCGGCGCATAGGTCCTTGTTTTCCAAAGCGTGGACTCTCCTCGTCTCTCCCCACCAGGACGCCATGGTAGAGGACAACATGCTGAAGCTGGAGCTCCGCCGTCTGAGGGACCTGCTGTACAACAAGGCGGACGGCGTGCTGTCCCAGGAGAAGAGGAGGCTGGAGCTCCAGACCGCCATGAGGGAACGGGAGGCGGAGATCAGGTTCCACCGGGAGATGCTGAGCAAGGAGATGAAGATCGCCCAGCAGGAGAGACAGGAGCTCAGGTGAGACCACGCGAGAAGAAGCGAAAGGAAAAAAAAGATGTGCAGTATTATGGTAAAAATGTTAACACAGCAAGTAATTCATTAGGTGTGATTCTTAGTTTCTAGACCGGATGCGAGAACATAATGCTGTGACTCTGCTTGTGTGTCAGTGCGGAGGTCCACGAGAGGCTGTCCAAGATCGACAAGATGAGGAAGCGCTACGAGGTCTTGATCATCTCCATGGCGACGCCCGAGGGAGAGGAGGACAAATCGCAGGCTTACTACGTCATAAAGGTCAGGGTTTTATTAGCTGCATCATCTCATCCCGATCAGAGATGCGCTGAAGGGGATGGGTTCTCTGGCTGTACGTGAACAGGTCCAACTAGATGGACTTTCCCCGGTGTTTATTTCCATGATTGCTTTCAACCCGGACCCCGACCTTCACAGCAATTAATACTTTAACTTGGTCGCCTCTTACTTTATAAGCTAACTTAGCCATGTCTAACCTGAATACATGGTTTATTTAGTTATAATATCTACACACAAACCAGCTGTGCCCTAATGCTGAACATTAACCATATCTCAAGATGGTTACATTTTGGTATTAGATTAGAGATGGAGATGTTTAGATATTCTAATTCCGAAACTATCATCTACCAACTACCTTCTCTAAACCACTCCTAAACTTAATCATCTTTCCTATCTTTGAACCTGAACTATATGAACAAGCATCAGAGAAGTCTATTTAGTTGCTACGGTGCCCGATCACCTCGGGGGGGGGGGGGGGGGGGGAGGGGTAACCACGGTAACCACTCCCTTCCAGGTTGCCCAGGAGAAGGAGGAGCTCCGGCGGAAGGGGGACAACCTGGACGCCAAGATCCGCAAGATGGAGACGGAGATCCGAGCGCTGGACAACACCATTCAGCTGATCAACAACTGCAACACATCCTACCGCAAGTCCTTCCACAAAGTGCCCGAGTCCAGTGAGTGAAGAGGAACGACTAGTGCCAATGTCTTCTCCTGGGGATCATCTAGAATCAGCTACTACTTAAGGGTTTAGAGAGTTTAGCGCCCTCTGTCTGCTTCAGTGACTGGTGAGCAGTCGGTCAAGTGAGGTGTAGCAACCCCTTTGTCTATGCTACTACCGGATGAATCTGAATGTAAAAGGTTTTGCCTGTCCCCACACACACACACACACACACACACACACACACACACACTGAGGTTTTTAGAATTATCCACATTTCCCCTGCCGTGGATTGACATAAGAGCCACCAACACACAGACTCAGACTGTGTGTTGTGGTGTGCTCCAGGCCCGGAGAAAGAGGAGAAGGTCAGGCTGGAGGAGCAGCAGCGGGCGGTGGAGGAGAAGCATAGGTACCGGAGGAGGCAGATCCGAGAGCTGCAGGAGGACATTCAGGTCGGAATGCATGTGTCTTCTCTAATTATGAGCGCTATTCTTGTGGCTTGCATCTCATTTTACATTGCTATGTCGGCCTGCCTTGTGTTTGCACAACTGGTTCCAGCCAGACAATCGCCCGATGCACCTTCATTGTTCCTTCTGCTAGATGCTAGAATGTCCCCTGATCCCTATCTCGTCTCCCTTTGTTGTCCTTGAGAAGAGAACTGAACAGTAGAAGGATTGGGTTACTCGCACACAATGGTGCTGAGAGAGTAGGTCAGCCTATTCTTCCCGAGCCACTTATTAAACCACTGTTTACCACTGTTGTGTGTGTGTGTGCGTTGTATCAACAGGGTATGAGCAGAACCATGGAGATGCTTGGTCAGGAGGACCGAATTGAGCGGGAGCGGACGGAGGACGCCCAGTCACGCATGGCGCAGCTGAACAAGGAAGTGGATTCCCAAAATGAGAAACTCAGTCGAGTCACGAAGCAGGTTTGATGCGCTCCTACTGTCCCTCCCCCATAGTCTTGTTCTAGCACGGCCAGAGTGAAGTGCTCAGGTAAGGACATCGGAGGAAGACCCGTCACGCAGAACTCTTTCAGAGCATAAAACAATGATCAGACGCACTATCTTGCGGATTAAACAGCGCCTGCCCTCTGTCATGAACGCTGGACCCAGTCTCACTTTGGGGAGTGGTGCAGAACAGTTCTGAGTATATGTAGTCAGTCACCCATTAGTCTCACCACCCACGGCTGCATCGGTCCCCTGCGAGTGAGCACCACACCACATACGGCCTTCTACGGTGTGTTATTTCTGATTAGCAGACCGCTACTATGAATAACAAGACCATTGCTATGAATAACAGACCGTTGCTATGGACGCAGTTTTCACACCGTAGAATCAAACAGACAATTGTTTTTTTGTGGAAGCCATAAAATCATTTTAAAATCATTTTTCGTTGTTATATTTTGTGTCAAAGAATTGATTTCTTTAGTAATTAGCCGTGTAATAAGCGGGATAACGTAGCCAGCCGGTCATTATTGTGTACATTATCCCTTACGTGTTAAATTACAATGTGACGTTTCACATATGACATACAATGTATGTCTCTTCATGCCCACCCCCTTCCTCCAGTGCTCCAAGTTGACCAGAGAGATCCGGTCGGCCAACAAGAGCGCCGCGGGGCGGAGCTTCGAGGAGCGGGACATAGAGCTGAGGGAGATGAGGGACTTCAACAGGACCGTCAACCGCATGCTGCTGGAGGTGGTGGAGGAGCAGCCCCACCTCCAGGCCTCCATCCAGGAGTACTTTCTGCAGGTTAGTTTGTGTTTCATACGGCTGGTGTGAATGAGACTCATGGCTTTTGAATTGTGATGTGATGTCATATTTGAACCAAAAAGTGAATCGGTTCTTTGTTAGGCACGTTCATAAGTCGTGTGAGTATTATGGTTTGTGAAAAGCTTTGAGCAGACCGCAGCTACGGTCTAAAATATAAAGGAACAGAGTGGGTTCCTCTATTGCGTTCAGAGTACAGTAGCTAGGCAACAAGATGCCCTGACATTAGAGAAACTGAAAACCTCCCCGTGTTTTGTCCCCATCAGGCCAACCTGCCCCTGCCCACCCCCTCCTCCACCCCCGCCAGCCGCCAGAGCTCCAACACCAGCTCGGCTCGCAGCTCACTCTCTCTCAGGTGACACCTCCAGCACCACCTCATCATCATCCCCACCACCATCCCCTGCATCACCACGACCTGCACAACCACCATCATCACCTCCATCACTATCACCACCACCTCATCACTACCTCTTCCATCACCACCACCACCACCACCTCATCACTACCTCTTCCATCACCACCACCACCACCACCTCATCACTACCTCTTCCATCACCACCACCACCACCACCTCATCACTACCTCTTCCATCACCACCACCACCACTACCTCCACCATCACTACCTCCTCCCCGCCACCACCACCTCCACCATCACTACCTTCTCCCCACCACCACCTCATCGTTACCTCTTCCATCACCACCACTACCTCCTTACCACCACCACCACCACCTCTACCATCACTACCTCCTCCCCACCACCACCACCTCATCATTACCTCTTCCATCACCATCACCTCCACCATCACTACCTCCTCCCCACCACCACCACCTCCACCATCACTACCTTCTCCCCACCACCACCTCATCATTACCTCTTCCATCACCACCACTACCTCCTTACCACCACCACCACCACCACCTCTACCATCACTACCTCCTCCCCACCACCACCACCTCATCATTACCTCTTCCATCACCATCACCTCCACCATCACTACCTCCTCCCCACCACCACCTCATCATTACCTCTTCCATCACCACCACTACCTCCTTACCACCACCACCACCACCACCATCACCTCCACCTGCACTACCGCCATCACCGCCGTCCTCACCACTGTCCCTACCATCACCTCCACCTCCACGCCGGCTGGAGACGCACAAGTCTCAAGTCCCAAACAAAACAACCGCGCAAACAGCCTTGCTCCTGCCTTTTGGATTTTGCATGATTCACAAAGCACAACAGACAATGCACATCAGCGCAGAGCCGGTGGCCTGGCTAGACCTTATTAGATGTGACCTCATGGTCCGTGACACGTGTGCGCTCACCACAATCATGTTTGTGTAGCACTTTGTTCTGCTTTGAGTTGAACAACGGATGCCTTTTTTGACGACAAACCGCACACACTTATTAAAACCTAAATATAGCCTGTGTGTGGGAAAGGATAGTCTAGTCAGTGGTTAGGGTGTCAGGCATACCTGTCAGGCATCATTGAGCAAATTCATGCTTATGTTACATGTATAACATGCTGGTAATGGATAATAGTTAAAGTAATAGTTAATAGATAAACTCAACCATCACTTAACTAAAGGGATGGACAACATGGAACTGAATGCGGAGTTAGGCATTCAGTTCCATCACCCAGCTAGTGTTTAGAAGATGACCGCTAGGTAAATAAGATAACAATTCTGGCCTCCCTTCACCCGCACGCTTAGGTCCTCCACCTCCTCCTCGGCCAGCAGCAGTCCCAGGGGCTCGGCCCTGCGCTCCCCCACCACCAGGACCATTGAGCTGGGCCTGGGCCCGTCCGTCACCTCCCCTCCTCTGGCCATGTCCCTGCGCACCGGCAGCAGCAGCAGCAGCAGCGGTGGTTGTGGTAGTGGCGGTCGCAGGAGCCAGCGCAAGAGCCCCTAGTGGCGGGGAGAGACGGGCATCCGGCAAGTTGACCCCTGACCCCATGACTCTCAGATTGTGGCTTGAATACATTATATGGTTGTGTTTAGATGATGGAAGGGATCGTCTGATGTTGCTTGGTAAATGATTGTGAAAGGAAATGTCTTGCTTGTGACTTGCATACTGGGAGGTGGGGAAAAGGGCGTGGGAGGTTCCTGTAAGACGACCCCAACATGCCACATGATATACCAGTTATGCGTCAGTGTATCAATTGTTCCCTGGTCGAACACAGCCGCTACCACAGACAATAAAGCCAGTGGATCATTGCACAGTTCTCCAAACAGTCGCTATTGATTTCTCTTTTCTCGAGGATATCCAAGGACAGCGGGAATTTGTTTTCTTCTGTATTTATTCGGTCCAGAGGAGACCAAGTTCAAACTTTCTGGGATTTATTTTGAACCAAAACTACATCATGTTGCTTGTGGTGTTCTGCGCGTGCTGGTTGGCACTATCTTCTGCACAATTTACACGTAAGACAAATTTGGATATATTTGATATTACAGAAATAGGCCTGATGGAGGATAAACATGTATGGATGGATTTTTTCTAAATCATTACATGTTGTATTACAGTACAATGTAATATTGCAATAATGTGAGTCATTCAGTTTCATTGATTCAGTTATTTTTTAATTAGATTTTTAAAAATGTTTTGTTACTGAAACATCCTTTACTGACATTGTTCTCTATACCTTTCCCGATTAGTGCAGCCTTCCTTACTTAGAACACCTTCCGGCCCGACAATCCTCCAGACAGTTGTTAAGTCTCAGTCTCCCTTAAATATTACAGACTTTGCACCAATCTTGGAAAAGGTATGTGTCTTTAAGCACTTGAGTACACATTGTATGTCTGACTCTAGATTGAAGTCCCTTTTCTCTGTGTTCGTGTTGTCAATTCTCTATAGTCCATAGGTGCATTTACATAAAGGACTAATATATGGCCTATCATTTTATGTTTCAGCTCTCTGAAGTCATCCTTAGCCATCAACCAAACCTGAAGTTCAATTTAACTCTGAGGACAACCACTCTGCTAAACCAGGGGTCAGGAACGTAGGGCTCTAGAGCCACACTTGGATCTCTGATTGTATTACCAAAATGTTGGTAATACAATTGTATAAATGTACAAAGTCACAAGGCTAGGGTCATTTCCATGTCAAATTCAACATCTATTTACCATAATCCACAATCAGAGATAATGAAATGGCAGAAAGGCATTTTTTGCGATGTAAAGAGGCATGCTTGTTTTAAGAAAAGCGCCATATTACTGCAGTTAAACTGAACAAAACCTACTAAATTATGGGATGTAAAAAACAATCCAAAAGTGCTTATGATTGTCATAACAAATTATTTCAATGTATTCCATCACACTAATAATACATACATAATAAAGTAAAAATGACCCAGACACTGTGCCAAATACAAGATTTGTTTCTTCTTCTTGGTCATTCCCATTTCCCACTCCTCCTTCGATGGCTGGTGTTTTTGTTTCGTTTGTGTTCATCGTCACTCGAGTCGCCCGAAGAGAAACTTGGACAGACATTATGCTGCCATTCCACATCCATGCTGATGATAATTTGATTAATGGCACCCTTGGGTCCTCTCTCTGCTCTGAGCGTGTCCGAGTCCAGGCACAGTTGATGTTTTGTGGGGTGCTGCAGAATGGGAGCGTGGTTGAGTGGGTGGAGGGTGTGCTGTGGAGACCCCCCCCCCCCCTCACTGTGTTTTATCCACCACCGGAGATGTCTCAGTGTCCAGCTCAGTGAGGCAGCAGAAGAACAGCATCTGGGTGTACCTGGTGAAGAAAGCTGTGTGTGTGTGTGTGTGTGTGTGTGTGTGTGTGTGTGTGTGTGTGTGTGTGTGTGTGTGTGTGTGTGTGTGTGTGTGTGTGTGTGTGTGTGTGTGTGTGTGTGTGTGTGTGTGTGTGAGAGAGAGAGAGAGAGAGCAATTATAGCTTGGTTAAAAAAGGAAAAAGGAATCTGGTCAAGTAAGGCTTGATGAACGGGTTGGCAGTATACTGACTGGTGGACATCATATAACATGTTTATTCTATCTATTGTAACATGTAACATGTTTATTCTATCTATTGTAACATGTAACATGTTTATTCTATCTATTGTAACATGTAACATGTTTATTCTATCTATTGTAACATGTAACATGTTTATTCTACCTATTGTAACATGTAACATGTTTATTCTACCTATTGTATATAACATGTTTATTCAATCTATTCTAAAAACATAACGACTTGAATGCCCTGGGATAACCAAAGCAATGTGGAACTGGATTCATCATGAATGTGTAGAAATCTAATGATTTTCTGGAAGATACCATCTTTTACACCATGGCCCGGGTGAATACTCGGTTCTGATTGGCTGGGGAGGTGTGCATTATTTTTCGATAACATGCCATGACGCAAGCAGCCTCATCACCGGTCTAACAATTAATGCTCCAAACGAAACGTCAACAACTGTCAACTTGAACCGGACTCAGACGGGACTACGTTTAGAAAGCTTTGTTGCCATGTCGTTACTAAGGTCGTCTCTATTTATTGGAGTAACAAGGTGACGTTGCCATGTTGTTACTAAGGTCGTGTCTATTTACCGGAGTAATAAGGTAACGTTGCCGTGTCGTTACTAAGATCGTCTCTATTTACTGGAGTAATAAGTTAACGTTGCCATGTCGTTACTAAGATCGTCTCTATTTACTGGAGTAATAAGGTAACGTTGCCATGTCGTTACTAAGATCGTCTCTATTTACTGGAGTAATAAGGTAACGTTACCATGTCGTTACTAAGATCGTCTCTATTTACTGGAGTAATAAGGCAACGTTGCCATGTTGTTACTAAGATCGTCTCTATTTACTGGAGTAATAAGGTAACGTTGCCATGTCGTTACTAAGATCGTCTCTATTTACTGGAGTAATAAGGTAACGTTGCCATGTCGTTACTAAGATCGTCTCTATTTACTGGAGTAATAAGGTAACGTTGCCATGTTGTTACTAAGATCGTCTCTATTTACTGAAGTAATAGTTTGTTTTTAGCAATTGCGTTTTTTACTTTTAAAGCATTTCATTTTTTATTATAATGTATCCCCTTTTAACTATCCCTCTTAACTATTTATCCCTTTTGTTCTTGTTTACTTTGCACCTTGTTTGTTTTGCGGGCGGGAAAGTGCATTGCGTATCCGGCACCACGACGGAGAACTATGAGGGCTCGAGGGCAGTGTTGCCAGATGAGATTGACAGTTTCCAGCCCAATCACATCTTAGAACCCGCCCAATCCAATAAAAACCAGCCCAAACCACAAAGTTGCCAGACACCCGTGTAAACCCGTAAAATCATAACACATGCAATAGAAAACACCCGTAAGTATCAAGAGCTTCATATCTGCATCAAATAACCACACATAAATGATAGATAAATAGGTTTTTGCAAATTGCAAAAACCTGCAAAAATTGTAAAAAGGTGAACTTTTAAATATCATTATTTACATCACAAATGACCCGTATGAGGACTACTTGCAAAACAATTTAAAACAAACAAAAAAATGCACAGAGTGCCTCTCCCTGCCTCTCTTTTTCTCCTCTCTCCCTCCCTCCCCCTCTTTTTCTCCTCGCTGCTGTGGCGGCTTTGCTGAACTGACGTCATGGTTAAGTTGCCAAATGAAATGCCGATTGAAAAAAAAGAGATGCCGATTGAATAACCTACAACTCGCATCAATTATTTATTTATTTATTTATTAAAGCTATTTATTTATGTATTAAAGCTATTTATTTATTTAAAAGAGAGAGAGAGAGTGCTGTTTTCACAATATTAAAACTCGCCAAATGTGGACAAAAGCAGCCCAAATTTTATTCACCAGCCCAATGTGTTTTTTCCCCGCCTGACGTAAACAAAAGTAGCCCAATTGGGCGGAAAACCGCCCAATCTGGCAACACTGCTCGAGGGGTCTCCGTGGTTACGCAGTTGGATAGCGCAATACGCAGTTGTAGAAGTATAACCCCCGCTTTAGTCAGACCCAGGCATTATTCCAGGAACGCAAAAAGTAGTGCGAGCAAAAAGTTGTGATTTTGAGACTGAATTACCCCACAATATGAATCAACACCCTTATATTTTAATGATTCGTAAGTGGCCATGGTATAAGCGGGATAATCCACTCCAAGGTGTGCAGGTTATCGAAAAATAATGCACTTTGCGGAGGCAAACCCCCTAAGAACCCCTCCGACATGGAGCGGAGGGGCTCTGCCTCCGCATGCACACATGCACACCTCGGAGTGGATTATCCCTTACATAACAATTATATTATATGGCGCTTCATATAATTATTGTAATATAATAATTCCCAGTGTGCAACAAACAAATACACAAACACAGTCAAGTCACACACACACACACACACACACACACACACACACACACACACACACACACACACACACACACACACACACACACACACACACACACACACACACACACACACACACACACACACACCACTATGTGTACAAACCGTTGATTCGGCCGATGAGTTTGGGCCTCTTGTCCTCAGGCAGGTAAATAGCCACATAGTAGACAGGGACCCCAGAGAGAGCTATTCCTATCCCTATGAGGGAGTTGATGGTGTCACTGTAGAGAGGAACCACCACCAGGAACAGGCTGCACAGACAGTAGATGAAGGGGAAGACCAGAGATAGCTGGGGGGGGGGGGGGAGAGAAAAACAGGCACTGGTTAGGCTGGGTTCACTCTGCGGACCAAGAAAACATACAGGTGTGTGTGTGTGTTTGTCTTTCTGTCCTATCTAAAATGGTCGTCAGCCATCCCTCTGTCCTTCTGTCTATCTGTTTTATGCCTTACTTTGACCAGTATGTCTGTCTACCTTTCTGTCTGTCCTACCTTGTTGGGTCTGTATATGTCTGTCTGTATACCTACACTCCTGTCTGCCTTCCTGTCTTGACAGATCTGTCTGTCTTTCTGCCAGCCTGTCTGTCCTACCTTGATGGGTCCATGTCTATATGTCCGCCTGTCTGTCCTACCTTGACAGGGAACTGTCTGTCATACCTGCCTTTCTGTCTGTCTGTCTGTCTCACTACTTGCCTGTCTGTCCTACCTTGACAGGTCTGTCTGTCTGTCTGTCTGTCCTACCTTGACAGGTCTGTGTTTGTTTGTCTGTCCTACCTTGCTGGGTCTGTGTCTGTCTGTGGCCTACCTTGCTGTGTCTGTGTCTGTCTGTCCTACCTTGCTGTGTCTGTGTCTGTCTGTCCTACCTTGAAGGGTCTGTGTCTGTCTGTCCTAACTTGACGGGTCTGTGTCTGTCTGTCCTACCTTGACAGGTCTGTGTTTGTCTCTGTCCTACCTTACTGGGTCTGTGTCTGTCTGTCTGTCCTACCTTGAAGGGTCTGTGTCTGTCTGTCCTACCTTGAAGGGTCTGTGTCTGTCTGTCCTACCTTGACGGGTCTGTGTCTGTCTGTCCTACCTTGAAGGGTCCGTGTCTGTCTGTCCTACCTTGAAGGGTCTGTGTCTGTCTGTCCTACCTTGACGGGTCTGTGTCTGTCTGTCCTACCTTGAAGGGTCTGTGTCTGTCTGTCCTACCTTGAAGGGTCTGTGTCTGTCTGTCCTACCTTGAAGGGTCTGTGTCTGTCTGTCCTACCTTGAAGGGTCTGTGTCTGTCTGTCCTACCTTGACGGGTCTGTGTCTGTCTGTCCTACCTTGACGGGTCTGTGTTTGTCTCTGTCCTACCTTACTGGGTCTGTGTCTGTCTGTCTGCCCTATCTTGACGGGTCTGTGTCTGTCTGCCCTACCTTGACGGGTCTGTGTCTGAGCGGCTGGGTGTAGCGCAGGTAGATGAGGCCGGCGACGGAGAGGCCGACGTAGAGCCAGTAGCTGAAGCTGAAGTAGTTGATGAGCTGGAAGACGTCCTCCACACACAGGAAGATCAGACCCATCATGCCCTGCACACACGCTCAGCTCCATCAGGTCCATAGAAACACACATCGGACATACAGTACTATGCACGCACATGCTGAACCCTGATTTATACAGCCTATGGTTACTGCACATCAGCTCCTTTACACACAATTGTTATTGTTAATTGTTAAATATGTTGTTAATTGTAAATATGTATTTTATTGTACCTAGTTTACACACACACACACACTGTTGACATTCCATGTTTTTGATTCTATTCTTTTCTTTTGTTTTATCGTCACCTGATCCTCACTGCCTTCCCTACCTGAATGGGCCTATCTTATCGCATCTCATTTCATGTTATACAAGGCTAGTGGTAGTACTCACATTGAACAGCAGTGCAGGTATCGGTGTGTAGCGCTCCGCGTGGATGAGACTCAGACTGTTTGGAAGGTGGCCCTCTCTGGCCCCGACGAAAAACAACCTGGATTACAACATTACATTAGTGTCATTAGTAAACAGATCCTGAAACCGTGTTTACTACTGTGCAATAATCACTTCTGTGTGAAGAGATGTCCTAACATATAAAAGGGGTCAAATGTGAACTAAAGATCAGGTTAATCCTGTTTCTATGGAATGAATCGTCAGTTTGTCTTGAGGATTACCGCGAGGCAGCGATGATGGACGCGTTGAGTCCTCCGTAGCAGGACATGGCCACCGAAATGGGGATGATCCACTTGAAAGGGCCCAAGACGGCATTCCCAAAGGTCTGAGGGTCGGAGAAAAGAGCAGTTACTCAAAATACCTGAGTAACTCAGTATTTGTTACTGCTGGGGAATGGGGGGGATTTGGGAATGGGGAATACTCCTTTGAGAAATAATAGGCCTACATTCTAGCAAAAACTACAGTAAGAACACGTGGCTTGCATTTACACTGGGTAGTCTGTCTTTAAGAAGAGGCCAAGGTGTTGTTTTTATTTCAGGGTTACGCATTTGACGTTCAACTGTTCTAAGTAAAGCTGTGCTAAATATAGGCTAGCGTCTTACCACAGCCACGGCATCGCTGTCCAGCAGAGACGGCATGTCCAGGACCACATAATACGCCACGTTGGTCAACAGATAGATTATGGTCACTATGGGCATAGAGACGGCGATGGCCAGGGGCAGGTTTCTGGAAACGAACAACGTCTACTGAAAATCAATACCAACAGTTTTCACACGGAAACCCACTGCAACAGTTTATCCAGGCAAAACAATGTGTCTACATCTTTTATAAATGTATTCATTTATTGGTGCAGGCCTTGTGTTTTGAATGTCATGCTGAGCTTGTGTAGCCCTATGGGAATTTGGGGTATTTCCTTAACTCTATTTTTTAATTATTTTATTATATTATTTTATTTATACATACGTGTTTTTATAAATGCTAAATATGTTTAAATAATGTTTACATGCATTACAAAATGTGTTAGTTTAGATTCATGTAGTTGGAGTAAGAACCAATCAGAGGTCGGGGGGAGAGTTCGAGACGAACGCGGAAGGGAGAGAGACGTGAGAAATGGAGGATAACGTTGGACGCGTGAATCACGTTAGAAGTTCGGTAGAACGCCAAGTTTTAATACGTGTTGCTTTTAAGTGCTTTTGAACACACGGACAGTGCGGTTTAGACAAGTATTCATGAGTGACTTCGGTAGCGTTTATGTGCTTCGGTTGTGAAGGACTCGGCTAGAGTTTTCACCGACGAGAGGACGGCTAATCAGCGCGAGCTAGCCCGAGCTTCCGGACCTGTTGCCAGGGAGCAGCCTGCTCGGCGGACATGTGACGAAATAAACCATGGCAATGCTTCTACGAGCTCCTTCTCTCCTGGACTTCTCTGCTGACCTGCGACGACGGTCTCGTTCACCAGCAGACCGCGCTGCCACGGCGTGGACGAGGACGACGACCAGTGAGTTTTCTTTGTTGCGCATTGGCGCGAAGCGGCCATTGTGTTTTAGGCCTCACCGCTCCAAGCGACGCTACGGGCTGCAGCGTTGCCTCTGACTCTGACGTGGGTTTGGTGTCTATTCCATTTCATGGGATTTATTTAGTTTTATGCCGGCTTAGTTTTAGGTCTCAAAAGGTTGTAATATTGTATTGAACTGGTTTCATTTCCATTGCAATTGAACTTTCAATTTAACGCTAATATTTTGTGTCAAGGTGATTCGTTTTGTATTTAATATATTTCTATATAAATTGTTTAAACTTAATGATCTTGAATATTTGCATGTTATTGGGTGTTTTGATATTGATAACACTATCAGTGAGTTAAGCAAATGGTTAAGGGGTAAAAATAGTAATTTAATTAAAAGTTAAAATTCATTAAAGGCGTTTACGACCGCATCACTGTCGTAATGGTGCCGATAATGACGGTTAAGCACACCCTCGAGTGTAATATTGTGATTATACAATGGTTACCAACAAAATAAAAGCCATAATCAAAATGTATTCATATTGTGGTGCAATTCGCTCTTAAAATAATCTCATGGGTCTGACTAATACCTGGAAAACAATCAGACACATCGGTAAACTCCTACGTAATGAAACCTAGTTTACTACTCCAGCAAGTAGGCCGACCCTTAGTAACAACCTAGCAACAGAGAAGCTTTCAAGTCCCTGTTGAGTTGATTTGATTGTGTTTGAGGGTGTGCTTTACGTCATTATTGGCACTTCAGTGGTGCTTATGAAACTCGGCGCAAGCAGAAATAAGTCCACTATATAAATCGAAATTAACAAAATTATCAATTTTATATCGATATTGTAGGCTACTGTTATTGGCAGTTACACGGTTGCCATGGAAATATGTATAGTTCTAATCAATGGCGGAGTAATATTGATAGTGACGAGGCAGCCATAGGTGCGCTGTCATGCTCATTTGAGCACCGTCTAAATGTCTAGTTGACCAATCAGATAGCTTGGTTGGAACTACCTGTTGCATAATCTGTGTTTACACGCCGCTGTGCATGCTGACTGAGAGGCACGCAGTTAGCATTCGCAAAGATGGGGGCTGCTCTTCAGGCACTGTGCTCATTCTGAACGCTGAGTGCAGAGCAACATTTCAATAAGTCGCCAGGGTAAGTAGGAGGGGGTGTTTTTGAACGCAGCCTAAGCATTCAATTAAAAAATAAAGTGCTCAGTTCCCGGGTGTATGAATGTACATAGAACGAGACTGTCAACTGAACACAAATCTAACTTTTTCCCCACTGAGCCATTCCATTGATTGTCCCGGCGAATTGATTTCTGTTGCGTCTGTATCCGTATACCTCCTCAATCTATCCCTCCCTGCCCGTCTGATTTTCATTTTCTTCTGCTCAGGGTAGTGCAGAGTACTTTGTGGGCTGCTCTCCAATAAAACTTGTCAGTGTCTGAGTCAGACATTGTGAAATAAGGGAATTGCTGATTTGTTAATACAGCGTTCAGTTGGTAGCCTAACTCACTATCTTCGCTCAGATGTCCGTGAGCATGAGCAGTGGCCTGTAAACACAGAATCGAAACTCGTGGATGTGTTCATTTGAGGGCAGTATTGGAGAAAACTACCTCGCCAGGGCAGTTCGTATGCGCTTACTTGAATTGATATCAATATACGTGTGGCCAACTGCCACTGGGTTCGATCCCCAATGTCCCGACCTCAGCCTACCCTGTAGGCAGATGAAGTGAGATGCCTAACCCTTGCGTGCTCATTAATCCCATGTATCTGAAATTAGTGTTAAGTCGCTTCCTGACTAAATAGTAGCCTAAACGGTGTCGGGCTGGCGGGGGGGTGCAATATGTTACCTCTCTGGATTCTGAATTTCCTCCGTGACAAAGTTGAGCGTGTCCCAGCCGGAGTAGGAGAAGAGGGCCGAGTACAGAGCGAGGGCAATGGCTCTGGGCTCTGTGGAGGACCCTTCGAACGGAGCGTCAAAGTTCCTCGTCTCCCCTGGCGGGACGCAAGAAGACAACTGCGACATTAACAAGATGTGCGTGGACGGACTCCGCTCGGACGCCAAGCGCATTATCGCCACCTTACATGCAGATATACATAGCATTGTCCTCAGATGACTACAGTCCAATACAATCATTGTGTCACTGTTTAGAGCAAGTAACAAATTGGATGAACCAAAATTTCCTTCAATTAAATCAGGACAAAACTGAGGTAATTGTTTTTGGCAATAAAGAGAAGAGGACTGCCGTCAGTAAACATCTCGAGTCACTCTCTAAAAACTAGGGACCAAGTCAGAAACCTTGGCGTGCTGATAGACTCAGATTTGACCTTCAGCAGTCATATCAAATCCATCACCAAAACAGCCTTCTATCATCTTAAGAACATATCCAGAGTGAAGGGTTTTATGTCTCAAACAGACCAGGAGAAGTTGATTCATGCTTTCATCTCCAGTAGACTCGACTACTGTAACAGCCTTCTGACTGGACTCCCACAAAAAAGCATTAAACAGCTGCAGCTCATTCAGAATGCTGCAGCTCGAGTTTTAACCAGAACAAAGAGATCAGAGCACATTACTCCAGTTCTAAAGTCTTTACATTGGCTCCCAGTCAGCTACAGAATATACTTTAAAGTTCTGCTACTGGTCTACAAATCACTGAATGGTTTAGGTCCAGAATACATGAATGACATCTTAGTAGAATACAAACCCAGTAGGGCTCTGAGATCTACTGACTTAGGTCAGATAGTGAAGCCCAGAGTTCAAACTAAACATGGTGAAGCAGCGTTTAGCTGTTATGCTGCACAAAACTGGAACAAACTACCAGCTGAACTGAAATCAGCCCCAACTGTGAGCATTTTTAAATCCAAGTTAAAAACACTTCTCTTCTCCTGTGCTTATGATTGAGCTTGTTCAAAGCACTTTAAATTGTAAATTTAATTGCACTGTCCTTTTAAATCATGATTTTATGCTGCTCTTATAGTATTTTATTTCTTTCTATTCTTCTATTCTTGTATTTTTTATTATTTTTTATTACTATTATTATTATTATTCTAATTTTTATTTCAATTCTTATTGTTCTATGTAAAGCGCATTGAGTTGCCATTGTGTATGAAATGCGCTATATAAATAAAGCTGCCTTGCCTTGCCTTGCCTTGCGTTCCCGTCCCCGTCTCGATTTTGAACCTCACCTGAAGAGATCTTCAGGATCCCCACCACGATGACGAGGAGGAGCGCCATGAGCTTGGCGTAGGTGAAGATGTCCTGTACCAGCGTGCCCCACTTCACGTACGCACAGTTGATGAAGATCAGCACACCTGGATTGATTTGGGTCGTAATCGATCCCAAACGATAGGATCAGAACATTGAGACAAACAAGAGGGCGGTTGATAACGTCAGTTGGGTTGCTGGTGATATTTGTGGCCATGAAAGTCAGTTACACTGTGGAGGAGACGTGAATAGCACAAATGTACAACCAGATTATTAATATATGAGGTATGTGGCTCCACATTGTCATGTGAGGGCGTCGATAAGAGATGTGTTGCTCTCTCTGGGTGTGGTGCTGTGGGATCATCCCTCTTTTTTTTCTTAAGCAAATAGGTCAGTTCAACGCGGCTCACTCAGTCTCATTGTTCACACTGGGGCACAGAGGCTCTACAAGTGGCGACCTCGACTATTACAACCATCGTCCTAAACTTCTAGACAGATGGTCTAAAAAAAACTTCACACATGGCTCAAAAGCTTGTTTCAGCCCGCCGGAGTAAATATATCCACGTCGCTTCGCCGCACACAAGAACATATTCAGGCATGCACAAACTCCCACACCCAAAATACAGACAGAAAAATATGACATGCAGCATATACTCCCCTGTTATTACTCTGTGTATATTCTAGGTCCTAATTTCACTCATTACCATGACAACCTTTAAGCCAATCGGAGACAGAGAGGGAGGTGTGTGGTGGTGTGTGTGTGTGTGTGTGTGTGTGTGTGTGTGTGTGTGTGTGTGTGTGTGTGTGTGTGTGTGTGTGTGTGTGTGTGTGTGTGTGTGTGTGTGTGTGTGTGTGTGTGTGGGGTGGGGAGTATCTTCCTTACAAAGACAAGCAGCAGCGATGAGGCGGATGGCGTCGTAGGGGGGCTGGCAGGTGGGGTAGAAGGCCTCCACCAGGTAGTTGGCGAAGGTGAGCGAGATGACCGCCTGGCTGGCGGGCTCGATCAGCAGGATGGACGTCCACAGGCGGATGAAGGCCGGGAAGCCGCCAAAGGACTCCAGGATGTAAGCGTAGCTGGCGCCCGACTTGGTGATGGTAGTGCCCAGCTCGGCGTAGCACAGCGCGCCGAAAACGGAGAAGATGCCCCCCAGGCCCCAGATGACCAGGGACAGGCCGTAGGACCCGCTTTGCATCAGGACCCCCTTCGGCGACACGAAGATGCCCGAGCCGATCATGTTGCCGACGATGAGGCAGATGCCGTTGATCAGCGAGATCTCCCGCTTCATCTGCATCTTTTCAACCTTCCCGCTCGGCGCCTTGAGGTCCTCGTCGGAGGGCGCCTGCGCGCGGGAACATAGCGTCCCCAACTTCTGCCTCCCTTCCCCCATGCCCTGCACTGAGAGCACTTCTGTTATGGAGTCAACAGAGCCACAATTCAGAAGTTCAGTTCAAAAGTGCAACACTCAAAACAAGTGTATTGTGTTGCTATTTGTCCAATTGTCCAAACGCAGATTGTTCCTTGTACAAGTGTATTCCTTTAGTGTGATTTAACACGGAAGCCTGTGAAAGTCAACCCGAGCGTTGACCTTACGCTCCATATACCTCAATGAGCCACCCACAATGTGGGCTGAGACAAAACAGATGTGATTTACAGACAGATTTTGATTTAGTTTTCTTGTGTGATGATCATTATCATTAATAGCCATTTGTGGTTGTAAACCCTTGAACCTTTGAAATATTCCTGACAGAAAACTAAAAACACAAATGAAAACAAGTTAACTCACCTTGTGTGTTCACCATGAAAAAAAATTAAGCATGAAATCCTCTCCCACCAGCATATCATTGGGAGGTTTTGAATTCAAATTGAGCAAGGCACCGGAGGTCTTCACATCTGAGGTGGTGGCAACAAGTCGGTCAGTGTTGCAATCTCTGCCTCCCGGGACGAACCCCCCCCCCCCACCCCAGCCCTCTTCTATTTTGAGAGACAGCAGGGCCTCGTCCTTTTCTGTGGTAAACCATTACAGTGCACTGGGACACAATTATAATTCTGATGCATCAAGTCATCACGTCATAATACAGTATTAGTACTCCAATATCAGCAGCATAGCACAACAGTATCACCATGAGATACCCAGAGACCTTCTCTACTCCATAATACTGAGCCCACAGACGTTTATGGCAAAAAGGACTTGGGCTAATAAAGTTTTTGTTTCTGGAATTGTAACACAGACCTGTATGTTCGAGTGTAACCTAATAGGACGTGCACTGAGCGGTCTCCAGTTACATTTCCATGCAAAACACATTCTGAAAACAGGCCTTTCCTCTTGGCTTCATGTGCATGGACTTGTAACGCACACGCAATGCATGACATTCCTGTTAAATATAGCACACAAACACACACCAGGGTCAAAAATGTATTAAAATGGGTGCTCGGGGCATTTTAATTGCCCTCAATTAAATCCCCTCATTTGGGATGAAAGGGGCTTTTTAATGCCCCCATAAATTAAAGAGTTGAATTCTATATTTAAAAAAAAAAGCCCTTGTTATAATTCCTCAAATGTCCTACCCTGACACACACACACACTGTATCGTGTACACATTGTATTTGTTTGACTGCACAATATAAATTGTGTGGTTGCCTAGCAATTCATAATATGGAAGAACAGAGTAAAGTGTGTGTATGGTTGATAACTGGTTTAAGCAGCCAGGTTGCACACCTGTGGTGCATGAGCACAAGGTACACAGGTTAGATCAGTTGTCAGTCAATGAGACATTCTGCCAACTCTGGAGTGAAACCAGTTTGTACAACCTCTACCTGTGTGTCGGAGGAGCCCAGCAAAGCCAGCCTTGAGGTGGCAACATAATGACCTAGGCATCTTCAACATCAGGTAGTACTATTTACTCAACGGGTAAAAACAATCACCTTCAGTACAACGTATGTCACCACATGTTACATGCTATGTGGTTGCTATGTGTAACAACACTAAAAACGAAACAAAGACATGGCACAGTGGATGAGGCCATACAAGTCCAGATGTTTTCTTAACCATGTTGTCCAGCTGTGAAGAAACATGGTTCAGAAATCATCCGAAGTCAGTCTCTGCCAGAGCGCAATTTGTTTTTTGTATACAAATATAGGGGATGAAGTTTGGTTGAACTGTAGTAGTAAATTGATAGTTGATTGGTAATCAATCCTTCCTTTGTTGATGGTACATCTGCACCTACAGCCACAGTCCATTTTAAAGACGCAAAGTGAAGTGAACAGTTTAGAGCAATGCAAATTCAACAGACAAAAAAATAAAAATGTTCTTAAAATAACAGACTTACTATGAATATTTTTATTATTATGTGTGTAAAAACAATTTTCTTAAACTGAATAGATAAAAAACCCAAAACAAATAAAAAATGTAATTGCTACAGACAATGCAAGTTTGATCCTGTCTGCTAAAATGTCACTGAAGCAGGTAAACAAAGTTCTGTTTGCATTATTTAACTGTCCAATTAATGAAGGGAACACTTCCTATTGGATGCTTACTAAGGCGGAATTACTGCTAATATCAAATTTTTCCGGTGAAATATATTTCCGGTCAATTATTAAGCTTCACACAAACGACGACTCAGTATAATGTTAACAACATTATGCCGAACACGATATATCATATTAAAGATGCCATATATTCTACTAAAGAGCACATGGTTAAGGTGCCTTGTTAGTCAAACACAACCCACTCCTTAACTACTGCCGGTTATGCACTTCAATACAAACACACGACAGCTTATGTGACTGCATTTACTTTGTGGCTACACTTAGTTAATTAGGAGAACAAAAAACAATCAACTAAGTATGTAGACCAGCAATGAGCTGCAGTTACAAAAGACAGAGGAAGACACGGCTACAATTGTTCTTCCAATCTAATTTAGACCAACCGAAAATACTTTTTATAAATAAAAGGCCATACAAAATATACATACTCACACAGAGCTATATGATTGTAACTAAACCTCCACATATATTTCTTTTAACAATTATATAAAACCTACATTGAACTACGGATGCAGTCAACAGCATTTAATGCCAATTTCAAAGAACTTATCGTCTTCTTTGTGACTTTCCTACTAGTGTGCAACTTCATGAAATCTGACATTTTGACCATATCCCCCCCATTAGCCATCTATTATAGTAAGCCATATTGTGTGTGTGTGTGTGTCTGCAAATGTGTAACAAACACACAAAAAAGCAATAAAATAGCAGGACTGAAACCAAGATGTCCGCCAGAATAGAAGTGAGGTGTCCTTACTCAGTTAGTTGCGCCATCGGTTTGCCTTACAAAATGTCCACTTGCTCAGCTTCAAGGAAGCCCTGCATCCTCATCCTCTTCTCCTACCTCCTCCTGGGGCCGGTGTAACCCAGGGAGAGTGGCGGGGCGCTGGGCGCCACGGCCGTCGGGGAGACGACCTGGGCCGGGTAGGGCCGAAGCCTGTCCTGCTTGTTCTTGTACAGCGTGTACACCACCAGGCAGCAGAACTCCTCGCTCTGCCGATGGGCGGTGTCCAGCAGCTGGCGCACCTTTGCGGTGCGCGTTGGCTGGTTCAACACCAGCTCCTGGTCCTCGCGCATCATGAGGCTGCGTGCCAGCAGGGCGTCCAGGCTCTGGTTCAGGCATGCTTCAGTCATGTTCTCCACGATCGCCTCGCGCCGACACATCATCCAGTGGCCCACGGGGCCTGGCTGGGGCCCTGTGGGCGAATCTGGTTGGACCGGGAAGGGCAAGTCTGGAGCCCCGGGGTGGGGGGGGGAAGGAGATGGGCCATTTAATAACATTTTAAAAAATGTATTTGATTTAAGCAATAAGCCACGAGAGGCCGTGGTTAACAAGGATTTTAGAACAGCTAGGGGGCGGGGGTGTCATGCTTATTGCCTTTATAAAACGGTTACTACAGACTACCTAGTAAGATTTCACAAAAAAAACAGCAACATAAAATGCAATCATTTATTGAAAACAAATGATCATTCTTGCGCCAAGCAATATAGACACATAGAAAGACAGTAAAATGGTTGCCAAGCAACACAGGCTAGCATACAGTCTTTAGCATCCAGGCGCATTAATACTAAAACAACTTAGAGCCAATCAGAATCAATGACCGGAAGTGTGTGCGTATATAAATCTGCATGTGTATGACGTGATATGAGGTGTATTGCATTGTGTATGATGTGTGTACATCACGTCATACACAATGCAATCACACACATTTTTGCAACCTCAATAAAAAGGTCTTCTCCATTACTCATAGATGCTCATAGAGCCTTAGCGAAAGCTTCAGTACCGTGTTACATACTACTCGACTACTGGGCTTGAACAACCCCCCCCAATACACGGTGGACCTCATCTCCCATGCTATGATAAGATGACACATTAGGAGTAAATTGCACATTACGGGATGAAAAACACAAGATAACTCTCGCCCCCTACCTGGTGGCTCTGCTAAGGTGGGCATGACGGTGAGGTTTTCCGACGGGGCGCTTTCACAGGCCTGGCTGGGGCCTTGCATGGGCTTGGCAGTCTGGGCTTCGGCCGGGTGTTGGGTGCCGTTCAGGTTGTGGACGGGGCTCGAGTCCCTCAGTGGCGCCGGACACTCCAGGGTTGGATTTATGAATGACGCCTGAGCTCCCTCTGAATTAGGGGGGGGGAATAACAGTGAGAGATAAATCTTGAGCGTGGTCCAGAGAAGAACTGGAGCTATGGAATTGCCCTGTAGTTAGTCAGGAAGTATGTAGCCAAGCATCTGCAGCCTGTTTATATTGTCTGATGGAAGCAAATGTGAGTGTTTGTGGGAAGGAACTACCTTCTCCTAAACTAGAGGGTGCATTTTCTGAACAAAATATATTAAGTTGACATGCTAGCAGGCAGGTTATAGCATATGTGTGTGCTGGGTGCGCTCTGCCAATGTGTTGCCTTGCAATCACACCAGCTGGCTTTATTACCTTTGGGAGGGGCATTGTAGCTGGTGAGGAGCCCTGGCTGAGACATGTCTGTTTCCTGAGACAAGCAGGAGCCAGAGCCTGCTGTGTAGGCTTCCTATGGGAGGGGCAGACACAACCATGCTAAACAAATAGGCAACACTGAACACTCAAGCTTGTTGTTGGCAGTTGAAAACATTTGGAAATATGTAGATACTATAGTACTTATGCTTATTATTCTTGCAGCCAAAATCTGGTTTGACAGGTCGCTAATACCTTCAGAATATTAAATTAGTAAATATACTTATTACTAATTCCAGATGGGAAATTTGGGGGTCATAGCAGAAGTACAGGACAGTTATAACAATTCAAAAGAAATGTGAACAAATAAATTAAAAAAATTACAAACTGCTTACAAAAATTATCTCTGCACCTGAATCAAAATGTATGAGGTGTAACTACACCTACACTCTGACCTGAACAAATGTTATCTCAAAGTCTCTAGAGAGGGTAGCAGTGTTTTTTCCATGCAACATGGTGCTGTCCCTGTGTATTGCCCAGTGTGGGGGAGCACACTGGGCAATAAACAGCACTTAGCATCGTGTAGCATCTTACCCTAGCTATCGTTGTTATATACGAGGAATGGGTTAACCTAGCAATTATGAGCGCCTGAAACTATTGACATCCTTACTGTTCCGACAGCGATCGATGGTTGTTTCACTTCTTCGGACAAATACTTATTGTACTTATTGTAAGTCGCTTTGGACAAAAGCGTCTGCTAAATGCCCTAAATGTAAATGTAGGTGGTTGTGTTAAAGCAGGATACATACTGGCCAAGGACTGGGGCTTTTATTCAGAGAGGGCAAAGATTTCACCTCCGTCTTCTTGCAGAGTGCCTGGCCACAACAGCTAACACTCATAGTCAGCTTAAACCAAAAACAAGAAGAAAGAGTGTTAAAAGTTAGTTTTTTTCTTAACCAACCAGTTTATTTTTTACTCTCACTTATCCAAGTGAACACACAAAATGCTGACCAACCAAGAGACAGGAAGAAAATACATAAGAGATAACAGCTGTTAAACAGAGACTGGAAAGAGGAAGGATATTTGCAAAAGAAAAGGAAATTAATTGTCATGTTACTCTTAGTCACGGGTGCCAGCCCAAATGACCTCACAGCTCATCATCTCAGTCCGCATGTCAGATGGACATGAAATGTGACTGTATGATGCTACACTACGCTATACACGACACAGGTAGGTTTCGTTTAACGAGTTACCACAGAAACAAAACATAAGGGAATAATGATTCCTTATTACTAATTTCTGTATTTAATTTCAGTATTTGTAAAAACAGTCGGAGATAGTGTTGTGTATAGTGTATATGACCCCGTAACCTCCCCCGACCCCTCCCTGTACCCCGACTTCTGACCTACCTTGGACTTCTTGATCTCCAAGACGGCCTCTAGAAAGTCAATGTCGTCATATTTCCTCAGCATGGGCTCCAGCTCGATCAAACACTCTGAAAGACACAGCGTACACATTCAGTGTGTGTGTGTCTGTGTGGTAAACACACAAAGGTTTGGCACAGGGTCCCACTTCCTAGCCTGGGAACCAGACGAATCTGCAAGCTCATGTTTTACTTGCTCGGGTAGATACATCTGGCCCCCATCCAGTTCAGACAGATTTCCAGCTGACCTGGCCCGGGTCGGGCCAATCACAACCGTGTATCTAATATGGGGCAGGTTTGATACGATGCCTGTACAGTGGAGTGCCGTTGTGGCATTTTCGTAAACAACCAAGATGGCTGCCGCTGATGTGGAACAGTGTGTTGAATCCGCTATCGCGACGGTATTAAACAAACTGGATGGTATATTTTTTCTCTCAAAGAAGAACAAACAACTGCACTTGAAGCTTTTGTTAATGCGTTTGCCGTACTTCCGATAGGATTTGTTGAAGTGTCAAGCTATCTCAGGCTAACCACTTGAGCAATGTGAAAGAGGAAGTTTGTCAAATGCTTCACGTGAAGCAAGACCTTTTAGCATCACCCATCACATTGTGCACTATTGCAATGGTTTAATTAGAGCCTTTGACTCCCAGCCAAAGCTTCTGGTTTACATCACCAATGTCCGCAGTCCCTAATCTGGGATCCAGAGGTATTTTATAGTATGTTAGTATGCTAGTATGTTATAGCATATGTTCTGGGGGGAGAGGGCACAGAGCCTGGCTTTGAAACCAAAAACTGAAAGGGGCAGCATTAAGTCTTGTTTCCTGTTTTTAGATATTCTACCGAAGAGCTCAAATGGATGTGAGTGGATGAAGATTTCAGAAGGGGAGTATAAGTGTTTTTCTACAGTGGCCAGTCTACACCGTGTTGATAGATGATAAGATTGTGCATCATAAAAGCGACCCCTAAAATGAATGACCAAATAGTGTAACAGTATTTGCAGGAACCCATCTTTCATCAAAGACGGCGCCGACCCTAAAATGAACATTTCAACTGAAATGCCAATTTTTGGGTGGTGGTGGTGGTGGGTGGGAGGGGTTGTGTTGTGCTCTTACTGAGGAAGGTGGGCCGGTCGTCAGGGTTGGCTGTCCAGCCGCAGGTCATGAGGTTGACCAGGGTCTCTCTGTTCGGGGTGTCGGCTGGCAAACTGTCCGGACCCGTGTCGGGGCGCGTCCCTTCCATGACGCAGAACATGATCTGCATGGGGTTGGTTGCGTCTGTGACACACACGCACACACACACACACACGCACACGCACACGCACACGCACATTAATGAAGGGGATAATGGTAAGGTGATAGTTAAATGCACTTTGACAGTAGGAGAAGTTGACCTACTTTATGCAATGTGTGAATTTAAATTGTAAAACATTTAAAAGTTAAAAGTCTGGTTACCTTCGAATGGAATCTGTCTCGACAGCACTTCCCACATGATGATGGCATAGCTACAACATAAGCACAGAGGGGAAACCCGTCAGGGAGGGACAAAAGAGCATCACACCATATGGTTATTCCCCTTGGCAGGAGAAGAATTCCCCTTTTCCTTTGCAACGTATCACAGCTAGGTGGAGAGAGCTACTTCTGGCTGTTGATCTGTAGGTCAGACCATTTAGCCCATGACGCAATCCCTTATTCGATTTGTGACACATTCCGATAGACAACGTGCAAAAAGGCTTATTGCGTGTCGTCTATCGGTATGTTGAAAATCCGGATAATTCTGGTACACTGCTTCGATGTCGGTATGCGTGCGTGAAATGAAACTGTTGTGCCAAGAGCCAAACTTCAAATACTAACCTAGCATTTGATTTAATGGCTTGAAACGATGAATTGACTTGAAGTCAAGGTTGCTATACCACATTATTTATGTCACGTTAATATCTGCTTTGATAGAGTACACACGTGTGGAGGACCTTCTGTTGCATGCTGCAGTGTAAATAATGCGGTTACTCATTCATTTTCAATGGGAGACGAGCGGCGTGGCGCGGAGGAGCAGTACCTTGTTGTCGGACTGCTAGTCCCGCCCTCTAGACATTCATTTTCAATGGGAGACAGATGGCAACTAGCAATCCGACAACAAGGTACTGCTCGTGCCGCTCGTATCTCAAAAGGCCAGTACATGCGTTAATGCGTCAAAAAGAGGTCATAAAGCCAGCAGGAAACAGTGGAAAATTACAGAAATGGGACTCTTGGATACTGCAGATAGGGGCCGAAACCTGCCAACACGCCCACCACATACTGTAGATCACAGATAAGACATAGAACATCATATGTAGAATGAGGCCAGGCACTCGATCCTGGCGGTAACTAGGCCCCCGACGTGAAGGAACAGCATTTGGCTATACTTCTATTATTTAGTTTTTTGAGATGCATCGTTTCTTGGGCTTGAGTTTGCCATGAGTTGTGATTTGAGCATATTGGTAAATGCTTGACCTGTGTGGGTCCCTGGATGGTTTAAGTCTGTTGTTTTGTTGTAATGCTGGAAAAAGGGTTAGACACACGACATTGTGTTTTTGTTCTTAATTGATTTCCAATAAAATATATACATTCATTTGCATAAAGCAAGCATATTTTGTCCACTCCCATTGTGCCAGTGTGAATGATTTCTTAACACAGGGCTAACAGCTCCCTTAGCCTGGGGTGACAGCTCAGCGCCAGGTTAAGTGCAGTGTGAAAAGCCCTAGCATGTGTTGGGACATTGGAGAATATCAATTAGCATGTAAACAGACATGGTGGTACCCCAGAACCATGCCTTACAGTATGTGTTTGATGGGACATTGGAGACTATCAATAAGCTGTAAACAGACATGGTGGTACCCCAGAAGACCCCTCACCTGTACATGTCGTACTTGACGTCGGCCTTGCGGTTCTTGTTAGGCTGGTACTCCTCGGGGGGCATGTAAATGATGGTGCCCCCCATCTCCGTGGGTTTGGACCCAGAACATTTACTGATGGACAACTGCCGCCATTTGGACAGGCCAAAGTCTGCAATCTGCATAGCAGAACATGAGCATTACGTGTCTCAACAGAAATAGATATTTTGTTTTTGTTTCACTCAGTTAATCTAAAAAAAAACCCAGTTTGTTGTGGATTGTCTTTGAATCCTTCTCAAATACGTTTCCCTTAAACATTACGCACAAACAAGCATCGATTGTCAACCCGCAAAATGTCAGTTAAGAGCCCTAGCCTATATAATGGTTTCTAAAACGGCGCCAGATTCCGATCCAGCAGGAGCCCTGAGCCGTACGCTGAGCAGTAAAGAAAATCACAGCTCATTTATATTCAAATCCACTGTTGCCCTCTTTTTCTTCAGTCATGCAAAGAGTTTAATAAAAACTGTGAAAACGTTTTACGCCAACTATATGGCCCTTATGTGTGCAGAATTTGCGCACACACACACACACACACACACACACACACACACACACACACACACACACACACACACACACACACACACACACACACACACACACACACACACACACACACACACACACAGCGCTCTGTTACGTGTACATATGTTTGTGTACATATATTTTTCTAGATTGTTTTAAACACTTTAAATTTACTTGTTTTGTAGTTTATCTTGTACCTTGTATTACTCTTTATCTACTTGTGTTGCACTGTGAGTCACTGGCCTGGTATTCAAGCATTTCATTTCCAGTATTGACTGCTACTCATTGATCCATTAATGGGCACATGACTAAACTTGAATACGCACACGCAGGCACGCGCCTACCTTGACGTGAAACTCTCCGTCCAGCAATATATTCTGTGTTTTGAGGTCGTGGTGCAGCAGTGGAGGGGTCATGTTATGGAGGAAGTTGACTCCCAGGGCGATCTCGTACAGGATCCTCAGCCTCAGGGGCCAGTGTAGCTGGGGATACAAGTCCTTCTGTGGGCACAACACACAGAACACTAACTTCAGCCATTTTGGCCCTTGACGTGTTAATTATTACAGTCCAGTGTATTGATCCCAGGGCCACGCCTTCATTGTACGTGTTGTATCTCGGATGGTTAATTATGTCAGTGTTATTTATTAATTGTTTGGTATTGTATTATTGCTAGACAAATTGCTAGATTTTGTTGAAGGTGGTTTAGAAAAGCAAAAAGAAATAACTTTGGGGCAAAAAAAACATGCTGTCACCAGATACTATTAATAGCCAAGAATAGTATTCTAGTTTCACTTTGAGAATTCATTGGTAAAAGTGTAGAGGAACCGTGCTAGTGGCATGGGACCAAATTTCACCACAGCCAAACGTTTCCATACTATTTTACCCCGTTACCCCGTTTTATTTAAGTAGTTTAAAATAGGTAGGCCTTTATAGCGATCGCAGGGCTCAACAATGAGGCTCTCACCCCAGTGTGCTCTGCCCTAAGACAGGGGGTGGAGCTGAACTGGAGCATGGACTGGAATGTGTTGCGTCTCCACATAAGGTTGACTCTCACTCCAGGTTCTGTGCCACATTTTTTTCTACACCGCCTATCATGAGGCCACTGGGGTACGAGCCTCATTACGGCACCGCCTCGTCGTAATAAACCACCGCGTCACCATGTCATTTCAAACACTGGGGCCTGTTCGGGAATAAATCAATCAAAACAGGAACTGTAAAAGCCTGGAGACCTCTGATCCGCAACGGTCAACTGAAATATGTGAATGATATTTGAAATAAACAAATAAACAGACCAACTAAACTAAACTAAACAAAAACAAAATGTAATTTCAATGCATCAAGGGGGACAGTATTTAATAATGAGGAACCAACGCGATTACCTGGTTCTCCTTTATGTTTAAGCAGGGTCACACACACACACACACACACACACACACACACACACACACACACACACACACACACACACACACACACACACACACACACACACACACACACACACACACACCAACCCAAGCATCAACGGCCGCCGCAGCCACAGCATCGCAGCAGGCCCACACAAGGCCCCCCCCTCCCCTTACCTCGTGGAGCAGGCCGTCCAGGGAGCCGTTACACATGAACTCCGTCACGATGCAGAAGAACTCCGGCTCGTTGCACACGCCGAAGATCTGGATGATGTAGTTGAACCTGGCCTTGTGGAGCACCTCCGCCTCCTTCAGCAGGCAATTCCTCTCCCTGGCAGACAGACACACACACACACACACAGACAGGCACACAGACAGACAGACACACACACACAGACACACACACACACACACACAGGCAGACAGAGACAGACACACAGACAGACAGAGACAGACACACATACAGACACAGACAGAGACACACACAGTCATGTATCAACGCATAAACAACCTGGAAAAGGATGTAAGAATCATAACACACACCGTCACGTGACCTCCATCGTTAAACAAGTGCCATTAAAGACCGTAGGTCGGTGTAACACAGACACTAGTAGGAGATGTATGGCTGTGTGTGGGGGTGGTGGTGGTGGTGGTTGGTAGTAGGGACTATTAAGGGATACCTTTCGCCCACCGGAGAGTCGATCTTCAGGCACTTGATGGCCACGGTGGTCCTCCAGTCCGAGTGCTGAGCCTTGAACACGGTCCCGAAGCCCCCCTTGCTGAGGTAGTGCAGGTCGGTCAGCTTCTGGTACGGGATGACCGGCAGCGTGCTGGTCAGGCTGCCGATGTTCACGCAGCCGACGTGCGCGTTGCCCTCCATGCCGACACTCACAGCGGGGGTCTGCGGGTCCAACCTCCCAGCCGCCGGGCAGCTTAAGCTAGCTGCGGAGGGCGGACGTCGTCATGACAGCGGCGGCGGCGGCGACGACACAGAAACCTACATATGGCGACGGGCTCTGCTGCGCATGGGGTTAGGAGTGTGTGTGTGGGTGTGTGTATGGGTGGGGAGGGGGGGGGGGGTCCACCGTAGATAGGAAAAGCTCCGCCGCTCATGTCTAGTAAATCACGTGGTGTGTTGAAGTTTCGCCCCAGCCTGGCGGCGCCCACCGCTGCGCGTCTTGCCGCCTCCACAGGCGCGCGAGCCAGAAAGCGAAAGCAGCTGCGGGAGGGCGGCGGCTTGTCTTCCGGTGTTTCGACACCAGCCCCCGTTCCGTATTTACTGAATACCGTGTGAAGCGCAATTCTGATATTTTTTTATTTTGTTATTTATTTTTTTGGAGGCTGTGTCACCGTTTCACGTTGAATTGTGCACTTCGACCGTTTTTTTTAAATGTATTTTTCAACCATTTTCGCGTTTTCAGTGGTTTTATGGGCGGGGCTTAAAGGGTACACGATGACGTAACGCGCTGTAGCCTTAGCATCGCCCCGCCCCTAACAACCAGAGCGCAGTTTCGTCACTGCTTGTCCCGCTCAATCACGAGTTTGACAGTTATTAGTTTGACAGTTATTAGTTGGACAGTTATTAGTTTCACAGTTATTAGTTTCACAGTTATTCGTTTGACAGTTATTAATTTCACAGTTATTAGTTTCACAGTTAGCCTATTAGTTTTACAGTTAGTAGTTTCACAGTTATTAGTTTCACAGTTAGCCTATTAGTTTCACAGTTAGTAGTTTGACAGTTATTAGTTTCACAGTTAGCCTATTAGTTTGACAGTTATCAGTTTGACAGTTATTAGTTGGACAGTTATTAGTTTGACAGTTATTAGTTTCACAATTATTAGTTTGACAGTTATTAGTCGGACAGTTATTAGTTTCACAGTTATTAGTTTCACAGTTAGCAGTTTCACAGTTAGTAGTTTCACAGTTATTAGTTTCACAGTTAGCCTATTAGTTTCACAGTTAGTAGTTTGACAGTTATTAGATCCACAGTTAGTAGTTTCACAGTTAGTAGTTTCACAGTTAGCAGAGCTGGTAAGTAACAAAGTAAAAATACTTTGTTACTTTACTTTTTCGGGGATCTGTACTTTACTTGAGTATGTTTTATTTGCGTGTACTTTCACTCCACTACAATTTTAAAGACAACATGTACTTTTTACTCCGATACAATTCCCCATGCCCCCTCCAAGTATTTGTTACATAGGCATTTCAAACCAATGAAAAACATGGTTTTCTTTTAAAAAAAACGCACCCAAGGTCTTTGCCAGCATACTCATTCTGCTCGCTCAGCAGGCCATTGCTACAATGGTAGATGACAGCAGCAACGGGTGAAGAAGATGCAGCTCTCGCTGCCAGCAATGATGATGACCCGGACAGGGATCACCTATGGCCATATCTGCATGCTGCTGATCGGTCGTGGAAGATACCAAAGCCGCCAGTCACCAGTACGCTTTTTTAGCTCCAAACCTCGACTGGCCAGCTCTTCCAGGTCTGCCCCCGGCTGCATCCTCAGGGACAGGTCGACTGCTGCTGCTGGTCCCACTCACTCTCAGCTCACTAGCCTGGTTCTCTCCTGCATCCAGCCTATGCCTCAATCACCTCTCAATAGGTTAAACAGTTGTATATTCAGGGAAATGCACATTTATCAATTCAATTTCTCTTTCTTGCAGAGAAAGCATCCCCATCAGTTAGAGTTAGTTACTCTAAATTGACTCACAACAGCCTCACATAAGAGAAAGTTAAAATAAAATCCTCCTGCCAGTACTAGCAAGCAGCTCAAGTTGGATGTCTAGCAAGCGAGTGTCACAAGTGTCCATAAACAAAGCAGTGATTAAGTATGTCATGGAAGGCCTTCAACCATTCAGTGTGGTGGACCTACAAGCATTCAAAGACCTGATCCAGGACCTTGAATATTTACTCAAGTATGTTTTAAAAATCGGATACTTTTGTACTTTTCCTCAAGTGTTGTTTGATTGAGGGACTTTCTACTTTTATGACAACTTTCTGTTGTCATATTTTAATTAGGTATCTATACTTCTACTTTTGGGTACTTTTTATCACCTCTGACAGTTTTACAGTTAGTGGTTTCACAGTTAGTAGTTTCACAGTTAGTTTCACAGTTGAGATACGCTAATAATAATAATTATTATTATTATTATATATGTCTAATATTTATTTCTTATTTAGGGGATGAAGTCGTACATTTGTTCACAAAAAACAAACTTTGTTTAATTTCCTTTTGCGCTGAGAGTTGCTTCTGCTGAAACTTTGACATCAATGTTAAATGACATCAATGTTTATATTAGGACTGGGAGGTGTGCATCACACCGGACGTGGTCGTGTTGTCATTAACTGTAACTGCACATAGGCACAGTTCATAGAAAACATGTCCATTTCATGTTCAACTTGAACTTGAACATGAAATGGACATTCACAAACGGAAGCTAAAACAGGAATCAATCTTTCATATATGGCCTAGGGTATTGCTTTGACTGAGTTGCCTCATGCTGGAACCGCTAAAATTAGAAGTTGTGAAGAGGAAACTTATGCTTTATTGTGACAACAACAACAACAATGCTGTTATTTGGGAATGTCTGTAAATCCATTCTTTCAGATAATGGTATTGTGTTGGTGTGTTTGAATGTAGGTATATTTTAAGATTGACAGACATTTATAGGCATATTATGTGTGTGTATTTAAATGGGACTCTTCCTGGAGATAAGATAAGACAGACTTTGTTGTCCCGGAGGACATTTCCTTAATGTCCTCTGGGACATTACAAGATTACCTATTAAAGTACCTCCGTCCATGTTTTTAACAATGAAATCAGTTGGTTAGCATATTATTCATAGTTCACTCCCAATTGTTGCTGAATGAATTCAGTGGGCTACTGGTGAACCTATAGTCAACACCAGGTGGCGCTGTAATATCACTTTCCTCGGCTCCAAGGAGGAAATCAAGGGGCAAGCATCGAGGACAACAAACAGCGCAATAACCCTCAGTTGGTCTTGTTGTTGGGCTCAGTAATGTCACACGTATTCAGTGGTAAATGAATAAGTAGAAGAATATGTGAACATTTATATTTGTATGTTCTCAAAGAAAATAAGGTTTTACCACAAAAATAATGCAAAGCCAATGTGGTCAGCATGTAGGCCAGTGGTTCCCAACCTTTTGACTAGGCGTACCATTATATTGTCATCAGGCCCTTTCGCGGACCACCTCATATGCAAACGGTAAAAAGTTGATAAATACACATGCAGTGGCTGAGCAAAGAGTTCCAGCAGCGCCCCCTTTGTACACAATTATGACTGCAAGAAGGCCATGGCCAGTGGGAAACAGTGGAAAGGAAATGTCAGCTACACTGCTGCTCCCGGTGTTTCTTTAGCAAACACAAATTAACATAAAACATCACATGAACAAAATATCACAATGGAAAACATATGCTATTTCTGAAATTAAAAACAAGCCGTAATACTATGGCAACTGTAGAACCGTGACGCAGACATGTATGTGAGGAAAAAAAAAAACCTATAAAGATATATTTATTTTTCAATTATCTATATTTTTCTTTCTCTATTTCTATCTGTATTGTACTGTATGTCCCCATACAGAGGCCACCTGAGGCAGGGAGGATGAAACACCTTTGAAAATAAACTGCTCCGCTTTAAAGTCCACCTGCTGACTGAGTCTCCTGTCTGTGCTCTCATCAACTAAGTCCAGCCCAGTGGAGGTTAAAAAACACTGGTATTGGTTGGGATTTCCCACAAACCCTGAGAACAAAAATGCTTCATCTGGTTCACTTTAAACTGTTTAACAATTTACTTCATGAAGAAGTGGAAAACTTCCTTTACCCTTTGTACATGTTCCTGGTTGTTATGTGTTCCCTTTCTTTCTTCTCTGGAGAGGGTCATCTTGATTGTTGATGCAATCAAGGATTGGAATGCATAATTCGGCTGTATTATTTATACAAAAAATTACAAACATCAATGACAACAACAACACCAACAGAGTGAAAATTGTGTTAGCCAATTTATCAACTTAACAGTTGGCCACCAACCCTGATCTGCCAAGGCTTGTTGGCTAGACTGAAACACCGCTAATTGGCAAGAATTCAAATAAACCCCCTCCAGACCACCACTATGCTCATTTTGTTGCCCCTTGTAAAAGCACTGTGTCAATGCAGACCACTAGCGCCACCAAAGCCTGTTTAAAGTTAGCTCCAAGCAGAGGTGGAAAGAGTCCCAAAAAAAATCTACTTAATTAGAAGTAGGCTACTGTTACTTACTACATTTTACTTAAAGTGGTATTCTTGAAGATTTCTGTTTCATTGTCTTTGGCGACACCTATGGCGATGAGCAGTAATTGCAACACCAATTCATAATACTGCAAATGCAAGGGCATTCATCAGTGGGCCATAGGCTCAATCCCCATTGTTTTACCTCATTCGGCGATAGTGACTTAACAGACATTTATTTGCATGGAAATCTTCGAGGTTATTACTTTAATTGGGAGTAACAGGTGTAAAAAATCAACCTGAGTAAAGGTGAAAAGTAGCTAATTTAAAATGTAAAAAAAAAAGAGTAAAAGTTACTTTATTATTTTGTTTGTTTGTTTTTTTTGGGGGGGGTTATGTCACCTCTCCCGCAATAAAAAGTACTAAAACATATATAAAGTTCAAAATAGGTTCTTTTTTTTCAACCAAGTCTGAAACACATCAACCAAGTCTGATGGGGTTTCAGTTGGATTTCAGTCTTGTGTTTTCCAACTTATCCGTCTCCATCTCCTTTGTGATTAAGAGCCAACATATTCTCATTGCTGTCAGACTGACCTTCACCTGTGGCGCTGCAGTTAGCCAAGGCCAATAGATTGGACAGTTTCTGGCACACAGGCACAGTTCATAGAAAACATGGGGTTATTTTACATTGTAACAGAAGCGATTTTAAATGTAGCAAAGTACTTTACTTCAAACAAATTATACTTAAGTATAATTTACCAATATGGGTTGTATATGGGCGGATTAAAAAGTGGTATAGCAAGTCTCGCCAGGCCCACTTGATCATTTGCAGCCTCTTGTTCCTTGGCCCAGTCAATCCATCATCAAGCCAAGCTATTGCTATCAACAATTCCTCCAAGCCTGACCCATCCAAGTGTGTGTGTGTGTGTGTGTGTGTGTGTGTGTGTGTCTTTTACTTGAATTACTCTGGAATTGTTCTAACATGGAGTTTGTTTACTGGGTGTCAACTGATTTAATGTTCAGTACTTTCTCAAACTGAACAAAATAAGTAGGTAGACGTTAACGTAAAACACGTTTGCGTCTATGCTGAAAATAAATTTGTCTCAATCAACAGACATCGTCATCTTCATCGTCTTGCATCAAGATGAAAGTGCTACAATTTTTAGAAGACTTAGCTTTGGATAAAAGCAACAGTGGGTTTTAGATACATAATCTTAAGGAGCAGGTTGGGCATCTTGCTCATGGATGCCTACAGGGTGGACTGCAGATTTAGGGTTTGAACCCAGAACAGTTCATCTGGGAGTAAAAACACCCTAACCACTACATTACCCTGCCACCAACTTCATCATTGAAATCATTGAAATCCTATAACTTAAACTATATAAGCTAATAAGATACAATAGCACTTAATGAATCCCCGAGAGAGACATTCAGGACTAACTTAAACGTCATACTAACACAAGTAAAGTCAAAGACACAAAAATAGACAGTGAACATTGCTATTGTGAACATTGACGCCATTTCTACTGGATCATTCATTCATTAAAAAAAACACACTCTCCACCAACACATTGTAAAACACACACAGAAGCATTGTGTTGTGTTGCTACAGATCTTGAGGACAACTTATGTCCGAGGAAGTTTTGGTTGAATACGATTTCACAGCCAAGTGGAAACAGCTGTGGAAGGAGGAGGACTTCAGATGAATCTGGACCATGTTGTAGGGTAGCCCCCCCCCCCCCTGTCAATCTGTAACTGCTTTAGTGACATTTTGGCTGCCTTTACTTTGCACAATTAGTCACCTGTAGCGGCCAAAGAGTTTAAGTGTTTGCTGAGTGATCTAGCAGTGAACGAGCCCAGGCAGGATACCGCCTCCTGTAACGATCCTGCAACAACCCCATTCACTACCTGTTGTTAAGTGTAACGTCCATCACCTGTGTTCATTTGTCATTCTCATCACCTGTATTTAACATGTATGTAAGTTCCTTAGTCCCTGCCCTGTGGTTTGTCGGTTCCTTGTCTGTTGTAGGTTTGTTTCTGTCCGCGTGTTTCCATGAAGTAAACCTTTCGTGCCGACCCTGGGTCTGAGCTCTGCATTTGGGTTCACCTCCCTGTGCAAGCCGTGACAGCTCTCAGTCTTTTGCAAGTTTGCCCATCTGTTACAAAGATTTGTGCATGAAGAGTGTTTATACAGGTGCGTTGCTTTATAAGCCCTGCAACAATATCGACAACAGCACCGATAAATACCTACAAACAGGGCCAGATTAACACTTTGCTGTACCCTGGGCAACAATATTCAAGGGCCCCATCATCATGACCCCAGGATCACCATAATTGGCAAAATACAGAATACATTACAGTAATACAGTAAATATACTCAATACTTCAATCACTAACTGTCAGCAAGTGCATTTTGATGTACAGATGTGCAAATGCTAATAGAACTACAAATGCACCACTATGTCCTCTTGTCAAGGCCACTCACTCACATATGATGTTATGAAAACAAAACACATCAGCATCAGTATAATCTGGCAAAATTGACCCATATGGAGGGATTTTTCACAAAAAAATAAATAAGCAACCACTTTCAAAGTATCCAATATTTATTTAACAACACATATTCCCAAAACAAATGTATTGAACTGATAGAGCCATCGCAGAGGAAGTCCACAAACAAGACACAAACAAAAATCAACAATCTCCTAGAATCAAGTAATATTTTGGTCCTCAGCTCATTTTAAACAGAAATCACCGTCACCTCAATATTCAACAGGACAATCAAGTTATAGTGCAATATAAACATTTTGAAATCTGCCTGTTTTCTGTCAACAACAATAAACAATTTACAGCATTTTCATGGAGCCACCACAAGGAAAAAATAAATAAAATGCAGTATCATCTGCTCCTAAGCTCATTTTAACTTGTTTTAAAACAGAAAACAACCTGTCACATCACAATTCCTACAAGACAGGCAAGGGTTAAACATTTTAGTGCAAGATAAACATTTGGAAATCTGTCAATGTCTCTCAATTAGACAAGACAAAAAGAAATGCTACATAATCTGGCAAAATACACAATTTGAATCCTAAATAATGGGGAAGTGCATGTTTAAATTTGAAATGCTTTGTTTCATTTGGCAAACACACTGGTATTTTTCTGGACTTTGAATGTGCAAACTGGTGTACAATATCTTCAAAATCTAGGGCACTAACAAGTTCATGTTCGGTGGCCAAGAGAGAAAGTGCAGAGAGCCGTGTCTGTGACATTTTGGTCCTCAGCTCATTTTTAACTCGTTTCAAAACAGAAAACGAACTCTCACCTTCGCAGTTAGACACAGGCAAGGTTAAAAACAGTCTTAGTGCAACATAAACATTTGGAAACGTTGTCTTAAGTCCATGTCTCTCAAGAGCTTGCAGCAGCTGTACAGGTGAAGTCTCATTCTGCACAAAGTGCTTGAACTGAATAAGTTCGTCTGACAACGAACCATCCAGATCTGTCGGCTCTTCGCTCTCCGGGCTGTGAACATTAGCTTGCGCCGGTGTCGTGCCAAAAAGTGATTGTCTGCCAAAAATTGATTGAAGGCCAAATACAGTTACTCAAAGGTGATTTCTGCCTAAATATGACTATCTCATTCATAAGTATCATAATATAAACACTGGAGCTCACAGGACACCTTGGAATTATTTTAAAGGACCATTACAACAAAATAGGCATTTTCACCTGCCAAAAATTGATTGAAGAACAAACGTTAAACTTTCGAAGACACGTGCCTTTGCTATAATTACATTATAATACAGTTGTGTGTATCTGCATATTATGGCCGTTTAATCCAGAGAAATGCAGACGTTGTTGCCCTACCGCTCAACGGGCTGCTGTGCGCGATCCCGCGGCCAGAAATCAGATTCTGCCAGACAATCACTTTTTGGCACGACACGGCAGTGAAGAAATGTCCTGGCTAGCTGAGCTGTCCTCGTTGACGGAAGATGCCTTAGCAGAATAGTTGGTAACGCTAACTGTAGCGAAGAAATTACCTATTTTCGGTATATACTTTACATTTTCTGCGTTTCTGATGTCCTTCTCCTTTTTTAAATTCTGTTTCGCGCTCCCACTTAGCTTCTCCCTGTTTTCATTTTTTGAGTTGTGTAGAGGCGCTTGACGTCACGCAACCTGCTCAGTGCACGTTGATTGGCGTCACCTTTGACCCGCCTCATATGGGCTGACCAATGAAGAGAGGGTCTCAGCTCACAGTCACAGTCAGAGGCAGCCAGGGGCAGGGATTATGTGCAGCGCATAGACTGTATAGGTGCAGCGCAACGGCTCCGGCGGACAGTTTAACATAGAAGCGAGAGATAACCAGATATGTTGCTTGTGCCCTCACTGCCCTGGGCCCTTTAGATGTCGTGGGCCCCTGGGCAATTGCCTAGTTGCCCATATCTTTAATCCGGCTAAATGCCAGATAGCAAAAGCTCAAATAGACAATTATAACTATTTAATGGGCCTACTTTTATGGGCGCCAAAAGAGGACCACTATCCAATGGGAAAGCTGGTGTGATATCTGTCAACACGAAGAGGTCTATGTCATCACATCACGTCTATTGCTATTAATGACATATATTGTAATGTATTAAATTGTTAAGAGGGGTGTGGGGGTGAAGAGGTCTATGTCATCACATCACGTCTATTGCTATTAATGACATCTATTGTAAGATATTAATTTGTTATGGGGGGTGGGGTGGGTTGAAGAGGTCTATGTCATCACATCACGTCTGCTATTAATGACATATATTGTAATGTATTAAATTGTTAAGAGGGGTGTGGGGGTGAAGAGGTCTATGTCATCACATCACGTCTATTGCTATTAATGACATCTATTGTAGTCTAATGTATTCATTTGTTAAGAGGGGGGGGGGGGGGGGGGGGGGGGTATATGTGTGTGTGTGTGTGTGTGAAAAAAAACACGCGCGCAAAGACACGCGCGCGGACAGACGGATAGACAGACGCTAGCTGACTGACCCGCTGCTCATAGCCTCCCACCCACATCACAGCACCGCACTGCAGCCCGGTTATTACGGTTTATTACGGTTTATTACGGGTTGGAGAGACCTACGACAGGGATAAAGGACGATTTTAAAGACGAACAATATGTAAGACTTCTACTTTAGCAGCTGGCTGGCTCCCTGTTGAGTTTTATATAAACCGTTAAACGTCCGTTGTAATCTCTCGTCAACAGATTTCCTCAAAATGTGGACTATAAAGGCTAAATACTTACTCTTCATTTGCCTTTTGTTCAGTCCATTGTCTTGGGCAGAGGACTTGAAGAAAAACGCGAGTAAGAAGGAGATGAATGATGCAGGTAAGACTACGTACGACTTTATCTTACAGGCATACTTCTCTCTGATGATGTATTAATGTATGTCCAGTATGGGTACAACGTAGACTGGTGCCTGGCATGATCAAAAAACAAACATCCCATAATAACCGTTTGATCTTGTGACATGCCAACCACTCGCCTCACTGTGGCAGGTGACATCGTGAAATCGTGAATTAAATCAGGTTAGAGATGAAATAATGAATTCACTAATCCAGCAGGCTATTCATTGATATCATATGCTATTTGTCTTTGTGCTCAATTCACCCAACTTCTCTGATTGTTCTTGAGTCAAATTATACAATAGGAAAGTACTCAGCTTTTATAAGTAAAAGTAGTACAACATGATACAAGTAGGCCTACACGTCCTGCGTTGAAAATGTTACTTAAGTAAAAGAACAAACGTATGAGCACCAAAATATACTTGAAGTAACAAAGTAAAAGTACTCATTATGCAGAATGGCCCATTTCAGAATAATATTATGTTATTGGATTAAATATATTAATGTGTTCATCGCTTTAATGTTGCAGGTGGTAAAGGTGGAGCTCATTTTAATGTATTTATATATATTTTATAAATTACTTTACATACTGCTGGGTAGCTTGGGAATTTCCTCATGGGAAGCCAATAAAGCCTTATTGATATAATATTATAATGTATTTATTGATTATATTTTGTATTGTTAATCTGAATCTGCAAAGTAACTAGTAACTAAAGCTGTCAGATAAATGTAGTGGAGTAAAAAGTACAGTATGTGCCTCTGAGAAGTAATAAAGTAGATAAGGTAGCAGAAAATAGAAATACTCAAGTAAAGTACAAATACCTCAAATTTGTACTTGTGTACAGTACTTGAGTAAATGTATTTACTTTCCACCACTGCTCTCAGAGATTATGGGGGTTTTATTGCCTGTATATATTACATGAGAAACTAATTGAGATGCTTGGTAATCTCATATTCATATTAAATAAGTGAATGGGCATTAGGTTAAATTCAAAGGAAATATCAAAGAATCTGGTCAAATGTAAGTTGAGATCATATGGGATTAATGGGAGACTGGCTTTGCTTTTATTGGTAGGCTACTGACTTTCAACACATGTAAAGAGAAACTAATTAAATATACACTTAGTAGCCTATGATTAGGCCTAAATAACAAAACCTGGCAAGTCTACAACGTGTGAGAGAACAGAGAGGAGGACAGAGTATTTTTTGAATGATTAAATGTGCATTAAATGTCCTTGCATTTTTTTAGTCTTCATATTTAAATTAAATGTCATTGTTTTATTCACATTTAATTGAATCTTAAATAAGTGCATAAATACTTCAAAATCCAGGTCTCTATGTGATGATGTGTAGATGGGATATATTTGAGGTTTAAACGGCTTCAAGGCAACACTAATTGATTGTTTAAAATGATCAGGTTTCCTTATACAAGCCTACTCATTCAATAATAAAACTAGAATAAGCCGAGTGTTGAGTTACAGCCAGAAGCTATTGGACAGACGTAGCTCTGACTCCATCTGTATCCACTAATTAACATTAGTGACCACAAACCACATGCACTGTGTAACATTACGATCATAGACATGAAAAGAGTCTGACATTAACACTAAAATGAAATAGCCTGTTTACCTGTTGTTACCTGTTTACCCCTTTACCAAATCCTCAAGCCAAGCAACCACTGCATTTTTTTCAAATAGCCTATTTTGTAATAACAATTTACATTTAAAGTGTAATATGTCTTATGTATTATTACTTCCCTCTGTTGCATGGTGGAAATAAATACAATATGTCAAGATAACCATGATGGTTTTTGGGGCACTTTTTAGCCCCCCTTGTCAGTTGGAAATGATATGTTTGTATTATGATTCAACGTGAAGCTGCATCAATGCAAACATCTCAACTGCATGTGAATTCTTTTTCACAGCAGTCATTGAAGAAAAACATATGGTACTAGTTTTCTCTGGTTCACCTTGAGTCTGTTTTCTGAATGAAATCAGTCAGCTCTGCCATACCGAATGGCCAAAAAAATAATTAGTCTCCTGAAAAGTCCACAGCTAGTTGTAATGTACCTTCACACTTCACCTCCTAACTGTAGCTACCCAAAGTTGGGTCAAGAAATATGTGTAATACATATTGAATAAAATCATACTGTGAAAGTAATTTAATATTGCTGTCATTGTTCCTCCTAGACTGGAGCCATGGAAAGCAGAGACGACTGTTCGCCCGACGAAGAATCCCCGTAGGCCAGGGAGGTCATGTCCCGGTAAGACCTCCGTTTAAAAAGACATGGATGCATGCTTACATATGCATACATACATACATACATACATACATACACACACACACACATACATACATACATACATACATACATACATACATACATACATACATACATACATACACATACATACATACATATGCATACATACATACATACATACATACATACATACATACATACATACATACATACATACATACATACATGCAAACATCCATCCATCCATACATACATACATACATACATACATACATACATACATACATACATACATACATACGTACGTACGTGCATACTGTATACACACACACACAGCCCTCTCTCTCTCTCTCTCTCTCTCTCTGATTGGCCAAAGCATGCATATTGAGGATAGTAATTACATTTGCATATATGAGGATGGAGGAGGACTTGATAATAGCAGAAAATAGCAAGAGTGAATTAAATGTGTGTCTCTCTATCTGTTGTTATTCTCTCCCTGTGTGTGTGTGTGTGTGTGTGTGTGTGTGTGTGTGTGTGTGTGTGTGTGTGTGTGTGTGTGTGTGTGTGTGTGTGTACAGAAGCTGAAAGCGGAGAGCGTGATGCCGGTGCGTCGCTGCAGCCGTCTGATGGAGAACTGCTCCACCTACATCCCCTGCTGTGACCCCTGCGCCTCCTGCCGCTGTCGCCTCTTCAACACCATCTGCCACTGCTGGAAGATGAGCCTGCAGTGCATCCGCAAGACCTGAGAGGCCAGCACATACACATTACACGCAACACAGACACACACACACACACACACACACACACACACACACACACACACACACACACACACACACACACACGTACACACGCATACATATGTGACTAATATCTAAGTGCATAACAGCACATGGATAGGCATGCCGATTGTACATACGTCTGGTGTTCAATGAAAAGAAAAGTTTAAAAAAATACACTGACCAATGGAGAAATACATACACAGATGGCCAGGACAGAGCTAGCTAGATGGCTAGACGGACAGGTAGACAGACAGCTAGACAGACAGCTAGACGGACAGAGAGACAGCTAGCTAGATGGCTAGGCGGACAGGTAGACAGATAGACAGACAGAGGGACAGATAGACAGACAGCTAGATGTACAGACAGACAGACATACAGACAGCTAGACAGACAGACAGATGGACAGCTAGACGGACAGACTGACAGCTAGACAGACAGACAACTAGACAGACAGACAGCTAGATGGACAGGTAGACAGATAGCTAGACGGACAGACGGACAGTCAGACTGACAGCTAGGTGTATAGACAACTAGATGGACAGACAGCTAGATGGACAGGTAGACAGATAGCTAGACGGACAGACAGACAGACAGTCAGACTGACAGCTAGATGTACAGACAGACAGACAGATGGACAGGTAGACGGACAGTCAGACTGACAGCTAGATGTACAGACAGACAGACAGATGGACAGGTAGACAGACAGCTAGACGGACAGAGAGACAGCGAGACAGACAAACAGACCAATCAACTGCGTATTGAAGCCCTCACACATACGATGCTGTCTAAATTGTTTACCTCTTCTTTAAGGGGAATGTAAAAAAAAAAAAAGACTCACAGCTAACAGCCAGTTCAGTTAAGTTTCCATGGTTACGTTCTGATGCTCACCTGTTGGCCTTTACTCCCCCCCCACTCTCCACCCCCATTCCTTCCAAGCTAAATGAAGACAAACACAAAGAAGAAAATATATAAGATTTAATATAAATGGTACAATAGTGAAACAGCCCACTGTCTTTAAGCTATTTCTCGTTAAACCTGCAGTGAGGTAAAGTTCTCTGCGGTCATCTCTTTCTCTCAGGGTAGGCTTGGTGATTGAATAGTGTTGTTGGGCTATACAAATGTTTTGTTGTTGTTTGTTTCATGTTTTCCTGGTGTAGATCTATTCAGTATTTTTTATGGTTTGCGGTGTCTATTTCGTATTTTTATGGTATGTGATCTTAAATAAATACTCTATTAGCATACGTTACTCGCTCTTCTTGTCTTGTTGTTCGTAGCTGACAGGCGACTTGTGGACGTGACTACTGGTACGTAGGCTAATGTAGGGGCTATTTCGCTGTTTGCTCTAATGCCATCCAGATCTTGTTTTCAATATGAGTGATGGGATGTGTTAGTTCTGGTTTTGGGTATTGGAGTCTTGGATTTCAAAGAGTACTACATGGTCTCGTGGATACGCTCCGGACTAAAGGAGTACATCGCTAGTCGCCAAGTCATTTTGTTGACATTCTTCCCTATATAACAGTCCAGTCCGATGGTTAAAGCCCCACTTTATTTGCACAAAACCATATGTCAGGGATTTTTTTGTTTCATGCCTTTTAAACAAACCACATGTTTTTTTGTTTTTTTTCCACCAGTTGGCTGCTAACTAATTTAGTAGTATTTATAATATATCAATATACATATTAACTGAATATTGTTTGTATTATCTTGATTATGATATGATGTGTGTGTGTGTATATCATGTGTGTTTGTGTGTGTGTGTGTGTGTGTGACTGTGTCTGTGTGTGTGTGTGTGTCTGTGTGTGTGTGTGTTCTTAGTCGAGACCATCTGTTTAAGCCACTGGCTGCTCACTAACTTTATTATTTGCATTATATAATATGTGCATAATATGATGTATTTTGATTATATAACAGCTTGATTATGCATACATATGTCTATGCAGTGTGTGTGTGTGCGTGTGTCTCAAGACCAGCTGTTTTATAACAATCTAATGATTGTTGGAGGTGCGCCGTATGGAAGAGGATGAGAAGCACTAAACACCAGGGTTGACCGCTTGAGCGCTAGGGTGAGGGTCAGCGCTAGGGTGAGGGTCAGCGCTAGGGTGAGGGTCAGCGCTAGGGTGAGGGTCAGCGCTAGGGTGAGGGTGAAGGGTAACAGCTATTTGACAGCTAAGTGTCTTTTCTTTCCAGGTATCCAACGCATGCATTATGTCCTTTCCAAGAACCGAGGAACCGAGCTTGGTTTTCTGAACCTGATGAGCGATAGACCCACGGAAACGCGTTGACTTCACGATATCTGACAAGTCAAAGCCTTTTACATCCTGGAATGGACCTCAAATGTATTAGTATTTATTATTTATGTACACCTTAGATTATGAAGAGCACAGGGATAAGAACAGGGCTTGGTGCTTTCACTCTCAGAGTAACGGATGGGTGCCTTCTGGAGAGGTTGAAGATGGATGCCAGACCCGGGCTGGAGGACGGGCTCTGGCAAGATAAAGGTGCAGAAGCCTCAAAGAGATAAACTGATTTAGCCTGATATTGCCAGACCAATTCGCAAATGCCACGAGGGGTCTTAAGGGGGATTAGCCCTCTCAGTTGTTTTTTTTGCCCCCTTCTGTTTAAAGTCCCCCTCCAGGCACATTTTAAAGTGTAAAAATACTCTGCTGCTATGATTCATATTTTGTTTAACATGGTTTTCCCACATAAAACGTAAAAAAACAACAACTCTAAGGTGGGGCTGGAAGCACATCTACTCTTCTCCCTCATTGAGAAATCCTGGATCTAGATGTATGCCAGATGTATCTACCAGATCAAAGCTTGCAGATGTGTCTGGTTTGAAGCCAAGCGTGGGGACTGGTAATCTGACCGGGAGACTCCTGCTCAATGGGTTCCTCGTCCTTCACTGGACTGATCCAGTATCTGTGCCCATCCGGACCGCTTGCAGGTGGTGAAATTGGACAACCTCTTCCACAGGGCTGTGTTCTCAGCCCCCTCTTGTATTCCCGCTACACCCACGACTGCATGGAGACACAGGCTTCAAATACCTTTCGTGAAGTTTGCAAACGGCACAGCAACTGTGGGGTCGCTCTCCCGCCGCAACGAGACGGCCCAGGACCAGTGGTGCCAGGACAACCGCCTCTCACTGAACATCTCCAAGACCAAGGAGGTCATTGTCGATAGGAGGCGGTACAAAACCCCCAGTCACCATCCACGGCACAGTGGTAGGTAGAGGGTGGACAACTGTCAGGACAACCTGACATGGGCTAGCCACACTGCCACTGTCCTTAAAAAGGCCCAACAGCATCTGTACAGCCTCAGGCACCTCAGGGGCCTCTACTGGGGAACCATAGAGAGCCTGCTGACAGGCTGCTTCACCACCCGGTACGGCTGCTGTACCAGCAAGGACCACAAGACCGGGGGAGGGTGGTGCGCATGGCCCAGCACATCACTGGATGTGAGCTTCCCAGTCTGCGGGAGCTGTACACCCAGCGGTGCCACAGGAGGTCCCTGAGGATCATTAAGGGTCCAAAACACTCACACACAACATCCTGGTCTCCATGCTGAACCTCAAGGAGGAGATACAGGCTTCCCCAAAAATGCACCAGCTGTCAAGGAACAGCTTTTTTCCTAAGGCCATAAAACATCTTAATAAATAACACACAACACACACACACACTCACAGACATTATTCCCCCCCCACGCACGCACATGCACACGCACACACACAATCTGTGCAATCTAACCACCTGTGCAATATCTGATTGATTGTATATACAGTACATTCATCCTGTATTGCTTTTACTTATTGCTGTTACCTTATTGCTTTTTCTATTGTTTTTATATGTATATGTCTTATATATATCTTTTATTTATATATATTTTACTATATATCTTTTTTTTGTGGTCTTTTTTGTCTTTTATCTTATATATATATCTGTAACGGAGCCTCTCAGCCAAATCATTTCATACAAAGTGTACTTGTGCAACTGGAGTGTCCATAAAACATCTTGAAACATCTTGAAAGAAGCTGTTTGCTGCTGGTGTAAGCATAGTACAATCGGCAAGTGTGTTGTCTTACATTTAAAGTACATTCTTTTGGTTGCACGTTCGAAAAACGCACAATGTATTTATAAGGTGATGTTTTTAGTGCAGAAACAACTGGCATGATTCTCCACCTCAGGTGTTTGGTCTCGGTTACACTGAATCTACACCTAAATATTCTGTCGCCAGATATGTGATTGGTAAAATGCAGTCAATTACAAAAGTAGAGGAGTCTTTTTCTTTTCTGCTGAAAATGTTATGTATTTGTAGCGTCCGCAAGTAGCATATGCGTAGTGTTCAGCCAACAGGCTTACATCTACAGTTCAGGAGAGAATAGCGGCATGATGTGACTTGAAGTTAGTTTCATATTCAACATTCATTTGTCACTGCTTTCTCTCCGTCTCTGTCCATATTGAGAAAGATCTCCTCATCCTCCTATCTCAGATGGCAATGGAGTGCATTCAAAAACCCAGATCATCATAAATGAATTGCGGGATGAGCTTCAATGAACTACGAGATCCAAACGCAGAAACAGAGAATCCCTCAAAGTAAGATCTGACAGAAACACACTCCTGCGCCTTATTCTTTGTGTATCGTTGTTGCCATAGCAACGTCAACCTCAAGACGGATCATCATCATTATTTCAGGGCTTTTTTGAACTGCTAGTTGGAAATTGGGAGGGGAGAGGTCCATGAAAACACACACACACACACACAAACATTTTTCAAAATGACAACAAGAATAGATATAACTCAAGGCAAATGCCATGATATCATCGAAACCACTTTGGACCTACAAAGCTCCCCAGAACTAACTGTATATGGCATCAATAATAAAGGCCCTATAAGGAACCATTTATACTTGGCATGGTTGACTTTACTGCCATGTGTGTTTATACAATCAAACAGACTTGTTTTATTCTGTTACAGTCCAAATTGTATATACTGTATATACTGAATATATACACATGTATATACATCGAATGCAAACATGCCTGTGCATGACCTCAGACAGTAATGCAGAACCTGCGTGTAAATAGAGCTCAATATGGGTCCAGCCAGATGTCAGTAAGGATTTGGATAAAGACTAAAGTCCTGTGACATTAAAATCTCTTTTTCGAGGGACACCTGGTCAGGATAGCGCACCAGTACAAGTACAAGGTGACAGAATGATAGAGTAGAGCCTGTCAAAACAGACAAGGAACATTTAAGACAAAGAGAGCATGATAAAAACAGACAAGGGACAACAGATCTACAGAATAGCAAGCTAGCCGTTTTTTATCTGAGCTTTGAACTCTCCCGGGGAGACGAAAGCATTCAGCTGTTGTGTGTTCTGGAGGTTATTCCATGACCAGCTGTTGGATAGTGATAGTAAATTATACAGATATGAAGGGCGTTTGCCCAGCATGGCTTTGTAATTTTGTAATTGATCAACGCTGCTGTCTCCTTAGGTATGTACTGTAATGAGTACGGATGACGTTACATCTCAGACAGAGATCCATGGTGAAGGTCTTTGACTATCTATCAGCAGACCTACCGTGAAGTTGAACAAAAATAATTTGTGCTGCGGTTATTGCTTGGAAATGTTGCAATCGCAATTGTAAATCGTTTCGCTCTTTATTTCGACATAGAGAGCATTTTTTCTTAGTATTGTGGACAGTCATTTAGAACCATCTAAATCTTAAACCATGGCACTCCAAGTTGAGAGGTTTTGAAAAATGGGATTGTTGCATGAGTGTCTACCGATCTATTGTACAAAGAAAGACAAACTATCCCTTAACAACGAGCACTTTCTTTATACCCAGATGGAAAGACAACGACAATAAAATGACAACAATGATAACAATGACACTTTTCTCTACCAATTTTTGCTCACATTCAATGCACATTAGTTAAAACACTCAACTGTACAATAGAGCAGTGGTTCTCAAAGTGGGGTCCGGGGACCCCCGGGGGTCTGTGGCATATGGCCAAGGGGTCCACAAAATAATTAATAAAACTCCTACATAATCTATTAAAAATAATAACTTGAAAGTCCATTGAGCCAGTAGGGGGGGAGTATGTTATTAATACATTTCCTGGTAAGTAATACGAGGACAATATATTTTTGGGGTACATATTCAATGGGTTAGATTCAGGTTGCCAACTATAACAATAGTAGGGGGTCCTTGTGAATATGTATCCATTCTAAGAAGTCCCTGGCTTGAAAAAGATTGAGAAGCGCTGCAATAGAGAACACATGGGAAAAGACACAATCAGTTACACAATCACAGCAGAATACAATCAGGAATCTGCCAATGTGCATATCTAAGGTTATAAAGAAGGAGTGGTATAGGAGAGTGAGTGAGTGAGTGAATGAGCGAGAGTGAGAGCAAGAGAGAGTGAGAGAGAGAGAAAGAGAGCGAGAGCAAGAGCAAGAGAGAGCAAGAGAGAGAGAGAGAGAGAGAAAGAGAGCAAGAGCAAGAGAGAGCGAGAGAGTCAGAGAAGGACATCGCGTCAGCCCCTGTAGAGGTGATCTCCAGATCTCTCCCCTTCATGGATGCACTGCAACAGAACAAAGAAGAGAAGAACCAGATGTAGACAAGCTTCTGCCATTCTGAGTCTATGTAGGTCTAGCAGCCCCAAGGACCTACAGCCAATCAGAGCAACAAACGTGTGACGTAAATTAAAGCATTACCAAATCCTGTCGGAAATATGGCAAACACATCTTTCTTGCTTTAAATGCAGTTTTTTTATTATTCTTTAAGAGAAAATATACCATCCAGTTTGTCGCGATAACAGACTCAACGGACCGTTCCACTCCATGTCATCGTATCAAACCCGCTCCATATTAGATAAATAGCAGTGATTTGCTGCAAACCTGTCTGAACGGGAGGACTTATCCTGCCAGAGCAAATAAAACATGAGCTTGCAGATTCGTCTGGTTCCCAGGCTAAATGTGGGTGATCAAATCATCGTAACCGTCTCTCCTGACTACACTAAAACATTCTTACCAATATAATTTGTCGGAGGAAGCGAAAAGAGACTGTTACGATGGTTTGTTTATCTAGACTATGTAGGTATTGTCTTTTAATGTCTCCTACTGCCATTGGCAGCTGTAAATAATAACTTCACTATTTGTCTTGCTTTTTGGACACGGTCGTTGCGCTGTATTTTGCTGCAAAACCTGCCTGTAAAGGGACCGTGAAGAACTTGAACATGAGAGGAAAAAAAGGGATCATCAGTGTACCTTTCAGTCTAGTAAACATGTGAAACATCAGGGACATATCGGCGGCGCGAGGACAAAAGTACAGATGAAACGGCAAACACGGGGCTTACAGCACTGCACCGGGAGGTCCAGGGGGACGTGGTTCCTCTGGCAGAGGTGGACGAACGCGGCGGCCAATCTGCAGGAGGATCTCACCATGGGCACCCGGGGGGAGCCGCAGTGGCTCTTCTTACACACCGAGAGGAACTGGCCCGGGTCCACCTGGCCGGCGGAGCAGGGGCAGGAGGCCAGCAGACACATGTGTGGGGGTCACGAAAAACAGCCATTAATCAAAAGGGGAAAAGAACTTGATTCATGGACCGTTGGTGTGTTGGGATTACGCCAAGCATTCGTTCAACTGATGGATGTGTGTGTGTGTGTGTTTGAATTGTCATTTAGTGGACCCCTAGTCACGCATAGCCAGACCTATCTTCACACTTCGTTTTAGCGCTTGGAGAAAGGTCTGGCTGAACTCACTAGCATTCTGGCATAGGGGGAAAAAAATGCTCTGTTTTTTGTATTTCTTTAACCAATCACAATCGTCTTGGGCAGCGCTAAGCCTAGGATGCAGCAATGGTGCCCTTGCAAAATAGTGTCAGGGGGGGGGGGCTTGTTTTTGGGCGTTTGGGACCATTGGGTGACTAAGCCAGACTAGTAGACCCCAGACAGACCTACCATGACTGTGGTAGAAGACTAGCTCAATGGAAGCGCTTAACTTAAGCCTTGCTCAAACACTCCAGGAAGCTTATTTCAAGCATTTTACTATTAGTGATTTATTGCTTTTATCCAAAGCGATTCACAGTGAAGTTGAATGACGTGTAGATGCATGCCATTAAGGAGCAGGTAGTTTAGGGTATTTTGCTCCAGGGTGCCTAAAGAGTAGACTGTCTAGACTAGACTGTCAAACCTAATAACTTACCAACACCCAAACCGAGTTGAGACTATACTACCAAGTTATTCATTTGACATTTCCAAGTGTGTCTTTTTAGATGAATGAAGAATTGGTCGAGGTCACGAAAAAGAAACAAGAAAGAGCCTGGGAAAAAAAAGAGAAAAAGACCAAAGGACCCCCGAGGGAAAGATGGACAATGATAAGTAGGACCGCAAATTCTTAAACCGGCAACCATGCGCTACTATATAACTCACACTCCGGCTCCTGACTTGTGTTCTCACGCATCCACAACTGTAAATGTCTTCATACCGATGTGTGACCTTTGATGCGATGAGGTCACGGCTCAGTGTGTTTGTGTTTGTGTGTGTGTGTGTGTGTGGGGGGGGAAACTAATGGGTTTTCATGCAGTTTTTTCTCTCTCTCTGGCACAGTCAGTCATATAGAGTGCATCGCAGGCTTTCCAAAACCAACCCAAAGCCTGTGCCTTTTTTTTTGTTGGATTACGAATGTTGGCGAATGTATGCCTCCTAGCAGTGTTAGTTCATGTGCTCCACTGTGTTACTGTTCATTTGATTACACACGTTATGCACTTCAAATCAAAACAATTTCCACATGCCACATTATTTTTAATTCACAAATGACGATGAAAGCCTTGTTTCTTTTGGTCTAGAGTTAGAATCAGAACCATCAATGGAAAGATGCACCTTTGGTGGTAATGACCACAAAAACATATGAAAAGAAAGTGGCCCAAAGAGGTGAAACGACACAAATCATTATAAATTCTCACACATCAACGAATCCCCCCCAGACAGTGACAGCGAGAACTGAAGAAATGCACCGCAAGCGTCTCCTCACCACTCTGAAACAGGAGCTGAGTGGGGAGTGGGGCGAGGAGAAGAGGGTCTGGCAGCCGGCTGGGCCCTGCAGTGCGGCTCCAGAGCAGCCCTCTGGGGGGTCCGGGGCTCGGCTACAGTTAGATGAGATCTGGAGGGGGGGGTGGGGGGGGGGCGAAGGGGTGAGGAGCAAATCAAACCAAGACCCAGTATTCAGGTACACACACCAGCATGGTATAGACGCCCTGCCCTGACCAATACAACGGATACACGCGCATGTAGAAACACACATGCAGAAACACACTTATGCAGGAACACACATACACACAAAGATACATGAACATGATCACCAACACAGGTGATCGTCACAGCGACGAGTCAGCCTACAGACAGGAGGTCAGTAGGCTGACCCTCAGACCCTGGCAGCATGGTGTCAAGACAGCAACCTCTCGCTCGACGTCAGCAAGACAAAGGAGATGATTGTGGATTACAGGAGGCTACGAGAGGGGGAGCATGCACCCCGGTCCCTACACATCAAGGGAACTGTGGAGGAAGACTGGTCTGCCCACAAAGTCAAGGTGGTCAAATCAGCTCGGAAATGTCTCTTTTTCCTGAGAAGTTTGGTATGGACCTCACAAACTTTTACAGGTGGGCTATTGAGACCATTCTGACTTGCTGCGTCCCAGTGAGGTACGGGAGCTGCACAGCCAAGGTAATTCCACCGTAATTTCTTATGAGGGGTTGTCAGGACTACAGAACGCATCATTGGCAGACGGCTCCCAGCTCCTACAGGACCCCTTCAACACACGCTGCCTCAGGAAAACTCTCAGGAATATTAAGGACTCCCACCGCTCAGCACAAAAACTTGTGGCAAACTCTGGCACCTGCAGACTGAAGGACAGCTTCTATCCTAGAGCCATCAGGCTTCTCAACAGTGTGGGATTTCTTTTATTAATTTTATGTCACTTTATGACCTTATTAACCTAAATAATTGAATACTTCATATAATCAGAGGCGTAATGAATCAGATTGGGCACATGTCCATCGTGCCGCCACTCATTGCACACGCTGATTAAAGCCTAGACTAGCCAGCAGCCGTGTCCTCCTCTCCTCACCAGCAGCTCAATCTCACAATATCACCATCAGACGTAACATAATGTAATGCGAGTGAAAGAAGTGAATGCACGCAGCTTTAAAACCACCAGTAACAGCGAAATGCACAGTTGACCCTGGAACGAAATGATTACCAGGAAAACAGACCGCCGTGCTATACTTGACAAAATCTGGTGTCGGAGCACCGTAACAGATGAAAACATAATTGGTGACAGCACACCCGCACATTGCCAACATGATTCATGTCTGCTCATAGGCCTTCTAAACACAAAGTGTGTAGGTTTATTATTAGTCACAGCAGATGGCTCGGCTCGACTATAAATAGTTTAGTGGTCGCTTGTATACTGTAGACTCAGCGCTCGAGATCTTATGATACAAAAGGGGCGAGATAAAGAGGGGCCCATGTGTGCGGACCCTAAACTGTTGCGGGCCCCAATGCAGCTGCATTACCTGCATATATGGTATTTATGCTGCTGCTCATTATTGCGTATAACTTTGACTTTTGCACATAACTTTTGCACGTATTTGGATTTTGTATATAATTGGATTTAGTTTACTTTGGGAGTTATACTATTACCCTGTAATATACATACTGCTATCTAGTAGGGGTGTGAACGTGTACATGTGTACACGTGTAACTGGTTAGTAAATCATAACCGTTTAGGAAAAATCAGTAAACGAAAAAAAACGAAACGAAAACCGAAAAAAAAAAAGAATCTAAATCTTCAATCAAAATTAACACGTACTATTTATTTAGAGATTAATAAAGCTACAAATGTTCCACTTTGACAACGTTAATGCGCTAAGAAATGCACGTGATAAATGTTGGGTAATTGACCACCGGGCATTACGTCATGTAACACTTAAGTTTCACTTTAGACTTGCGATGGCAGCTGACACGAAACAGCGAAGTGCGGCGTGGAGGTTTTTTGAAAAAAACGAGAAAGGAGACCAAGTGAAATGTACACTGTGTGGTGTACATTTGGTTTTTAAAAACAGCACAGGGTCGATGAACAATCACCTGCGCTGGAAACATCTGACAAGGTGGTCTGAAACGGAGGGGGGTGGGGCTAACGCCGGTGGCGGTGCTAGCGGTTCTGGGCCACGACAGACAACCATGCGGCATTTTGCAAGCAAGAAGTGTGAGAAGGGACGGAGCGACTCAATCATTTGAGTGGCGGCAGTGACGCGGAGGAATCTTTCTGAAAAGTGGCTGCACCCTCCATTGGTCGTATAGCGCGACTGCGGTCCACTTAAAAAAAAAAAAAAACGGTTAACCGTGTACACGAATAAAAAGGGGTCGTGTAACCGTTCACACCCCTACTATCTAGTATATTTAATATATATATATATATATATATATATATATATATTAGTGGTGGGCATAGATTAATTTGTTTAATCTAGATTAATCTCACTGTAATCTTGGAATTAATCTAAATTAATCTAGATTAAAATGGCTCATTTGAATTCTGTCGAAGGCATTCATAATATGTGTGTGCTACCTAAATAATGACTAAAAGTAAGTCTGCGCGATCGTAACCCACCCTGGACCTACAACCGAGCCGTTCCGCAGCGCAGTCATTCCGCTGCGTTTACCTTCCTTGGTGGAAATCCGGTATAGACCCAGCTCCCAACCCAACTTTGAGAATAGATTAACGGCGATCATTTTTTTATCGCGCGATAAGAGTCTCGCGTTATCGCAGCGCGTTAACGCCGATAACGGCCCACCACTAATATATATATATATATATATTGTATATATACAAAATAAATATATTATATATATTTATTTTGTCTAACATATTTGACCTTTTCTATTATATTATGCCCTAAATAGGTAGTTGCCGGTGACTTGAAATTAAAAACACCCACACGTACAAAGTTGAATGTTCTTTCTTTCTTCCCTTCTTTCTTTAATTCTTCCCTTCTTTCCTTCTTCCCTACCTTCCTGCTCTTTCGCTTTCTCTCACACATCCCCTAACTCTCACACATCCCCTAACTTCTATCTCCCTTGCGCTTTTCACGTTCTCTCTCTTTCATAAACACATGCACGCGCGCACACACACACACACACACACACATGCACACACACAGAAATTGTGTCAAACCTTTTCGTTTGTATCCATTGAATATAAATCTAACCGACCTACCTGCCAGCTGCGGAGGAAGTGTGCTCTGCTTGCAGCTTGAGACCCGTGGGGTAACGGGGAGTCATTCCCTCCTTCGTTATCATTGGTTCCCAGGAGGCCAACGGATGTGCCTGCATAGAGATCCAGCCCAGTGCATGTCACATAGTAATACCGTAAAGTAATATATTGTAGGGTATTAAAGGAATTACTATGAAATCTTTCAGCAGACACTTATCCACAGCGACTTACAGTGGACTCAGGGACATGACATGAATGAGCATGTAGGGGTTAGGCTTCTTGCTCAAGGATGCCTACAGGTAGACTGTGGACATGGGGATCGAACCCAGTACCTTTCGGCTGGGAGCCAAACACCCTAACCACTTCCATTAGATTAGTTGCATTCGGTGCAGATCAATAAGTACTCCTTGTTCTTCCTACCATGCAACCATCCATCAAGAGTGAGGCTGCACAGGTCAAGCGACAGATCACATGACACCGACACTCCGTTCTGATTGGACACCTCCACTGTGTGCGCGCTTCTCCGGACGGCCACTAGGGGCTCCCTGTCGGCGGTGGCAGCGGCGGGGCAGCTGGTCTTCACCTGCAACAGAAGGTCCGTCTTAGCGCGCTCCTTTCAAAGTCACAGATAAGGAGGAATCAAACCAGCAGCCTTGTAGTTGCCAGGCAACTGGTTCTGCCACTCAAAAGTACCACGGCCCCCCATCATCACTTCCATTCCTGTTAACTTTCCCATGGTTCTGTCACATGGACGATGATGCCAAATAGTAAAACAGAGCGAACCGCACCTGTCCGTCCGGATGGATGCTGAACGTGCTGTCGTTCATGGCCAGCAACAGGAAGTGATGCGACTGTGGGCGGGGACTCAGCAGCAGAGTGAATGCGGGGTTCTGGGAGCGGTCCTGAGCCAACACCAGCGGACACGACCCGGCGGGGAGCTGGTACAGGAGGCCATCGAACGACACCACAAATTGGTCCGCCACCAGCAGAGCTTGATCTGGTGCCGGATTAAGGTATGGACACAGGCGTGGAGAGGAAAAGAAGACAAGATAAGTAAAAGTGAAAGAAATAAAGGCAGACAGACAGGCAGACAGAAAGAGAGACAGACAGAGGAATACACAGAGTAATTGACAAATATAAAAGAGCAAATGGAGAATTACACTAATAATTAGAGAACATTTTCCATTGCCCTTCAACTGAGAATGGGTCATGGGATCACCAATTGTAGTGAATAAATAACAAAATACAATACAAATTGGACAGTTTGTACATAGTGTCAAATGTGAACGCAGGCCTGGCCTTACATCGGAAGGGGCTGTCCATGACCCTGTGCTTCAGGCGGTACAACTCTGCGGCGGGTCTGATGGAGGTGAGGGCCTTCAGGGGCCCAAGGAGCCACTCCTCCAGAAGGATCTCCACCAGGCCGGCCTCCGCCACGCGGGGCCAGGGGACCCGCGGCAGGGGCACCGCCACGGACACGGAGCAATCACTGCCGGACAAAACACACAAACCGCATGAGGTGTTGTCTGTGGAAAAACCGCCAAGATGTTGTTTCTGGGGGAGGAGGGAGGGTGAAAGCCACGACTCGACCTCCAGTCCTTTCAAGGTCTCCACTTGGACAGCTGGGGGGTTGAAACATGAAAAGGCTCTTCCTTGACTGAAAACCTTCTTAAGGCACTCTGCTAATGCCTGACACACACTAGACGATTTTTCTAATTTAGAAAATGTGAAAGACCACACACCCAAAGTGGTAATTATCCTGTAGTGTGTACCCAGCATAAGCCATCCTTCTAAAGCCTTCTAAATGTAATGTTCATCTCTTAAGCCTTTCGGAGGCACACACCTTTCCATAATCCTTTGGGACCCCTTGGCCTCCTTTCTGCTGAAAGGAAGGTTGTTTTTCATTTTGTGTGGTGGAGACGAGGACTACCTGGGGGAGAGTTGATAGACAGAGGCTAGACGCGTCCTGACGCCAGACAAAGCTGCCGTCAACTTGGATTCAACCCAGAGGAACGTCTGCTGTCCTGCCTAATAGAGATGCACAAACACACACACACACACACATATGCATAAGTGAGCACACAGCCACACACACACACATCCCATAGGAGACCAGAGCAGCAGCTCTCTCACCACATCCAGGGCCGTGCCCAGGGCAGCCAGGCTGGCCTGGGCCAGCGGCCGGAGCTGGGGGTTCTCCAGCATGGGGGGCAGCACCTCCCTTAGCCTGGCTGCCCACCCGGACACCGCCCTCCGCCACAGAACCTCCACCCTCTGCCCGGTCAGGTCATGGTACACGCCCGCAGCCGTGGACAGTGGCCCTTTAAAACGTCCGGTAGACAGAAGAGATGCCAGTTTTAGACATTTGCACTGTTCTGGGTGTAATTTAATGTTCCAGTGCGGCTAATCAGTTACACTCATGGATTTTTCAAAGGGATATAAGATAAGATCCCAGACCGGAAATTATACAAGGGAGAGACAAAATGAAAAAGAGGATGAAGCAGAAGAAACATAAAAGTGAAAGCGGTTCACAAAGCCTTTTAGTGAAAAGACGAGTGTTCAATTTCGAAGAAGAAGACGCTGCGTGCTGCCGGTGTCAAAACAATGGCTGCCTGCACCATTTGTCCTTTCGGCAGATGAGCAGATTATGTCAAACACTGTGAAAGTTGAACAAAAAAGACACATCTTGCATCACTCCCCCCCCCCCCCCCCCCCCTGGTGTACGTTCTTTCACTGAGAAGACCAAAACCATGTGGGACCACAAAACATCATCTTCATCAAAGGATCGCATACATGGAGGCTAGTCTAGTGGTTAGGGCCTTTCACTCCCGGCCAAAAGGTTGTGGGTTCGAAACCCAATGTCCTCCTCAGCCTACCTTTAGGCATCCTTATTGAGCAAGATGCCCAAGCCCTGACCTACTCATTAATGACATGTATTTAGCTACTGTTTAGTTATTTCGCCAACACATTTATCAAAAGCGACTGCCAGTGAAGTGAGCTGGTGTCATAATGCCATACAGTGAGATACGGGTAACTAAGGAGTACGTTGGGAGTCTGGGCATCTTGCTCAAGGATTCCTAACGGTAGGCTGAGGACATTGGGGTTCGAACCCAGAACTTGAGTTAAGTTGAACACCTGAACCACTACTAGACTATCCTGCCTAAACTAACAACAACAAAGATTGTCAAAAAATCATCACTCGTCTGGACACTCACGTCTGAGCTCCTGTTGTCCCAGGGCCGAGGCATGCTGCAGCAGAGCCAGGCATCGGGGGACGCTGTCGGTGAGGAGGGCCCTCAGGGGCCCGCTCTGCCAACGCGCCCACAACCCGCCGTCCTTCGGCGAGAGGAAGGACTCGGCCCGCGAGGTGAGGTTCACGAGCAAGGCGCTCATCTCCTGGAGTAAGCCTCTCTCGAGGGACTTTGAAGCAAAGACAGTTTAACAGCTACGGTCTTGACAGAATATTAACGCATTTTAAAATGCGTTAATATTCGCATATATAAACCAAAAATGCATTTTACTGCGCTTATGGACTAATAACGTTGCAAAGATATCCTTCCATAAAAACGACATGGAACAGGAATTACAGTAAATGTTATCTTGTCAGCTCCCTCTAAAAAGGTTTTTGGATGATGTCACTAAGTCTGAGTGCTGTGGGGGTTTTCATGATACTGATGAAACATGCCAACAGCCAAAGACCCATCCATCTTTTCCCTAGGTGTGGCCTGCCCCTGCCCCTGAAAAAAAGTTTCAAAAAAAGTATTATTATTATAATTACCTGTTGTCTGGACTGCATGAGAAGATGCTGAATGGTCTTTATTTTCTTTAATATCTTGGAGCTCATCTCTGAGCTCAGGTGCACAAGTGTGGCCTGTAGAAATGTGACAACATGGCATTTAACAGAAAGGCATTCAAAATGTTACTTGTTCAATAGCACATTTTTGAGAACCACCTGTACCTCTGTTGCGAGTAGCCTTTCAAAGCAGCCTTGGGCTTTGAGAAATACATTTTGATTGGCAGTTCCCACAGAGACAGTGACAAGGCCTTCGGGGCTAGAGGAGCCCGCTTGTCTCTGCAAGTCCAGGGTCAGCTTGCTTCTTGTTTCCAGACACACCGCTAGGCTTAGCTCTTCATCTGGCTCATGAACTACCAACACACACACACACACACACACACACATGCAGATACACACATACAAACACATTTATTTTTACAACCATGAAACATAGGATAACTTCCTATAACATATTCAACAGGCCATAACTACCGGCTCTATAACCAGCTGCTGTGCGGAGACATCTGTTCTGTATGGAGCCTCCCAGCCAGAGGGTCTCGTTGCGGTCCAGCGTGGCCTGAACATGGAGCTCCGGCCCCTGGGTGGAGGACAGGGCTCGGCCCCCCACCTCCACGCTCCAGTTCCCCACCTTAGACTGTGGAGCGGGCAGACAGGCAGTGTGCATGGTCACAACGACGCACAGCAAATATACATGAACAGAATGATGTCATCGGTCTATGCCGTTATCTTCTTTCATCTTCCATTCTCCTCTACTCTACTGGATTCTATCGCTTTTCTTTGTCATATTCTGTTATTTCATCTTCAGTTATATTCTCTTCTCCTCTCCATATCTTCTACTCTATCTTCGATACTACTTTATTCAGCTCGTTTATGTTGCCATCTACTCTTCTCTACTATCCCGGTGGCACAGTGGTCAGCACTGGCGCCTCACAGCAAGAACGTTGTATGTTGAATGTCTGTATGTTTGTAAGTTCCCCCCCGTGTTACATGTACATTTACATTTAGGGCATTTAGCAGACGCTTTTGTCCAAAGCGACTAAGTACAATAAGTACATTTGTCAGAAGAAGTGAAACAACAATAGATCGCTGTCGGTACAGTAAGGATGTCAATAGAACAAGTTTCAGGCGCTCATAATTGCTAGGTTAACCCATTCCTCGTAGACAACAAAGATAGCTAGGGTAAGATGCTACACGATGCTCAGTACTATTTTTAAGTGCCAGGACGTACGAACATGGGTTAAATGCAGGGATCACATTTTGTTGTACTTGTGCAATGACAATAAAGTTGATTCTTCTATCTTCTCTATTCGACGACTGTATTCTATGTTTCTGCCCTCTTGTATTCTGCCATCTCCTACTCTTCCCCACTCTCTCTCCTGTGTTACCTCAGCAGAGAGGGACATGTTGGAGAGGCGGGCGGTGGAGGAGTTGCGTATGGCCAGGGTGAGGCTGCAGTGGTGCGGTCGCCCCCCCACCGAGAGACGGCTGTGGGAGTAGAGCAGCTCCTGCCCAGAGTTCACCTTGTGGGAGCCCGACCACGACAGGTTCTGATGGTGGGGGGGCATGCACACACACACACACACATACATGTAAACACACACACACATGTAAACACACACACACACACACATGTAAAATTTAGACACACCAACACACATGGAAGCACCACACACACACACACACATACACACACACACGCACGCCCGCATTCATGCGCGCACGCACGCACACCAAAATTACAAATGGGCATCAACACACACCAACACAAACAACACGTGCATGTGTGTATTCTCACACAGATGTACACCAAAACACACAGCGGCTTATACACACATGCACGCAACCACACACCAACACATGCCAACACACAAACGCAACCGCACACACACACAAACTATTTTTCGCTGTTCTCGGCCCAAATTCCAATTTCAATTTAACTTCCAAAAAAGAAAATTCAATTGATGAAAAACATGCATATTGTTCATGCTTTTGAATCAACTTAGCCCTTCAACCGAGTCCACTGAAACCCAAAGCATGTGTGAGGACAGACACCAAATAGTTAGAATGTTGTTGAATTTCTGCATCCAAAATAGACTTGAGTCCTATTTGAAGTATACAACCCAACCGCTACATTCTCGCTCTGTGTGCTCTGCTCCGTTTAAAGACCAATATGATTGTAGTTGTTGTGTGTGTCAGGCTATATATATATATATATATATATGAGGCTAAATGTGCGCTCCATAGGGCTTAACATGCTTAACATGGCAATGGAAATGTTACAACTTGTTGTTTATGTAGATATCTAATAAATCTATACGCTTACAATAAACACAAAATATGATAATAGTGTGTGTGTGTGTGTGTGTGTGTGTGTGTGTGTGTGTGTGTGTGTGTGTGTGTGTGTGTGAGTGAGTGAGTGAGTGCATGCATGCGTGTGTGTGTGTTGACTCACTGGCTGGGGGGGGCACAGAGCCAGCACTATTGTGTGCTCCAGGCCGTCCTTCAGGTTGGTCTGGACTTTGGAGACAAGGGAGTGAGACGAACACGGAGGAGGAGACACGTTCTCCGCCCCGATGTTCATCTGCAGTGACCGCATCCCCCTCGGTCCTCGCTACACACACACACACACACACACACACACACACACAAACACACACATAAACATACAAAACAGACACACACATGATGAAATACCAGCAGCAATATCCTGAGGTCGTGTCCCACAGAGCTACCAAAACAATATTACTTGTGTATCTGGGAAAGTATTCGCATCAGCTGATACTATTCTTCTCCACTTTGTCAAATAATTCACTTACTCAGAAAATTATGCCAGAACAAAAAAGTTACATTGAAATCTAATAAAAGTGAATTGCTCTACATGCTCATTTTTTTTTGGTTTCTGGCCACAACTTCCTTCCTCCAACAGCCAAAAGCCTGCAATGGACTAACATGGTGATTCTAACATGGCACAATCCAATCAAATCCTCAACCCTTTTTTTTTTTAGCCTTCACCTTTTGTCCCTGGCTGCTTCCCTGTTTTATTTGGACATTGTGGATGGCCTGTCTGTGGCGTTTCGTACCTGGTACTTCATGCCCTGCTTGACGCTGCTGTTTCCCCACCTCAGCTCTGCACTCTGGGAGTACAGAGGTCCGTCCTGGGCCACGGAAATACAACCTTTCATCGGAGACAGCGTCTACACAAGCACGCACACACACACACAAACACACACACAAAAAGAAAAAAAACGCTAATTTGACGCTATACACACTCAATTCAATTTGAGCTTGAAATGGAAAGGTGGGTCTACCTGAGTGGAGAACAGGCCGCACGCCCGCCCTCGGTGGGAGTTGTTGTGCCACTGTTTGTTGAGCGTCAGCGAAGCGTTGATGAGCTCTGGGCTGGTCCATGACAGATGGCCCTGGGTGAGTGAAAAGAGAGGTAATAAGTAGCCTGGTCTTAGATTATTGACCCGTTTACTCAACGCAAACAATTTAAATACAAACACATCCTTTTCTAAGGCAAACCCTGCAGCAAATATTTGGGCTACGGTGCCGTCCAATCAACACTAAGAATGCAACAGATCATATATGAAATATCATGTCGTCGCTGTCGGGCGGGAACCTTGTATCTCCATTTTTTTTTCTTCTCATAAAGCAATGCTATTGGTCACCCTTTACATCTGTCTGTGGGTTTTTACAAATATTTAACCAATGAAAAGTATTAAAAAGAGCTTGTGACTAAATCTTGTAACTCAATCTGTCGGCAAAACCTCATAGCTCCACCCCGCCTTTATTTAGCCTCAATGCAAGGCTAAATAAAGAACTGGTTGTTTGAATAAGTACAGCGTTTTCTTTACTCAAGAAACACTAATCTAGTCTATAAAGGCTAATGTTTTATGTATTTGAAGCCTGAGACGTGAGAGCGGAGAAGAGTGCCGGCAAACCACGGTAGATTGGAGTGCAGTTTAGTCTAGCATTTGGCTTCTGTCTTCAAGAGCCTGTTTATAGCACTTAATCTTTTATAACAAGAGATTACTAACAGGAAAAACTGAGCTTTTTAACCAGTAAGTTGATGATAACGTAATGCAATGCACTTACTGCCTCAGAGGCCGTTCTAATTAATGACGGACAAAACATGTATCAGGACATTCGACAACCTTTGAGCTTGACCTTTGAACCATTTGAGCTTGATTTTGGTAAAATATGGTATAATATAATGACACTTGCAAGTATCTGACCATATATAAAGACACAAGACCAACTTTGATGACCAACCTTGTATGTCCAAAACTGAAAACAGTTTTGGACATACAAGGTTTTGACCCGACAGCGACGACGTGACATATCATATGACCTGAACTCTAAATACTCTCTTTAACTTTCCTTATTATTTTCTGGGCCGTTTCAAACCAGATTACTGGAATCAGGCTTTTCTTAATCAAATCATCTTTGTGGATGGCTTTAATACAACATGGTTGTCAACACACAACCACGAAGAAACAGAGAACATCTAAAGTTGGCCCTGGACCGGATCAACGTGCGCACCTCATGGCGGCTCCATGAGGTGCTCTGGGAGACATGTGCCACAGCGTGGAGGGAGACCTGGGAGAGAGAGGCGGTGAAGGGCTGCCTCACATCCACCCAGGTCTCACTCGTCTCCCCCGAGACACGCCACTGTCTGGCAGCACGCACCTAGAGGGAGAGAGAGAGAGACGGACGGAGACGGATAGACAGACAGCATAGGGAGACAGGGAGACAAACAGAGAGACAAACAGATACAGACAGAGAGAGAGAGAGAGAGAGACAGACAGACAGACCAACAGACACAGACAGACAGAGAGACAGACCAACAGACACACAGACAAAGTACATCAGACTCCATCTTACAGAGAGACTAAATACATCTGCCAGATCTAGAGGAATGTGAATGAGAAGACTGCTCCTACTTTCCTGTCTATCATCACTGTCCCATCCATAAAGGCAGAAAAAAATCCCATACAAATGTACTAAGAAGAAAAGAACGCCCGCCCCCCCCCACCCCTCCCCATCCACTATCAGCAGCACCCCCTCACCATCAACCACTACAACAGCCCCTTCATCCTGAACACTGACCTAATGACCTCCCTCCTGGGACCAACTGTCCTTTTCAGGGTTCGGTTACTGCTCTTTTCTATGTTTTTTTTTGTTACTTAGTTTTTTTTGTTACCCATAGTGGACCATCAAACTGGTGCATCAGCAGGCCAATCACTATTGACTTCTCCAAGGGGCGGGCCAGATGTGATTTCTAGCTAAATTTCTCATTTGTGCTCTCATGCCTCTGTAGACGAAGGGGGGGGGGGGGGGGGGGGGGGGGGGGGGGGGGGCTGGTTTTCAACATATGTTCTCCTTATTGATGAATTACTCTCTGGTTGCTCACATCGCATCACCTATTCCCTCTGTCTCTAAATCGAACTTTGTACTGTAAAAGCACACATTTTGTACATACTATTGGCAGATGGCAGAGATTCATAAGGTGGAGCGACGGTAAATAAAACCATGTAGTCAATACAGCTATATACACAAACTTGTTTTAAAGACAGGGTGATCATCCGATAATCCTCCAATAATTCTGCCAAAGCAGCCTCTCCTGAGGAACCTGTTGCGTGCTCTGACCTGCTCCAGGCGTCCATGTCGGCTCCAGTCCAGCCGTACCGAGTCCTGTAGTCCATGCAGGGAGCGCTCCAGACTCACCTCCATGCCACTCAACCGGGGGACAGAAGCCATGTGAACTGCAACCAAGAGAGCGGGAGAACAGAACAAAACCGACCAGGTTAGGTTATGGGCCTTATTCACCTAGCAGCCATCTTAAAGTAAAATAAAACCAACTTATTTTATGTTGCATGCTTTGGTTTATCTGGTGGGAGTTGAGTCAATGCATCCTCATATATGCTCTATAGTTGTTGTTTGTGTCAATGTATCTCTATTCTTGAGGTTTTACACTCATTGGTTCAACATCATCCTGTTGTTTCCACTCAACTGTTGATGACTGGGCTCAGTTCCTTTATCATGCACCAACTGTATACAACTTGTGGTATTGGCTGTCGGCATTTTCCATTTCGTGTTAATGGGCCTAAATATCATGCACAAGTGACGATTGATTCCAGGCACGCTTTGCTTACATAAACAACTAGACACGTGGGACTCAGACCAGACAGAGAAACTGTGCATAACAGTTTCAGTTTGGATCCGATTTTTGGATCCCATCAGAGTTTGTGTATCAGCTTACCCTTCAGCATGTGGTTCCCTATCTCCAGCGAGGGTGGCATGGAGTAGACGCCAGTCAAGCGGACCTCCTGATTGCCCCACACCGCTCCATGTTGGATCTGGTGGCTCCAGTTTCTCGCCTCATATAGGGTCCGCACCGCCACCACCCGCGGTAACAGCTTCAGCTAGGGGGATCACCATCAAATCGATCCCAGATGGGGTTTTTTTGTGTTTTTTTTGTAGATGCTTATAAAAAACATCATAGGTTTGGCATGATGAATGCAATACTAATAACACCAGCAAGGCATTTATGGGTAAATAAATCCACGTTTGAGTAATTGCGGTCAGATAAAATACCTGTGGGAAGGTGTGGTTGAGCTCCGTGGCCTGTCTGTATCCCCCATCGATAACAGCCAGTTCACACAGTGCCCACAGCCTCCTTCTCCCAGAGGACAGCTCCACCATGCTAGCCACTCTGGAGCTGGAATGGTTCACCTAAGACCAGATGAAATAAGACTTTATTAATCCAGTCCTTTATGACTCCCTCCATGCGACACACCTGTCCTCTGCTTATTGAAACTGAAATTAAAGGACAATTCCGGCGCAAAATGAGACCATATGATCATAACACATGTCCACTGAGTTGGACCGTTCTCTGGGATCAGTTTTCATTCTAGTCGAATGGAACCAAAGTTATTCATGTATAATAAATATTATTCATGTAAAATAAATCGCAATTCTATACCATAACAAGGCTCAACACTTCCACGGCAGCATAATGAGGGTCCCTACATGTAAAACGAAGCATTGAGAACTTTGTAAGTGTACAGACAGTTTAATAAAAAGAAAGTTTAGAAAGCCACTGCCTTCACGAAAACAAGCGGGCGCCATCTTTGGAAAACAGTCACGACCAGTCGAGCGACCCTCATTATGCTACCGTGGAAGTGTGGTGCGATTTTGAGCCTTGTTAGTGGTATAGAATTGCGATTTATTTTACATGAATATCTGCCCCCACAGCTAGCGTTATAAGCTAATTAGCGGTTTTCGAGAACTTTGGTTCCATTCGACTAGAATGAAAACTGATCCCAGAGAACGGTCCAACTCGGTGGACATGTGTTATGATCATATGGTCTCATTTTGCACCGGAATTGTCCTTTAAGGGGCATTTCCAGGGGAACCGGCAGCCCTGCAGCCCCAGAATGAAAACAAGCAGCAGACCAGGGGGTTTGGTTCTCCTTTAAGCACCATCGGGATTTGCCAGACTGCAGAATGACTAGATGACTAATGACTAGACTAGATGACTACTAAGCCATTGCAGAACCCTGCTCTCTGGGAGTCAACCTGGAAAGATTGACAGACTCCCAGGAATCCTGGGGGATTGGGGGAAACAATTTCCCGTTCCTGATGAAGACGAATGTGCTTGAAGATGAAGGTGCCTGAAGATAAATATGAATAGGTCAAATTGACTGCAAGCTTTGCTAGCTAAATGAGCGATTCACACTGTAACACTTCTGCAGACAAAGGGGAGGAAAGCCGCGGGTGGCGGAGAAGGAGCCGTTCCATATGGGGCTTTCAAGGGATTTTCTCCTTGCCGATGCCAGGGGTTGTTATTGATAAATAACAAAAGATGGTTAATAAAACCATTCACCTACTAAATTGTAGTCTTTACAGCTATATACACAAACTTTAAAGACAGTGATAATCCTCCAATAATGATGATAAGCCAAAACACCCAGACCTATATAGGCCTCCCCAGCCCCCATCAGAAGCCATTGCAGACCTCTGCTCTGTGGGAGTCAACCAGGATCAGGGAAACAATCTCCCGTTTCTGATGCTGTGTCTGTCCAACTCAATTGATGTTTTGTCTGACTGCAGTACGCCGCTGAGGTTTTAGCAGACTCCCGTGGTGTTCGTAAGATGTAGACGAACAGGGACATTGACTTGACTTTCACGTCTAGTGCACTGAAATTATCTCACTCCGAGGTAAATCTTTTAGTTTCCATGATGTTCATTAAGTTAGTATATACTGGTGTATATTATGTAAAGCCAAAACATTTCTTGTTACGTGATAAGAAGCCAATCTGAAAGCTACGCTTTGAAAGTATAGCTCCCCTAGGGCTTCCTCCCCACCTAAAAGCCGCTCTTACCCTCTGTCCATAGTGAGTAAATCTATAAATATGTCATGCCATGTGTTTGTTATTCATCATGCATGCCTTGTTATTTATCATTCATATTGTAAATCATGGATTGTGAAGTGACCCACCCACCTGAGTCCTGGCGTTGAGTTGACCTGGTAGGTAAAGCACCAGCTGGGGAATGTTCTGGACCACCTTCACCATCAACTCCTTACTGTACACCAGATGACATAGTTCATGTATGACGTATTAGCAAGTTCACCTGTGTGTGTGTACGTGTGTGTTTGTGTGTGTGTGTGTGTGTGTGTGTGTGAATGTGTGTGTGCACTGTCATGGCCCTGGCCCTGGAGCTGCACTAATGATGATCAGCCTCACCTTTGGCAAAGAGCCAGCACACAGTCTGGATCTCTCTGGCCTGCTGCTGTGTGTTACAGCCTTTTGTTTTGTATTTCTGTTTCTTTTAGAGGATATCTGGGAGTCTAGTTGTTGTAGCATTGTTTTGTAGTTCAGTCTTTATGTTGTGTTGGTAGTTTAAGTGCCCCTGCTGGGTCCTACGGCCGACCGCGTGGTTGGCTGAGAAGTTGCTCCTCCTTTTGTTTGCTCTTTTGCCAGATCTCCTCACCTTTTTGTTTATCATGTTCTGTTTTGGGTAAGCTGTATCCCTTCAATTAAGTCATTCTTTTGTTCCTTCTGCAACTCAGTTTGTTATGTCTCATGGGTTGAGCCAACCCGTGGTCATAACATATGTCGGGGCTCGTCCAACAGTGACTGGGTTACTAGATGCATCCACTAAGAAAACAGTTGTGCCACTACATGGTTGCCATGGCCACTAGTGAGAGACGGCTTTAAGGACAGTGTTAAGACCATTTTAAGAGCCAATTTGGAAGATATGGGGATCTTTATTAGTGAACCTCAGGAGTGGGGCAAGTTGTCAGGGCCACAGCAACAAGGATTAACTTTTGACCAGCAGAAAGAGCTGATGATGTTGGAGATGGAGAGGGATAAGACCAACTGTAGGCTGTAAATTGAGTGAGGAAAACCGGTGCAATAAAATGGCAGGCTTTAGACTTCACATTGCTGCACAGTGTGAGTTGACAGGGAACCCCAGGAGTCTTACTCAGCCCTCACGGATGGAGGTGGATAGATTCATGCTACGGCTCAAAAGGCAGTTTTAAGGGCATACAAGTTAGATCCAGAGGCATACAAGCAGTTCAGGAATTGGAGAAAATCTGCTGGGCAGACTCATGTGGAATTTGCGCGTATATTAAATTGTCATTTTAATCGGTGGAGTTCGGCTTCTAACATTGAGTCTTTGAAAGAGATAGAGAGCCTGATCATGTTAGAACAGTTAAAGGAAACACTACCACCTCACATTGCTATGTAAATAAAAGAGCAAAGGTCTCCACAATGTCCTCACCCCCCCCCATGGGGTCAGGACACCCTAACCCTAACCCTAACCCTAACTGGGCAGGGGAGGAGGTCGGTTTCTCAGGATAGAGAGATCCTTCGCCACACAAATTTAAATAATTTATAGCTATGTATAGGATGTAATGTACAGTCAAACACTGGTGAGTGTGCTCGTACGAGGGTTCGGTATGAGTACCTTAAGTGTACCTTTACACCAGGTTGAGCTCAATTCAGATTTGGTACAGGGGATAGTGTGGACAGGGGTTTGACCTGCTTTCACTGTCGAGGGAATTGCTGTAATTTGGGGAAATGGGTTAGCAGGAGGGACAGTATGACCAGACGGTGATACCTGCCCAGCAATCTGCCCAATCCCAGTGTCCCCCCTAAAGGTCTTAACACACCAGGGGCGTTTTTTTAAATTTGCAAGACAATATATTTTTTCGAACTGTTTTTCTAATGAGGTCGATTTTTCTGAGCTTTTGCATGGCGAATAAAGGCATCAACCAATCACATTGTGTGCGTGCGGAACGGACGTAACGTCACTACAATGGTTGACCTGTTGATTGTTTGTGTTTCTCATCACCCCATATTATTTGACAGGACATAAAAACGATAAAGACTGAAGGACAACGTGTGGAGTAGCATCGCCGAACAACTCAGCTATCAGGATAGTGAGTAGCTTATGTATTTTAGAAAAATAATATGTATAATAACATGTATAATAATTAATATGTCCGGAACCGGCCGTCGTAGAGCTTCAGCTCCTGTATGAAGCAGTGGAGCTGTCCTTTTTTATTGAAGAATGACTTGGCGCGAATCTAGTGTTGCAACTGTTGCAAATTCGCATCGCTCCCGGTATGAATAGTTTTGATGCGAAATATTTGCATGCTAGTATTTCGTCTTGTCTATTTGTCACGCCCCCGGTGTGTAAAGGCTGCAAGGGCTTGAAATTGTATAAACAGGAATGGGACAGCACTTTGTGACATATCATGATGTTGAATACTCAATTCTGATTGGTCAACTACAGTGTTCCACGGTCTGTTATTTCTGAATAACAGACCGTTGCTATGGACGCTATTTCCAACCATAGAATCTAACAGTACAATTACAATACAAGCAATACAATTATTTTTAAATCAATAAAATCATGTTTTGTTATGTTTTGTGTCAAAATATTGATTTCTTTAGTAAGTAGCCGTGTAATAAGCAGGATAATGCACAGTGAGCCGGTCAGGGTTTATTTATTGTGAGTTTGGGACTTTTTATTTTATTTTGATTTGTACTTTCACGGTAAAGGCACTTAAGGGACGGACTGCCTTGTTTTTGTCAAAACAGCATTACTAAGCAACAGTGTGCATGTGAGTGTGTGTATGTGCACATGTGTGTGTTTGTGTGTGTGTGTGTGTGTGTGTGTGTGTGTGTGCATGTGTGCATGAAAAGCAAGAAACAGAGCGAGACAAAGAGAGAGACACAGACACAGAAATACAGACCGTATGAAAGACCAACAGACAGGGACACACACACTCTTACACACAATAGAGACTGTGTAAGAGAGTGAGGGGGAAGGTGTGTGTTTGTGTATGTATGTATGTGTGTGTGTGTGTGTGTGTGTGCGTGTGTGTGTGTGTATTTATGCAATACCTGTGTTGCAGGATGTGCCCTTGTATAATGAGAGCCAGTGATGAACCCAGCGCTGGGTTCACTGCCATGGAGCACTTCAGCTGTGAGTCAGTCAGCCGGCCCCATGCCTCCACCTACACACACACATACACACAGACACAGGCATGCACACACAGGACACTCACACACACACACACACACAGACACACACACAAACAAACAAACACACATGACCTAATCACTAACATATACTACCTATACTAACAGAACCCAAGTGGTTCCCTCCCCTAACTCAGCATGATGTATTCTGTCTCGTTCTGAGAGAGAGAGAGAGAGAGAGAAAGACAAAGAGAGAGAGAGAGAGAGAGAGAGACAGAGAGACAGAGAGAGAGACAGAGAGACAGAGAGAGAGGGAGAGAAAGAAAAAGAGAGAGAGGGAGAGAAAGAAAAAGAGAGAGAGGGAGAGAAAGAAAAAGAGAGAGAGAGAGAGAATGCCCCAGAAGTAAAGTCAAAACCACCCTTGCTCTTTCCTTCCCGTCTCCTGTGTCCTTGCAGGTACTGGGTCTCACCTGGAAGACGGGGGCGGTCTGTCCGTCCACGCTGTGCTTCAGGGTGAGCCGGGCCTCGGTGGCCCCTCCGCGGGGGCCCCAGTCCCCCAGCAGAGACACCCTGGCTCCCTTAATACGCACGTCCGCTGATAGGCTCCTCAGGGGCCCTGCGAGTGGAGAGGGCGCGGATTAATGTTGTGTTACTCAGATCCGAAACAGCACCACCCAACCATCGCCCATATAACAGATCCAAATAGTTCTGTTTCAGGTTTGGGGCTTTGGTGGAAAGCGATGTTTGACTGTTTTTTTTTCGTGTTTCGTGTGTGTGTGTGTGTGTGTGTGGGGATAGTTGTTATGATGTTGCTTTGTTTTGTCTATAATTCGGTTCAGGTCTGGTGTTTAATAAGGGGATGGTTTAAACATGTGTGTGTATGTGTGTGTTTGGGGGGGGGGGGGGGGGGGGGGGGTGTTGAGTGTGTAGCTTTGATGTGTCCATAAAGACAAGATTGACATTGAGATTGTAATATCAGCCTTGATCCTAGGCCAATGGATAATGACTTCCTACCCATGGAAAGTTAGGGACCACATATGGCTTATACACACACGCACACACACAAACGCAGACGCGCACACACACACACACACACACACACACTGTTTAAATAATACAGCTAAGCACATTATATTCACGATCGACGAGTCCTTAACGGCGGTGAGTTGTTTTTTTTTTAATGAAAGGTTCAAAGGTCGGCTGAATGACCTTTGAACTGGGCGGTCAGGGCGGTTTCAAAGTCCCACGGCCCATCGGGTGCGGCGGAGGCGGGTTGGTCGAAGGAAAGCAACGCGGCCAGACGCCCGTCCGCCGTGCTGACATTGAAGCCGGCGGCCAGTAGCTTGTGTCCGTCCACAGCCAACCGAGCCTTGGACTGAAAGCGAGACAAGCCTCCCTGGACGGAGCACAGGCCCTGGAGGAGCAACGACAGGGAGAACATTTACAAGGGGGATGTGCGGAAGAAGAAGTGGCCGTCAACTCAAAGATGAGAAACAGACTAATGCATCGCTGCACCGGCGCCATGTGCGCGTCATAAAGAATCCCTAAAACAATACGTTACGAGAAGGTGAGGAACCCCGAGCAGAACCATACGTGTGAGCTTTGCGGCGTTGATGCAAACTAAGCTGTCACCGTATTCTTTTAATACCTCTATAATGAGTGGCAGTCGGCGGTGCTGCGGAGACGGCCAGCTCGACCACATGGTTCCCCTTAACTCTGTGGTCTGGGAGAGGCCCATCATCTTCAATCTGAGGCCCACTCGCTGAGCCCCGAGCTGGGACTGCAGTGTTAACATTTTCTCCTCGCCGGAGCTCAGCTCCATCTGTACACACACACACACACACACACACACACACACACAGCCAGCAATTATGATATTAAATCTGATCCTTGTTGGTGGATCTGTTTGGCCCATTTAATTATTTCTAACCTGAATGCTGTTGTTCTCAGGGACCCCGAGTGTCTTCAGAAAGTTCACCGTATGACTAAAACTACAGTTTAGTTCCACGGCTGCAGAGGACAGCGTCACTGCCGTCTTTGTTGTAAACTGTAAACAAAACAACAACATTTTGATTTTTGTATCGATTCTGTTTATGACAAGTTAAGATCAAATGTAGGAAGGTGGTCAACAGCATAGAGTAGTAGGCCTATATGTAAGTCTCAACAGACACATAATAGACAAAGCATCATGTTAATGAAACCTAAAAAAAAAAGAATTATATACAGGTATATATATATATATATATATATATATATATATATATATATATATATATGATGATTAGACGGACACGACTCTTCCCTCCCACCTGTTGATTTCCTGCCAAGCAATTCAGAAGGTAATGATGTGAGCCATTGCCATGGTTCCCAGAGTTTATCGCCATGGCAGCGGAGGAGGGGAGGCCCGCCCTCTTCAGCAGGGGCACTGTGTGGTTGAGATGGACTGATACTTCGTTCTGGTACTGAAAACAAAAATGTTACACCTCGTATAAAGCTTTAAGGCTTTAAGAAATCCTGTAAAGTGTTTTTCATCAAAGCTGCCGGCTTCACAGCACTGTCGTATATACCTTTGTTTTACTGAGGGCTAATGAAACCTGAAGTGTTTTCTTGTCTATCGCCATGGAAACCCCTGTCTCAAGGACACCACCAGAGGTCACCATGGCCCCCGAGGCCTGCATCCTGTCTGGACTCCCCCACCTCTACAACCAAAAACAAGCCGTCGTATGTGATACATACTAAAGCAAATCAGCAATGCCTTCACTGCGACACCAGGCTGCACTCTACCTGTACAACTGTGCAGTTGTTGTAATACACCACTGACCCCTGCAGGCCAGGGCTGGGTATGACACCCCCCGTCACCCCCAGCGCACACTGGCCTATGTGCAGCAGGGCCTCGCCGTTGTATCCCTGCCGTCCGGCCCTGGCCGACATGGACAGCCTGCAGTGTCCCGGGACGTCTTGGAGGAGGAGCGCAGAGAGGTTGTGGCTCAGCTGGCCGTCCACCCGCAGCTCCGGCGCGCCCCTCGCACTCAGCCGCAGGAAACCCCGTTCGTTGTCCAGACCGGTGTCCACCACGGCTGTCCACACGCCCTGGCTGTCCTCTGCCACTGAGCCGTTCAGGTGGGCCTGGCAGGGGTGAGAGGGAGGGGGAACGGACTGAGTTAAATTTCGTAGGTATTCACAGGAGACTTTAATCTCGCTCGATAGAGTACTTTTGTACTAGTACAGTACTACTGGAGTCCCTTGAAAACTAGATGGACATATCTTCTAATCTATTCTATTCTATTCTAGGATCAACCTTAAGGGGGTCTCAAGGCTATACCTTATACCCAATAAAACATACCTGCAAGAAGGGACATTTAGACTCCATAGCCCAAAGCCACCGCGCTCTCCCCTTGGTTCCAGGGAGGGCTTTCACCCCGATGTGGCAGGACCCGATTCTGATCAGGAGATCGGCGGTCTCGCCAGGGGCTCCAGGACCGGAAGCCTCCACCGTGGTTCTCAGGGGCAGGCCTCCGGTCCTCAGCCCGGGGAAGGAGTGGGTCAGGGCCCCAGAGAGGCGGAGGGGCCCGCAGGTCTGGCCCGCGAGCTCCAGGGAGGCGTCGCGGTGGTCCAATCGGAGAGCGCCGGAGAGGGTCAGCTGACAGGGTGCCGCTGACAGGAGGCCGCGAAGATCCAACGACACGGGCAGAATAGTCCTCTGAGGAAAGATAAGCCAAAGACTTTCTGTATATTGGAGTTGTGTTTGTGGGAACACACAAACAAACACACACACACACACACACACATGCAGTTGTGCATTTGGGCATGTGTTCATTACACACACATTACAATTATTCATTAAGACTTATGCCATGCATGTGTTTTCTTATTCATACTATAAGTAAGTAGTTCACTATTATAATAAACTTCAGCCCTTTACACCTTGATGGTATAATAATGTTGACCAAATCCATCAACAATCATCTGCCACTCAACAATTGCGCAACCACCCGGCATTTTATCAATAGAAACTAGGTGAGGAGACATCCATCTATGATTTGTCCTGTCATGTTTAAAATTAAAAATTGACTCAAGGTTGCCGTGTTTTGAAAACAGTTTGGAAACCGGGTACAAGGCGTGGACAGGTTGAATCATCGGTCCCGCAATTAAAGGTAGGCAATAATACTCATAAAAGAACAACAACAACACCTAAGGTACAAGGCGCCTAGGTATTTATTGCACAACATAACTCTGCCTACCTGTAGCGCAGGGCAGTAGTGGCTCACATTGAGAGCGTACGCAGACTGGCTCCTCTGCATCTCCGGAGACCCGGTCTGCCCCAGGTTAGACCTGAAATAGCACTCCCCCAGCTCCAGCCCTAGCTCCACGCCACCGGGGGGGGTGGTTGCGGTCGAGACGGCCAGGACCAGGGCGCCGCGGGTGGGCACACCCCGCGTCTGCGCCGCCTCCACCGAGTGCTGAACGGACCCCCGGAGGCTGAAGTGGGGCTGACGTTGGAGAGACAGGCTCAGCCTGGCCTTCTCTTCGCCCATGGCCTGGATGTGTGTGTTCAGAGAGGCGGCGCCGCTCGCATGGAGAACAGAGCCGTTTATTGAGAATTCCCGGGGTAGAGAAGGAGTCTGTGGAGATGAAAACAAAATATCTGACTTTAATGAAAGCAAAGAGGAAACTAAAATAGGAACACATTAAGTTCACTTAATATATCAGAATGCATTTTAATTAACATGACGATATAAGTCATAATAACATGATTGGAAAGTGACTGTACACCTTTTCAAAATAGTCTTGTGACTCAGACAACGTCGTTCAACAAATAATTCTTGCAAGTGGGGAAGAAGAAAATCCTTGTTGAGTTTTCTATTCTTTCCCCTTTATCAGGAAACATGGGAAACACTCGCAGGGTTTCCTCCATGTTTCACCTCTAACCTTCAACAACGGACATAGCTGGTGAACATAGACCCTCCAAACAGTCCTCCGGTCGTCCGTTCCCCTCTGTAGGCTCCCTGAGACCAACACGGAGCACATGTCGCTCTCCAGGTTCCCCCGGGCCTGACTGGACCCGGCTAGCATGCTAAAGGCTAGTCTCCCGGGCGCGGGGGCTTCCAGCGGCTTGGTGGGGCCGTGGAGCGTCCAGGCATCCCCTACGCCGTCCACCTTGGCGGAGGAGGCGTCGACAAAGAGCGAGGCGCTCCCGGAGACGGAGGTGTTGTTCAGGAGCTGGGCTGAGCCCTGGAGGTCCACCCTCTTTGGGACGACGCCGGCCAGCGAGGCCCACTGGTGCTCCATGCTCCACCTCAGCTCCGCCTTGCGGCTCTTCAGAAGAAGAACCCGCAGCAGACACTGGAGGACATCCTGCCGGTTCTCCAGCACCAGAGAAGCTCGGAGGCCGTCCTCCCTGGGGAGCGTCTGGACGGTCAAGGAGGTCCTGTCCCCGTCCCACACTTGCGTCCACGCCAGCCTGCTCAGCCCCTCGCAGCGGGAGGTCAGCGTCAGGCGGTAGCGGACCGAGTCCCGCGCCCCGCCGACGTCCGCCCAGACGTGACACCATCGGGTCAGTCTCACGCGACCCGTCAGCTCCGTCTTGTGCGCGCCG
>JAOPHQ010006560.1:132500-150000 GCA_030340625.1 Merluccius polli
GAGTAACTCACCTCTATAGTTTTGGGGATCTTGGATTTAAAGGGATGACTGATAGAGGAATACAGACCAATTCTTTTGGTGGTTCCATTCACGTGCAAAGAAAACTGAAAACGACGACAACAACAACAACATACAAAACACATTTACGAACACATCAGTAAAATGAAATCCCATTCATCACATGTTGCCATTCAACAGGCTAGGATCAGTGTAAGGATCAGTATAAGTTCCTCCTCACCTGGCTCTCCTGTCGCTCCACCCTCAGCCTCCCCCTGGCCAGATAGTCTAAAGCAGAGCTGTCTGTGGGGCTCCAGTGCACGTCTCCCTCCAGCAGGGCAGACGAGGGCAGATGTAGCTGAAACAACAACAACAACAACAACAACAACACTGGCAGATTAAGATCAGTTGCAACAGGTCCCAGCTGTTGTTGGTCTCCCTCGCCATGGCAATAACAGACACACACTACTAATCATATTACGAAGAAGAAAAATGTCAGCAGATGTTTGAATGTCTGTCATATGCTCCAAGGAAGTTGGGAATTTGGTGCAGGCGGTTGGGCTACTGTAGTGTCTAGTGGCTAGGGTGGCAACTAACTCCCAGCCGAAAGGTACTGGGTTCGATCCCCATTGATCCCCATTAGGCGCAAGATGCCTAACCTCAAGATGCCTAACCCCTATCTCATCAGTAATGACATCCGATATCTGAATTCACAAGTCATTTTGTAAAAGCGTCTGCTAAATGATTAAATAGTCATATCAGTAGATGTGACTTTTCTGTATATTTTTGTTATTTTATGTTGTTGTATTTGTATGCTTTTATTTGATTATTTGTGCTGTCCTGAAATTTGTCTGTTGTGACTTGTGACACCAGCATTTCTGGGATGAATAAAGTACACATTAGTACAAAGTACATGTCACTTATCTTATATTATCTTATCAATAGAAACAGGGTTCAGCTGGCCTACCTGGAGGAGGTGGGAGAGGTTGGCTCGGACCCTCATGCCTCTGTGTTCAGAGTGCGGAGGGATCTGGAGAACCTGCCCATGGAAGGTCAGCTTCTCCTTGCTGCCGACCCGGAGCCTCCCTTGCACCTCCCTCTGGGTCTGCGGAGGTGAGTGTGTGTGCGTGTGTGTGTGTCACAACCACCGTGTCATCTAGACTGAATTGAGTCTGATTGTTTGTGAGTTATTGATTGCTGATCGTCTACCTGGTTGTTGAACATCGTCAAGCATAGCTCTGAGTCGGTTGGGAGCCTGGAAGAGCTGAACGGATGCACCAAGGCAGAGCAAACCTAAAACAAATAAACGAAAAAAATATTTAGCTCTACCTATATCACAAATGTATGTTTTTTTCCCAGATAAAGCTCATAAAATAGTACAATTCCGAACATTGCAATTGTTATCTTGCCATGTTGCTCTCAACTCACAAAAGGTCTGGGCGGTTTGTATCCCAGCGTGAGTGTGTGAACCGCCTCTCCGCTATGGAAACCCACTCTGGACTCCAAGATGTAGAGGCCCTTGAAGAGGTCAACGGTGAACGTCTGGCGTAGGAGTAAGCTCTGGGGAAAGCTCTGGAACGGCTGCCTATCGTGGGAAATGTTTAGCTTTTTACAATCAAAGTGGATGGAACGCATCCCCGACATCGTAAATCACACGTTTCAAAGTGCGGACCTGAGCCGCAGAACGGCGGTTTTCTGGTACATTCTTGGGTCCTTCTTCAGTTCCTCCACTGTTCCCTCCAGCTCCAGCTCTGTGGAGGAGCTCTTGGGCTCCCAGAAGACCATCTTCACCACTGCTTGGCTCTTTTTCAAGTTCTTCAATCATGTCAGTCAAGAAGGAACCAGGAGAGAAAAAACAACACAACACCCTTAGTGGATCACTGCACAAAATAAAACTGAAGACAGTAGGTTGAGGGACACATGTACATGGTTCGTAGGACCAGCGGCGCGCTGGTCCTACGAACCAGAATCGAACCCGGGTTCAAGGTGTATTACGTACATGGTTAGCACACTAGCTGGTTGAGCGAACGTTGTGTAAAATACCAATAGCCACTATGGCTTCACACTATATCCACAACGACCGGTCCCAGACAGGTTCTGTTTTAGACCCCGAACCTTGTCCAGGGTGTTGAGGGCCGCGGAGAGGCTGAGGTTCTGCCTGCCGTAGCTGGACACCAGCTGCAGGCCGCGGTGGTCCCTGGTGCCCTCCAGGGAGAGCTGTCCTTTCAGGGGGAGGGTCCACACGGAGCTGAGGGTCCAGGAGCTCTTCATCCCCTGCTTCCCCACCACTCCCCAGCCACCCGCCTGTTGTCCACGGAGAGGGAATGGGGCAGAGGAGCACATCGGCAAGGCGGTAAAGACGCAGATAGTCGTCCATTTTCATGCCACATAGTTTTTTTTATTTGACGGTAGTTAATTAGACCTGAATTTACTCTATTAGATTTATTTTGTCCATTGGTGTTTATATTGTGGATATTTCACTTTTTTGATTCTTATTTTTATTTAATTTTCTCTTGTTTGATTGCCGCTGTTCATTTATGCTGCCGTAACTTTCCTTCACAGGATGAATACGTGTTAATCTTATTTTAAAATAATAGCTTAAATAAACTTATACTACCATGGGGTCATTGACTTGTATGTAAATATACCATTGGTTAGCACAACCGACTAGTGAGCACTTTCAGCATCATCATCCAGACTCTGTGAATTCTCTTCCCTGCTTACTTTGACGTAGGTGAGCGCGGGCGTGTACAGGTGGAGGCGGGCTTCCTTCTCCCGCCCGCGGTCCTTGTAGAGCGCCTCCAAGGCCAGGCCGCGGACGCTCAGCCACTTCCGGGCGGTGAGCTCGGCGCTGAGCTGCAGGGTGTGGCTCTGGGGCCGGCTCAGCTTGTGGGCCATGAAGACGTACAGCCACGGCGTGTCCATGTTGAACGCGCCTGCGTGGGTCGATGTTAGAGAATGACTTAAACCTGTTACGGTCCTTGATTCTGATTGGCTTGAAGCATTTTTTTATTTCTCTTTTTTGTACCTTCCCATTTCTTCTGAGCAGCGTCTTTGGGGGGACTCCTCCACTGGAGGCCGGCCACCAGGGGCAAGAGGTCGTTGTAGTTGACCTTGAGGTGGGTGCTGCTCTCCGAGCCCTGCTCCCTCAGGTGGGAGTGCAGCAGCTGAGTCCGGTAGTTCAGGTGCTTCTCTGGCACCTGGAGGCTGAACTGCGGACACCGTGAGCAGAGAGTGGGTCATGTTTGTCCATTTGTCCAGCATTGTTTGGAAAAAATATACGTGAAGAAAGACGATGGTTGTTTGATAGTTGTTGAGACTATAGGGAAGTACGGAAGTCAGAGTAAACTGGTTTGCTGGATAGATTTTAAAAAAAATAAATGCTATATATTATATATTAATTAGATAAGCCTTAGTATTTTAACCATTGAGCAAAATGATTGAGCCAAATAAAAATGTGTGTAATCATTTAATGCATGATCAATAATCAACAATCTGTCTGGTTGGAGACAGACTACTGCTTCTCCACGTCTTGCAGACATAAACAGTAACAGTGACTCAACTAAAATATGTTTTCTGTTCACGGCTGACTGGACCGTGGTTCTGCTCACCTCCATAGTGTAGCTGGTGTGGTTCTGGGTGGTCTGGTTTTTAAAGGACTGGCTCAGGTGCAGCTTGCGTTTGTTGTTGATCTCGTCCCAGTGTTTGCCGTAGCTGGCGTCCAGGCTGGACCGGGCGTGGGCGGGGCTCTCCTCGTGTCTCACCACCACCTGGAAAAGACATTCAAACAGCAAACTCCCATCACATCACTTTTCAACCCATTTGACTTAAATATCAGTGCATAATAGTATAGTGTGGGGCGGGATAGTGTAGTGTGTCTATGGTGTTCGACTCCCAGCCGAAAAGTACTGGGTTCGATCCCCAATGTCCACAGACTACCTGTAGGCATCCTTGAGCAAGATGCCCTAACTCCTACCTGCTCCTTAATGACATGTACTGGAATTCACTGTTAGTCGCTTTGGATAAAAGTGACTTACTAATTGACTAAACTGACTAAATAGTAAATAGTAAAAAGAAATATATGCACAAAAAGCTTCCAGTAACTTTAGCAATGTAAGAAAATTCAAAAGATCACATGTTCGGTGGTCGATAGAGTGATTGTTGTGTGTATGAATATTCTTGGTTGTGAGGAGATGTCACCTTGTGGTTGACGGAGGCCGTGTTGGAGCAGTAAAACTCGTGCTCTGCTCTCACGGTGTAGCTGAGGTCAGAGGTCGACTCCCTCCTCAAGCTCTGAGACATGTAGCACTCCTGACGCAGATGACGCGCCTCCTCTGTGCAGAGATTTAACCGTGAAAATGTTTACAAAATATACATTTAAGATACCCTCATTCCTGTCTCATCCCAGGCAACTCTCTCACCTCCGACGCCATATTTGAGCCGGAGGGCGGAGCTCCAGAGGGGGGTCTTCTCCTCCATCAGCCCCAGCACCCTGCTGCCCAGCACCCCGGGGAGCAGCACCTCTCCCTCCACCGAGTATCTCCTCCCGCTCTCGTCCAGCCGGCGCTCCAGGGCCACTACACACAAACAACAAGGTCACGGTTACTGTCCAGGATAGGGTAGCAGATGTTTGATTCCCAGCCGAAAGGTACTGGGTTCGATCCCCAATGATGTGTGGTATGGGAAATTACATCTAAATTTCCACCAATTTGTTTAGCGCCTTTATTTGGTGCTGCCTTAGTTTTCATTTCAATGTTTGCGTCAACACCAAAGTTGAAATTATAAAACAAGTAATGGTAAAATAAGGTTTAAAATAACAATTTAGCATTTAATTATGAATAATGAAGTACCATGTATGCATGTTTTATTAATACATTATGGACACATAATGGACTTGATTTCAGATGTAATGGTGCAAAGTACCTAGAACCGTGAGCGTCTCTCTAAATACGTTTTTGACGGTAGCAGAAAAGCTGATCTTCCTGCCCAGCCCCCGCGTGACGTTGGCAGAGAGCATCATGGGAGGTCTGCTGGGGGCCAACTTGGCCTCCAGGTGATATCGGCTCCTTTGTTCCGACAGCAGGGTTTTGGTATCAACCGAAGCCTGTAGAGGACAAAATTAACATGAGCATACTTTTTTAGATATATTATTTAAAAAAATAGGTCAATCAAATGCATGTAGAGGGTAACTTCTATCACGTTACTCACCATTAAATAATAGTGGTGAACACCATCTACTGACAGCTCCACTTTGGCTTTTCTGGTATTTCGCTCTTGAACAAGTTGCCCTGAGGAAACCAACAGCAATTGGTTATTTCAATTTGACAAAACAAACTGTCTAACTAACTTACTAACTAACTAACTAACAAAAAAAACAACAACTCACTAAATAAACAAAATAACATAATAAAATAACTAAAGCATAGTGTCTGTTGAAAGGTGAAAGGTCCCCTGGGACTGACCTTGCATGAGGATGGTCTTCAGGGGGTGGGTGACCTTGAGCAGTAAGCGCTGGGGGTGGAGGACCAGGTCCAGGGACATGTCCCTGGGGATGGACGACTGGGGGGTGGCCAGCAGCACGTGGAGGGAGGCCTCCCTAGGGAGCCACGACCCCCGCTGAAATACAGTACATTTGTAGAAGAAGAAGAAGAAGAAGAAGAAGAAGAAGAAGAAGAAGAAGAAGAAGAAGAAGAAGAAGAAGAAGAAGAAATGTTGAGTCAACAACCCATAGTACCTAATCTAATGCAATCTAATCTAATGGAGACTAATCTAATCTAATCTAATTTAAAACGCAGTTATTTTCTAGTCTAGTCTGCCTAAATGTAATAAAGACATTAAAACACATTACGTCATCTCCATCTACAATTACACCCCCCCCCCAGCTGAGCTCACTGTACCTGAGAGACTAAGGAGTAGGCAGCTTCCATCAGGTAGTAGTGGAGCCCTCTGTCCAGCTTCAGAAGCCTGATGGACAGGTGGGCGGGGCCAGGGGGAGGGAGCCACGCCCCCGTCGCAGATGAAGGGTAGGAGACGTTGGAGCACACCTGCCAGCCCACCATCTTGGACCCTGCGAGTGAGCGCACATAATGTCAGTGCAAGCGACATTGGGGAATCGAACTCAGAACCTTTCAGCCGGGAGTCAGCGTTTGACAGCTAATTGTCAAATCCACCACTGGCAATTTGTATGTTGGGCGGGATAGTCTGGACTCTAGACTATCAGCCGAAAGGTTCTGGGTTCAAAGCTTAATGTATGTGGTCTACCTGTAGGCATTCTTGTTCAAGAATTGCTCATGAATTTACAAAATTTAAAATGAACTCTGAGAAAATCACTTTGGATATCTGTTTGTCTAAATAGATATGTGTGTCTACATAGTAATGTGTGTATATATATATATATATATATATATATATTAACTATCTACAGAATATAAAGACTTACAGATCTTTGGGGTGCAGCTGGTCTTCTCCTGGCGAGTCTTTGGACCGTTCATCTGCTCTCTGTGGTCTCCACTCACTTGAAACACTCGAGAGCTGAGACACAACCGTTCAAACATACTACTAGTAGGTGTACAAATATAATAAAGTAATCATAAAAAATAAAAATAAGATCTTGATGAATAGCTAAAGCCCATAAATGTATAGCACCAATTATTATCCATCCGTTTAACCTTCACATACGTTTTTTAGCCCTATCAAAAGTATTCTTCCCCCTACTTCATTGGTATATTCTATCATTTCAGAATATCATGCAACAAGTTCATTGTCAATACAATCGGCATAATCGCATCTGACAGATAATATCATAGTCCGGACCGACCTGAGAGAGAAGACGTCCATGTAGTCCTCCGGCGTGTTGAGGGTGACCCGGAGGTCCCGGCCCTCCTGCAGCTGAACGCTCCCGTCCAGACTGGTGGAGCTGCTGAGCTCTGAGGCCCACTCCACCCCCGCCTGGCCCAGCGCCCCATCCACCCCCATCCAGGCGGACAGGCCCACGAACGCACTGCAGACACAAGGCCAGACAGACGCTCCACTCAGAAGATCGGATAAGATAGCACTTAATCCCAGACGGGGAATTAGATGGGGCATTACACGAATACTAGACGTGATTCGGTTATTGTATTGCAATAGAGCCGTGACTATTCAGACACACTATGGGTGTGTGTGTGTGTGGGGAGGGAGGTGGGGGTAATAAAACCACCAGGGTAGTCTAGGGGTTAGGGGGGTTTGAACCCCAATGTCCACAGTCTAGTATCCCTGAGCCCCTTTTCCTGCACATGCTATGTATTTATCTAAAAATAATTGTCTGAATATAAATAAATATAAATGTCTAAAGCATTTGTAATGGAGGGAACCTGGGAATCCCGCCTGCATTCCCTGTGTTTGCGTGGATGTCAGCTGTGCGTTCCACCTCCCCCACCTCCAACAAAATGCCGGAGAGCCTACACCCCCACATGTGTCTACAGCAGATGTGTATGGGTGTGTGTGATCCGGGGATTGACACTGTGTGTGTGTGTGTGTGTGTGTGTGTTCTCCTTCCCTACACTCTCAGCGAAAGTCAGGCTCTCGGACGTGTCTTCGTTGTTTGCACATTTTGTGTCTGTTGGTTCTAGATTGCCCTGTCTAGAGTTACCGCCATGTCGAATGAACGCGCCTCAACTATGTCTACTTCGACAAAGAGCAGGTGAGCGGACGAGCGGTTCACGCACGCCACGGCGACTATAAGTGAGGTTTCACTGCGTTTACTTTGGCTTGATGAAGCCGGCCAGCGAGAAATGGCCGGTGTCTCTGTAGTTCACGTTGCCCTTCAGACGCAGCGAGAGCAGCGAGGTCATGTTGACGGCCAGTCGGACGGGCAACCCCGACAGAGAGGGCAACACCAGCTCCTCCGCCATCAGCACCGCCCGGTGGCTCAGCTGGACCTCCTGGCCCTGGGACAGAGAGAGAGAGGGGGGGGGGGGGGGGGGGGGGGGGGATCTAGATCAAGGGGTCGCAATTCTTTTTCAATGCTGTGACAACACCTGTGGAAGTACTTTTGACCCAGGAATTGTAAAAAGCAATATAATTGTCATTACTATGTAAAAAATGTGAGATCATTCAGGATTGCGGCCCATACATATATGTTTGTAAGGAAAATTTAAAAAATACAACCAAATGTTTACGATGGCCATCCTGTGACCCACTTGGTCCCCTGGTGCGACCCACTTAGGGGTCGCGACCCCCATGTTGGAAAGCACCAGGTCTAGAAGGTCATCGACAAAGGTCAGCAGACCGATGACAGACGTGATGGGACCGACTTGGATGGGACTTGTTTTTATACAGAGCCTCCACAGAGTAGAATAGAAGAGAACAGAATCGATTTCGGTTAGATAGGATTAGATTAGGTGCGCTACCTTGAGCAGTTTGACGGCCAGCCCCGCCACACTCAGGGATAGCTGGTTGAACTGAGTGTGGATGTCGTCGCAGGTGAACGCGCTGATCTCATTTCCGAACACCTTCACCCCGACCCAACACCTGGGAGCGTCCTCACTGGCTCTCCTCCTCCCAGTCAACTGGAAACCACAAACACATACATCTTGAGCTCAGATCGCCTCTCTCTGGTCTATCGTTTTTCATTTCATTTTCAACGGCTGATGAATACAATTTAGATTCAGTGTCTCGTGGCTGATGTTCTGAAAGGTACTGGGTTTGATCCCCACCATGACCTACCTGTAGACATCCTTGAGCAAGACGCCTACCCCTATCTGCTCCTACAATAGCCTGTACCTGAAATCACTTTGGATAAAAGCATTTTCAAAAAGGACTAAATGACTAAAATCGTAAGATGAATCCACCTTGTTCCTCCCTGGGACAGAAGATTACGGCCTGCAAGAATGTATCCCAACAATAATAATGCAAATATACTACAATAAAAAAAGAAATGCATTCATAGTTTAGTAATGAGCTCACCATGGCCTTGGCTAGGTCCAGATAGCTGCTAAGGCTGGAGGAACAAGCTTCATTTCCCCCGCTGTCAGCACTGTCTTCACTCTCTCTTCGTTTCCTGCTCCCACCTTTCTTTGACTGGGACCGCCCTCCGCCCCCCCCGGCGGCCCCTCGCTCTGAGCCGCGGGACGGAGGGCCGAACAGGCTCTTCAGGAGCGGCTCTGCGTTCTCAACGCGAAGGTCCACCTGGAATGGAAACAACGAGAGGTTATGCTGGTGTCCTGTTGAAAATGGTTTATTTCAAAAACTGATTTATTTGTATAAACGATTGATTATTATTTTCATTTTTATTATCTCATCATTAAGCATTTAGTTTGTATCCAGTATAAGCGATTTATAGCACGTTTAGATACATTTCATCAAGGAGCAGGTAGGGTTAAGGCACCGTGCTAAAGGATGCCTATAGGCTGCAGAGCCGGCATTAGGGATTGAACCCAGAACCTTTCAGCTGGGGGTCGATCACAAACACCCCGGCCATTACACCTCCCTGCCCCTATCTGAACAATTAATAACAAATTGACACGCAATGTTCTGCTCACTTCTAGAAGGTTATGGGCTCTACCATGAAGATACATGGTCAGGTTGGCCATGGCAGAGCGCGGTAGGAAGGATTCGGGGGAGAAGACCAGCGACCCTTCTAGGTTTGCAATGCCCATGCCTGAGACACACACACATACACACACGCACACAAAATAAGCATTATTGTAGTGAACCACATCACACACCCACTATAACTATGAGGTCAAACCGTTACCTGTGGCAACAGTGTAGTCTGAATAAGACGAATATTTCCAGAATTCTGCTTCAAAGTCTTTGCTGATGATGTCATCAGGCAGGGCCTCCATTAGAGATTGTTTCATAGGATCGTCGCTCTTCAGGATTGCGGTCAGGTGGCTCCACACATACGAACCCACTAGAGGAAGCAGAAAGTATCTCATAGCACCCCCATAACATCCCAGGGTCTTACTTATCAAAGCTCAAATAAAACAAAAAGGAGAAACAAAATGATAAGCTCAGCAATCCACTTGTTTAGGCGTAATACAATGTGGCACATGGTGGTTTTATAATCAGCAGAATCAACAGAATAGAGTAGGACAGGTCCAACTCATGCATCTCTTTCAAGTAGTAGTGAACGTAAACTTTTAAATAATATATTCTCGCGTTTGAGTTTCATGAAAATAACTAAGCGTCCCCGTTCCCAGGCCCATGCTGCGTGGAAGCGGCCAGACCTTGGCTGGAGGTCTCGTTGCCGAGGGTCATCCTCACCGCACGCAGCGTCCGAGGATCAGGGCAGCGCATGAGCTGCTGGTATGCAGCCACCCTGACCTCCGCGTCCTCCTGGGAGGAGCCGTACAGCTGCAACAGCACCCGACGCTGCAGAGGAAACCAGCTGTCAGTCAACGGTGTCAGGCAGCCCTCCTCACCTCTCCTCCTCCTCATCCTCCTCTACCTCCTCCTCCACTTCAACACCCTCCTCCTCCACCTCCTCCTCCACTTCAACACCCTCCTCCTCCACCTCCTCCTCCACTTCAACACCCACCTCCACCCTTCACCCAGATCATCATGAACCAATTATCACCTCAGATGAATAAGGGAGGAGGGTGTTTAGATAAAAGGTGCCGACCGCATGGACATAGCGACGGAAATGCAATTATGGGACAATTAGATAAAATAGATAGATGGAGACGGACGAACGGACAGGCAGGCAGACATCCAGACATCCAGACAGACAGACATCCAGACAGACAGATAGTCTTAATCTAATCTATAAAAGTCTAAACAAGTATGACAGTAAATAACAAACATAAACAGTAACAAAACATGTTATCATAATGTGCACATTGAAAAATCCAGTCATCACGCAGGGCTGACTGATCCTCGGCTTTCACTTATGTTGCTGCTGTTGTTGTTGTTGTTTTGCTATTGACGTGGCACTCACATCAGCGGTGCAGGGCATGCGTCTGAAGGCGTGGATGGCAGCGAGCTGCAGCTCCGTGGCTGCTGAGGAGCCCAGCACACAGCGGCTCAGTGTCGCCACGAGGGCCGGACCAGCGATGCCTGAGTTCCCCACCGCTTTCAGTACATACAGAAGCTGCAAGCAGGACATAAACACACTGTGATTAAGATAAAGTGTGATTAGAAGGTAAGAATTGAGATTCAGAAAATACTTCATAGATCCAATAGCAAAAGCAATTGATGTTCCAACATCAGCTCATTCTTATGTTGTCACAAGACAAGTGCACATAAACACGACACACACAGAGGGGAATGTAGCAAATACAATACAAATGTAATGGAGTAAAGAAGGAGTGGTAAGATGCAAAATGCAGTGTATTCAAAATGATATAAGTGTATATAGTACATGGTGCATAGTGCATAAGTGTTAATAATGGGCTGATTTTAGTATTTTGAGACATATCTAATTTTTTATGCTATTTATATTTTATAGTTATTGCATGTTATGTTTTATATTTTAATGTGTGTCAGGTATAAAACCCTTCCTTTGAGCACGTTTGGAATGAATACTGACACTATCATCATATCTTATCACTTAAAGGAGCAGTAGACAATATTTCTGTCAAAATTATGAAATTACTCATTACAGCAGCTATCTGTAAATCCAATGTGCTGCCAAAAAAACAACTAAATTCTACGAGTGCCTGTCATGACTGTGTAGTAGGCTGTCAAAAAATGTTCAACCCGCCGGCAAAAAAAACAACCAATCAGGGCTGGTTTTGTAGCAACCCTTAAGGAAAATTCTCTACAAAGTCAAGTTCCCGGTTGCCTTTCTCTGCCAAACTATGCTGATCTGCGTGTGCACTACTGGATATTGTTTGGTGGGAGGGGCTTAGGCAGTGTTGTAATGTAACGAAGTACAAATACTTTGTTACTGTACTTAAGTAGAATTTTCACGTATCTGTACTTTACTTTGTTATTTATATTTCTGACAACTTTTACTTTTACTCCACTACATTTCCTCACTAAAATGTGTACTTTTACTCCGATACATTTCCCATAACCATCTTCGTTACTCGTTACTACAAAATAAAAATCGACTAAAAATTGGTGACCTACTTCCTGTTTATCAACCTCCAAGCGCGAAGAAAAAAAAAAACACCGCGCGCGACGAAGAAGAAGATCTGCTTTGGCCAATCACGGAAGCACCTGCAGCTGCAGCAGGTTCTGCTAATTCTCCGGTCACAAATGACTAACTGACGAGATTAACAGTGGCGACATCAACCGGTATTTTACATAGACATCTTATACATAGACGGAGCATTGGCTGCTGTGGCGCGAGAAATTCGGCGGCCATCTTGGAGTGGTGATGGGGGTGGGGAGCAGCAGAGATTGACAGTTGACACGTATGGCCAGGAGAAGAAAACAAGGATGCCGAGCTGCTGTTCAGCTATTCCTGCTCAAATGAGCGGACGGTCGAAAATAGAAATCGCGGGATTACATTTCACAAGTAAGATTTAACATTATAGGCCTACCGTACTATTGGTTATATTTTGTGAAAATAATATTACACGCCAAAACATGTGTCCTTTATCATAGCTACACGTATGACAAAAAACCGCGTGAAAATCAGTGGTATTCAGTGAGGTATGAAGTGCAGGCCATCATCGCCGACCCCAAGACCGACCACCGGCTGGGCAAGGTGGGCAGATGAGGGGGGGAGAGGGGGAGAGAGGGGGGGAGAGAGTAAAGAAGAGGATGCTGGACAATGTGGACAAGGTTCGGAGACAAACTCCTTCCTTTCTCCAATTTGAGATTCGCACTGTGTCATTCGTCGCGCTGACGAATGACACCGAGTGGAGCGGATCACCACTCCAAGATGGCGGCCCCGCGTCTCGTCAGCGCCAGTAGGCAGTAGCGCTCGATGCTCCGTCTATGTATAAGATGTCTATGGTATTTTAACCCAAACTGAAAGTGGCTGTTGTTTACTGTTGCCATGGCGACATGTCTTTTCCCAGACTTAGTGGTTTTTGTGCGTGTGTGTGTCCAAACGCCACGGCTACACCGGCATGCTGCCAATACTCTAGGGCGGCCATTCGTCCGGCTTTAGGCCGGACTGTCCGGTTTTTCAAAGCCCTGTCCGGCGTCCGGACGCGTATTTGTCCTCCTTTTTGAGACAACCCCGCGGGTCATAGGTCCGTGGTGTGTTACGATCGCGCGCGCGCGCGGTGTGTTACTATTGCGCGCCCCCCCGCCCCCCCACGTCGGCCGTAGGTCCGCGGTGTGTTCATATCTCTCCCCCCCCCGGACTGAGGTGTCCTCCTTTTCAACAACTCATAAATGGTCACCCTACAATACTCTGATAGGACGTCACAGTGTGATTAAGGTGTTTACATGTCTACAATAATGCCAATAAGACTGGAATACTCCACATGTTCAGTATTGATTACTCCCACTATGGGAATGCTGTTTACATGGTGTTAATCTGAGTATTGTCTTCATCAGGTTAACATCAGTCCAGTGTTGTCTTATGTGTACGACTTATATTTATTGTTATTTATTTAATTGTAATGTTGAACAAGTTGAAGCCTCTCCCCTGTACTGTACCTGGATATTACAGGAGCCAAAATACATTTCATAATCACAATTCTAACTGCTCACTTTGTTTAAAATACTTTTACTTTTACTTCTAATACTTAAGTACATTTTATATCAGAAAATTACTTTTAGTACTTAAGTACAGTAAATGTCAGGTACTTTCAGACTTTTACTCAAGTAATATTCTAAAGGGTGACTTTTACTTCTACCAAAGTCATTTTCTGGTAAGATACTTGTACTTTGACTCAAGTATCGCTTTCAAGTACTTTATACAAGACTGGGCTTAGGGCAGGGGGAGGTTTTTTTTAAAATTCTTGTCAGGTAGTGCAATTTCCTCTAAATCTTGCCTACTGCTCCTTTAACAGTGAAATGCATCATTATCATCGTGTGTGTGTGTGTGTGTGTGTGTGTGTGTGTGTGTGTGTGTGTGTGTGTGTGTGTGTGTGTGTGTGTGTGTGTGTGTGTGTGTGTGTGCAGCGATAGAGATAGATCCTGTTCCTACTGCGCTTTGAATGTACCTCTGACACTCTCCTCGGCTCCTCCCCCTCGCAGCCTCGGTCAAGGCTGTCCTGGAGCGTCTGCACAAAGGTCTGGACTTGAGGAACGCGAGTGCAGGGGGATGTGGACCTCCGACACAGAGCATAGACCACAGAGGACCCGGCCAGCAGGGCCCAGGGACGCAGATCTGGGACCTCCAGCAGGGCCTGACACCGAGGACGGAAGAAACAATATATGCAGTGGGTCTCGTTTCATAACATAATACAAGATTAGATAAGATTGACTTTATTCCCAGACAGGAAATGAGGGTGTGACAGCAGATGTGCATGACAGAAATAAGAATAGAGAAAAGAGGTACAAAATGGAAATTAGAATAAGCTACATATACAAAAAACATACAGGAAAAAAAACAATATACACAATGTGAGTGATAGAAATATGAAATACAAACATAAAATGCAAATGTGAACATTATTGACAGCTGAGGAAAATAATGGTCCTTTCCCACTCCCCTCTCCCTGTTCATAAGCATTTCACAATCTAAGTGTATATACATAATATACACTTGTGTGTCATCTTGATTCAAAATGGTGCACTGCACCATGGAGACCACCGATCAGTGTCAGTGAGATTCTGGTCGTTCTGTTGCTCCTACATTGATGGAGTTGATGATGAGTGGAGACGGATGGGGGGTGAGGGCTATGGTGGTGAGGTAGGACTGAGCCTGGTCCTGATCCAAATCCCCCTTCTGCATCAGCTCGGTCAGCAGCAGCACACAGCTCTCCGAGCCGCACACCGGTAGGGCCGACAGCAGCGGCTGCCTGTCCAACACAAACCGATAGGAAACCAGGTGAACGAATCGACGTGGTGGAATATAGTGGAGTCATTACAAGGTGTTATTTGAATATGGTGTTGTGAATAATCGTTAAGATTTTGATGCAAAAACACACACATGTATATCTAATAGATAATTGTTGTATGCTATATGCAAGTACATAAATAGTAAGGTCACCATATTACTCTGGCCAGGTATTTATGTCTAAAGAATCCCAAGTTAGCAACATATCCATGCAGATTGTAAAAAAAACATGCTTTGGGCTTGAAGACTCAAGACCAATATTTATATATATATATATACTGTATATACACAATAGGAATTTCACTCACCAGTCGTCACGACAGTTGAAGGAAGACTCTTGCCAGAGCATCTTCAGTTGCGAGAGAGACAGATCTTTCAACTGGAAGACCAGCTGAAGGAAGTGTTGGGACATCTAACACGAACCAAGACAGGAGATTGTTAGGATGGAGTCAACGGTCTACATTGTCGTGAAATGAAGGCGTGAAAATAAGTACTGTCAATTGGTTTGATTGTGAATTTGATGTAAATCCATTATGTATGCTGTTTCTGTAGCATTTCAAACTAAAATGTTTGGACAGAACTGTGAACAGTTCAGTAGTCATTCAGGTCATCCATCTTTGGTTTCTCAAAGAGTAAAGCTATGAGAGAGAGTGACTGGTGATGGGTCTGAGGTTGCCAGGTTGGCCTCTTGAAATCACGTCCAAGCAAACAGACTCGAATAAAGGTTGCCTGGTTGGCCTCTTTGAGCTACCTTAGTGTAAACACACGGTGTCACGGTTGCCAGGTCCAGTTTGACTGGGCCCTTACATGCAAAGCCGAAATACTTCCAACACCTCCCAGACCGAAAAAAGCCTCAGGGAGAGGCAAGCCGCGACACACGGAGACAGGTAAACAAGTGGTTTGGCAACACATTGACTCATTGAGATTTCACTCCCACATAACGCCAGAGCAGCAAGACTGGATATGTTTATAGCTTTGTTCCTCTTTGTATCCAACATACTCTGCTTGCTCCCTATTAATCCACCCCTGATATCATCATTTAAGGAAAATCCTACAGCTAATTAGAATAGTTAATATTTAGTCCTTGTGCAGATGCTTTTGTACAACGCTACTTACAGTGAATGTATTTATATTTATATACATGTAAGTAATGAGCAGGTAGGGGTTAGGCTGCAGACATCGGGGTTTGAACTCACAACCTTCCGCCACGAACTCAAACACCCTAACCAGTAGACCATCCTGCCCCCTGTCATATATAATCATAACATATATGCCATTAAATGAGCGCTTTTATCCAAAGCGCCTTACAAAACCTTAAATGCAGACATATAAAAAGGAACTCAATCGTTTAACTGGGATACTCAATGCGTGATCGGCGGCTTCCGGGTGGGTTCACATCCCATACCTGCTGCTGGTCCCGGGTGAGACCACATAGGAGGCTGACGCTTTCGCTGGCCTGCTGGCGTGTGGACGCTGGACCTCGACCCGCTCCTCCTTCCTGGTCAAACATCAGGTCGGTCAGCACGCCGGGTCCGAGTGATTCTGAACCAGAACAAGCAGGAGGAGGAGGAGGACTGCTGGTTTATGTGTCATTGTAATGTTATATTATGTAGACAAGTAAAGTAAGTCGCTTTGGATAAAAGCTTCTTATAAATGACTAAATAGTAGTAAATAGACAATAGCTGTTAGAGTACATGACTCGCTACACATCAGCAGGCAGCACACTCACCTAACCCTGAAGGTGTGTCCGGTTGGGCCCTGAGCAGAGAGAGAGTGGACAGGGTCTGGGTCTTCACCAGTCCTGCTCGTCCGGTTACCATGGAGACCGTTTCAGTGCAGTTGACCTCCTCCAACACTTTGGTCCTGTGCGTGCGTTGAGCACATTGGAGCTTGGAGTCAACTGTCTGAAAGCAAACGTTTAGGAGAGATGGTTACGTTGAGAGGAGGCCTCAGATGGGAGGATGTGTGCTTGCTGGTGGTTTGTAAATATGCAATAGGACATACATTAACTGCATTGAGACTAGTGATGGTTTTAGTAATGGTGGTTGAACAATTTACATTTTTTGTGGGTTTCCAGAAACACACTCAAAAGTACAATCGTATTATTAATGTTATTGATACTCAACCTTATACTCCTGACAAACATTAGTTTAGGCATTGATAATAGTTTGTTATAATATATAGCCTACAACATTAGGAAGAATTACCGGAAAAATAACAATCAATAACCAGTATTTAACTAGAGATGGCGCTGTTTCTAGGTTTTTCTTTTTCCTGTGTGGTTAGTTACTCTTTAAACTGATGTGTATATAAAACAATAATTAGCTGCAAACATTTGGACTTTGTTTTTAAATAAGCTAAAGGTGTATGAACTCACAGTATCCTCAGTCAGCAGTATGGACTGGGACCAGAAGTCTGACAGTCTGTGCTCTTGGCACTCCTTCAGGTCCCTTGTCTTGATCAATAGAGATCCTCTCTGTTCATACCTGCTGTGGCAGGTACCATAGACATCAGTCTGGAAGAAACAACACGATAAAACAACGGTAAACATAGATAGTGTGAAAGTAACTAGGACACCCTTTGAAACTTCCTTGATTTTGTTATTAATAC
>JAOPHQ010006560.1:155000-217298 GCA_030340625.1 Merluccius polli
ACTGTCATCATTATGTAAAAGAAAACCTGGTGTCTCCCCCCACCAGTATGTTGCATCAGATGTGAACGGTGCTTACTACTACTACTACTACACACACACACACACACACACTAAAAAGCAGTGTGTTTAGCAGGGGCGTATGAAGGCATTAGAAACAGGAAGCTGCGGGTGGTTATTACGCCGGGTCAGTCCTCCAGCCGCGGGAACGCCCACGGAGCGGGGGAGCGGGGAGTGTTGTAGGAAAAACCCTGTGGTGGGGCGGCGTGGTCCGGCCCTGCGACGTGGAGCAGGCCCGCCCCCCCACCCCACCCCACCCCCCCTGGTCCACCCAACACAACCCATGTCAAACTACTGCTACTACTGTGTGTTGTTGAGTGTTAGGAAATCGCCAAGAGCTGTTTGAATGTGGGGCACCATTACATAAGTTTCTTTTTCTTTTCTTTTCTTCAAAGTTCACATAAGTCAAAGTTGAATTGTGTGTTACTGTTGTGTGTCTGTTTAGTTATGTCTGCTACACTGCAGTCTCGCTGTATGATAAAGATCTCCACATGTTTGGGTGTTACGGCCAATGAGCCGTGTAATTGTAGTGGTTTCATAACCGTCATCTGTGTGTGTGTGTGTGTGTGTGTGTGTGTGTGTGTGTGTGTTTGCGCCCCGCAGGGGAGAGGCCGTTCCCGTGCACCTGGCCCGACTGCGAGAAGAAGTTCGCCCGTTCGGACGAGCTCGCCCGCCACACCCGCACGCACACCGGCGAGAAGCGCTTCCTCTGCCCCCTCTGCGACAAGCGGTTCATGCGCAGCGACCACCTGATCAAGCACGCGCGCCGCCACCCCGACTTCGTGCCCTCCATGTTGGGGCGAAACAAGGGCGCCGTCACCCCAACCGCCTCCTCCTCCCCAGCCCAAGGGCAGGCCAGTGCGTCCGGCCACGCTCCCATGTAGGCCAGTAAAGCGTGGTGGTGGGGGGGGGGGGTCTCCATGGGTCACAGCAGCACAAATGGGGGGGGGGGGGGGGGGTTTCAAGTAAGTTAACCAGCTACAATCAGATCCACTGGCTAGGACCTAGCATGTACACGTGCACTAGAGAGTAGCACTGTCTCATCCTCACTGATGAATTTAAGTGACCACTACATGCCGACTCGACACAACCTCATTTTCTCAGAACTATAAATGAAATGAAAGGAAAAGAAAAACACTCACAAATTGCAGGGATTCTGAACCATTTTCTGTATAAAGCTACACACATACACATTAGTCACATGAGTTCTTAGCTTTTATTTGATTAGGAAAGCCTTTTTTTTTTGCCCCCACACTCCTAGTAGTGCCCTCTACTTTTGATTGGTAACCATTTTGTGACGTTAGATAGTGAGGCAAAGATCAAATAGAAGCTGTAGCTTTCATTTTCTTTCATAGCTTTGCTTATTCCATAGCCTACGTTGTTTTTTTTTAGAAGTGGCACATTCCATGTTTGTTTTAACTGTAGCCGTTTCCTTGAGTTGAATTATTAACTGCAACTGTCGAAGCCATGTCAATATTTTTCCTGTTAGAAAGTCTTGGTTGAAGCACAGATCCGACCGACTGTCACTCTGAAGCAGATCACTCTTTAGAGCAGCAGTTTACACGGCCGCTTGTAGATCAACTTATCATCCATGAAACGTTGACACATTAAAACACATGTTATTCTGCCTAACACTGATGCAAATGAATTTAAGCTTTTTAATGTAGATGAACGCCAATGCTACTAGCAGCAAGTAACGCGTGATTAATTGTAGTCCTTACATTAGGGGTTGAGAGTATACGCTTGATAGGATGGCACTGCTTGTAAGTGTGTGTGTGTGTGTGTATATATGTGTCTTATTCACATTTCTGTAAGCGAAAGAACTGGGCATGCAAAAAAACCTCACATTTTTCAGGAGAAAAAACCAACCTGGCACAAGGTGCGCTTGAGTTTGTGTTTTATCGCCAGCCCCCCCCCCCCCCCCCCCCCTCTCTCCACTGTCCACCTTCACATCATGGATGTGAAGGCATGCAGTACAATGCATTTCCAAAGCAGGCGGTGTCTTTCCCTCTTTGTGTTGCATCATCGGAGGGATCAGACTCCCACATGCAACATGAAGCAAAGAAATAATTCATTTTGTAAATTGCCCATATGATTTGTTGGATTCCGAATTTCGGATTAAAAGTTCTGAATATTGGGATGTGAAATTTCGGCATGGTCTGTGTCTATTAAGAATAGAAAATATCGCGCCATGTGTAAATTTAATTAAAACTAGATCCTTTTTTAGTAAATTGCTTTTGGTAATTCCCCAAATATTATAATCCACATGTTTTTTGACGGGGAAACGCCACTGAAGAAAAAATATTGCAATAATTAAAGTAAATTAACAAGATGGAAACTACCGTACATGCTGTGTCTTGTCTAGTTCTGGCTACAGAGACATTTGATTTTCCCATTGTTTCCACTGTGTGTCCGATCGACGGACTGATTATTTCTTTATCTCAGTGAACAACACTTCAGGAATTTCGGAAAGCCTTAAAACTTCGTCATAGCTACTACGTACCATGTTTACAGCTACGGATCATGTTACAGGTATTTACAAATACTCGTATGCAATATCGCACTTTGCTTTCTCACAGGTGTTTTTAAAAATCCTATTTCGGCTCACTAGTACGATGGCTTGCATTGTTACGTTTTTTCTATGAGCAAACACTGTGGCGTTCTTTTGATAATGTATATCTCATTAGTTAATGGCTTATAAAACTGCCTTTGTAAAAGTGCTTTAGAAGGTGTGGCAAAAAAAAATGTTGGTGGGTATTTTTGATTTGAATTGGGGTTTGTTTCGTTGTTTGCTTATATTTAGTTATTGGTGCCAACGGCGCATCGTTATTGTAGTTTTTGCGTGACTAGACTTTTTTTTCCTACATTAATTTAGTGTTTTCGGAACACTTTTTCTACAGTACCATTTAATGGCCGCTAATGTCTTCCTCTTTTTACATCCAAAATCAAACAAAATCGCTTCATTTATTCATTTTGCTAAATGGTCTTTGCTATTAATTTAACTGGATATGTACTCATTGTAATGAAATGCAATGCGAGGGAATGTTTTTCTACACATTTTTGTTTTTTTTCCAAATGTAAAATCTGTTAATTGTACTTGGCTGCTGCTGGCAGTAACCTCGAACACATGGACTCTGTAGACACTGTCAGAACACAAACACAATATATATAAATAACTATTTCCTAATATGTATTCTTTTCCAAATGAAACTATTTCCGTGTATCTCAGTTTTTATTATTTTGCAGATGAAGGCGTTTCTCCTCACAGATTCACTTCTGGATCTAAAAGCTATCATATCAACAATAAGGGTTTACCTCATTCACATTGTGGAACCTTGTTCGGCACCATGGGATTATCTATAGAAATTCCCTCCAGACTCTGAGATTTGACTTTAAAGCTGTTGAGACTTGGGTTTGAACCGTTTGTTTTTCCTCTTCCTCTTCTCTAAACCAAGTGTTCACTGTAAGACCAATGTTTTCTAGTGTATGCTTTTCTGTACCAAGCTGTCTATTTAATATTGAGCGATTTTTGTGTCGTACACATCCATGAGCTGTCACTTCTTTCTTCTGGTGTATCTGAACATAAACTCATCTAACCTCTTCTTAGCTCCTATGGGTTCTTCAGTGTACTGTACCCAATTGCACATTCATCTACTTGTTGCTTTAGCTGCGTCATTTAAAACCAAGTCAATTATTGAGCTGTAGCGGGTTTCCTCAAGGTACGTATTCGCAAATGACACGGCGTCATCAGGTTTTTCTGTTTTGTTTTTCAAAACCCACTCGATGTTGAAGGAAGATCGGAGTGATAAGCTCAAGTTCATTATCAAGGCTAAAAGGGCTCCATCGAAGTACTTTCTTAATCGATAACTGTATCAATAATTCAATTGATAATGTTTAAATCTCATCCTCATTGACAGGCTTTTTATTTTCTTTCTCCCAACTGTTATTTTCTCGACCCACAATTTCAGATATGCACATTGTACAGAATGTTTTTTTTTTAATTGAAGCCTAATATTTACATTAAAATCAAAATGAATTATTTGAATTCTCTTATCAAAGCTTTAGTTATATTCAATATGAGGAACTGTGGAACTTAATACTTGCTGCAACATGCTGTTTCCATATTTATATACTCGGGTGTCTTAACTTTCGGGCATTGAAACATCAATATTCCCGGTTCCGCACCGACATACAAGCATGTCTACTTTTCCTTTTGTTTATGCTGATTAATTTATTACATCTTCATTCGTGTGGTTAAATTAATTATTCTTTCATAACTCATTATTTTTGTGAAATGGAACACGACTAATTTTAAATGCTTCCTTTTGTTTGCTTGGAATTAAACTACCAGTGTTTTTTTTTTTTTTTCTTTTTTTAAATAAATAAAATTCTTAAGTTGATTACTTTGGTCTTATTTATTTTGTGCACATTTCATTTGAGGATTATATACAACGTTGACCCCCATAAGACACATCAGATAAGCAAAGCAGACTAGCCCTGCTTGAGAACAGGCATGTTGGCGGCAGGGGCGAGGCTACCCCTAAAACTTGGGTAAGAAATGTTATTCTAAAAATTGTGTTTGTCTTTGACAGGGTTAAATAATGTCCAAAACATACTCCGTAGTTTGTGGTTTAAAATGTATATGTTAAGGACGAAAATGAAAACATCCCCGCTTAGCAAATGGTATCATCCTCTTCTCACCCCTCCTTCTCCTCTGCACCGCTCCGCAGCCCGACCGGCGTCCAGCGCGACTCACGCAGAGTGAGATCCGTTTAGTTGTAGTGTTGTGAATCAACTCAGTAAGTGCTCCAAAGCTGTCTCACACTTCTTTCCTTTTACCGAGAGTTGTTCCGATTCCGATACCATATCGGTGAGTGCTGGAGGCACCGTTTACCAGTTAGCTCTGTTAGCCCGGTTAGGTCCGTTAGCGCCATTAGCGCGGCTACAGTCTAACTGGAGTCCATTTATTAAGCAGAAACAGCAGCGCCACAAGTACCTGTGTAGTGCGTACGTGTGTCTCTGTTGTTAAAGTTTATCGTTACTTTGAGACTCATTTTAACAATCAGGAGTCATGTCAACATGACGTCACGCGCGTCTTTTCTGGTCCGTCGTCATTGAAACATGAAGCCCTGCCAGTGGTGCGGCGTTTGGACCAGAGTGAAAACAAACGAAACGACACATCACTGTATACCACCAGTATGTGTGAAAACACTCACTGTGGCTTTTTAAATTAATTGTTATTTATTCATAGATTTATATCTTGTGGCAACCCCAATCGTCAGCCGGGTAGGGTCCCGGGAAAAAGGCTAGGAAACAAGGTGGCTGGGCAACGGGTGGCGTTTATTGCTGGCAGCACAAAAGGAAAAATCAAAGAACAACTCAGGTACTGCCCCAGCGGGGTAGACAAACAAAAGGAATGTGCCTCGGATCCTGGTCCGTTCGGAAGGGCGGCGTGGAGCTCGCTCCCGGCTTCCCGCCGCTCAGCACTGTGGGTTGAGAGAGAGGCAAAAAAAAACGTTTAATGCGCTCTCCGATCGTACCCCCCACCGCGTCCGTCTTCCACTCGACTTTTTCCTCCCCCTCCTCTCCGGGCCCGGCCCTTAAATCCCCTCGCCCGTCTCGCCCCCCCAGGTGATCGCAATCCCCCTGATCGTCTGGGTCGGCTCGATGTGTCATCCAGCGCCGCCGCGCTGAGCGGCATATATCTCCCGCGGACTACTTGTCCGCGGAGAGGGAGCCGCTCCGGGCGTTGGTGCGGATCGTCAGCGCCAGTCAGCGTGGGGTTGCCACACACCCCCACCCTCGGCAGCAAGCCGGGGGTCCCTTGGGTTAGCCCTAGGCAGGTGCCCCTCCGGGATAGGGCGTCCGCATTGGCGTGGTCCCGTCCTGGCCGATGGACCACCTGGAAACTGTAGTCCTGTAGCGCCAGGAACCAGCGGGTCACTCTGGCATTGGTGTCTTTGGCCGACGCCATCCATTTCAGGGGTGCGTGGTCTGTGACGAGGGTAAAGTGGCGTCCGAGGAGGTAATACCGGAGTTTCTCCAGGGACCACTTGATTGCCAGCGCTTCCTTCTCTACCGTCGAGTAGGCCCTCTCACTGGCCAGGAGTTTGCGGCTGATGAAGGTCACCGGGTGCTCCTCTCCTGACCTGACCTGGGACAACACCGCTCCCAGCCCCACCTCGGATGCGTCTGTGTGGACCACAAAAGGCAGGTCAAAGTCCGGGGTGATGAGCAGTGGTTCTGTGCAGAGGGCCTGCCGTAGGCGTGAGAAGGCCTCCTCGGCCTCCTCTGACCACTCCACTCGGTCGGGTAGAGACCTCCGCGTCAACTCATGGAGGGGGCTGGCCAGAGTTGCGAACTGGGGAATGAATCTTTGATAGTACCCGACGAGCCCCAGGAAGGACTTCACCTGTTTTTTTGTTTTCGGCCTGGGCCAGGTCCGGATGCTCTGTACCTTGTCCTCTTGGGGCTTTACGTTGCCCCTCCCGACTCGATATCCCAGATAGGAGGCCTCTTCCAGGCCCAGGTGGCACTTTTTTGGGTTGGCTGTGAGTCCGGCGTCCCGGAGCGCTCCCAGGACGGCTCGGAGGTGGTGTAGATGCAGGGTCCAGGTGGTGCTGTGTATCACTATGTCGTCGATGTACGCGGCGGCATATTGTCTGTGGGCCCGAAGGACCCGGTCCATCATCCTCTGGAAGGTTGCGGGTGCCCCGTGCACCCCAAACGGAAGGACGGTGTATTGGTAGAGCCCGTCTGGGGTGGCGAATGCCGTCTTCTCCCGGGCCCTCTGTGTGAGGGGAACCTGCCAGTATCCCTTGGTCAGGTCTAGGGTGGATATGAATCGAGCCTGGCCCAGCCTCTCTATCAGCTCGTCTATCCGGGGCATGGGGTAGGCGTCGAAGGCTGATACCTCGTTCAGCTTCCGGAAGTCGTTACAGAACCGGTAGGTCCCGTCCGGTTTGGGGACTAGGACCACCGGGCTGGACCAGGCACTGTGGGACTCTTCTATGACTCCCATCTGCAGCATGCTCGCGACCTCCGCCCTAATGGCGGCGCGCCGTGCTTCCGGAATGCGGTAGGGGCGTAGGCGGACTCTGGCCCCCGGTTCCGTCCGGATGTCGTGGCTAGCCGTTGTGGTCCGACCGGGTCGCTCGGAGAAGACGTCAAGGTGCTGGAGTACCACCGCCCTCGTGTCCTGGACCTGGCTCGGGCTCAGTGCCTCCCCCACTGGTACCTCGGGAAAGGGCCGTCGAGCGGACAGGGTCAGGAGAGCCGGGTCCCGCGGGCCGGTCAGCGGTTGCCACCGCTTCAGCAGGTTGATGTGGTAGAGCTGGATGGCCTTGCGTCTTCCCGGTTGCCGCACCCGGTAATTGACGTCGCCGACCCGGTCGATAATGTCATATGGCCCCTGCCACTTGGCCAGGAACTTGCATTCCGAGGTGGGGACGAGGACGAGCACCTGGTCCCCCGGGTTGAAGGTGCGTAGTTGGGCCCCTCGGTTGTACACCCGGGTTTGGGCTTGTTGGGCTCGTCCGAGGTGTTCCCGGACCACGGGCCAAATCTGTGCCATCCGGCCCCGCACCTGCTCGACGTGCTCGATGACGGTGCGGTGGGGGGATGGTCGGCTCTCCCAGGCGTCCCGGGCTATGTCGAGGAGTCCCCTCGGTCGTCTGCCGTACAGTAGCTCGAAGGGTGAGAAGCCCGTGGAGGCCTGGGGTACTTCTCGGATGGCAAACAGGACGTGGGGAAGCAGTTGGTCCCAGTTTTTCCCATCCACTTCCATGACCTTCTTCAGCATGGTTTTCAACGTCTTATTGAACCTCTCCACCAGTCCGTCGGTCTGGGGGTGGTAGACGGAGGTCCGTATGTGGCGGATCTGCAACAGACTGAGGAGGTCTTTTAACACCCGGGACATGAAACAAGCCTTGATCTGTCAGTATTTCTCGGACTATCCCCACCCGGCTAAATAGAATCATTAGTTCCCTTGCCACTGCCTTGGCGGTGGCGGCGCGGAGGGGGACAGCCTCGGGGTAGCGGGTTGCGTAGTCTACCATGACTAAGATGTATCGGTGGCCTCGGCTAGTTCTGGGGAGGGGGCCCACAATGTCTAAGCCCAGCCTGTCGAACGGGACTTCTATCAATGGCATGGGAATGAGGGGGTTCCGTACTGAGGGCCTCGGGGCCGTGCGTTGGCATTCGGGACAGGCCCGGCAGTAATCCTCAACATTCTTTTTCACCCCTGGCCAGTAAAACCTATCCAGTATTCTGTCCCTCGTCTTGTCCATCCCCAGATGAGCCCCCAGGAGGTGGGTGTGCGCCATGTACAGGATTTTGCTCACATATGTCCTTGGAACCACCAATTGTTCCACCTCCTCGCCCCCCCCTCTGTACTACCCTATATAGTAACCCCCCCCGGGTACTAAAGTGTGGGTATTGCCGGCTACTCACCGAGTCCCGTGATACGCCCTCGTGGACTTGTACATGTCCCCAGGCGTGTCTGAGGGCGTCGTCTTCCAGCTGGGCGGTGGCGAACCGACCGCCCCGGTCCTCACCTCCCTCGATGGCCAGGGGGAAGTCTGAGAATTCGGTGAGGGGCGGGCTCTCTCTCTCCTCGGGTGGGGGTGTCTGCTCGGAGGCGGTCATCGTGTCCGGCGTCCCCTGGGGCAGGGAGTCCGTGGATGAGGCGTGTGGCGGGCGGACCTCCTCGCTCGTGGGTCGGTCGGGGGACCCTTCGGCCTCGGAGTCGGACCGGGACGGTGTGGGGCGTCCTGCCATATAGGCGGACCGGCTACGCAGCCGGCGGGGTCTGGTCCGGGGTTGTCGGGGGTGGGGTAGCCCTAGCTCAGCCCCAAACAGTTTTTTAAAAATGGGGCAGTCCTGTCCGATCAACAGGGGTACGGGAAGGTTCGGCACCACCCCGGCTAGGATCGTGAAGGTCCCCTTCGGGGTTCGTACGGTGATCCGACTGGTAGCGTAGGTCTCTGTCTGACCGTGGATGCAGCCCACGTCGACTCCCTGTCCGTGAGGTCCGTCGGCCAGACCGGGTCGGATCAGGGTGACCATGCTCCCTGAATCGAGGAGGGCATGGGTGTCGTGTCGCCCCACCCGTACCGGCAGGCTTGGGGATACGGTGCCCTCGTGTGACCAGCAAGTGGTCCGGAGACAGGCTCCTCCCCTCTGGTCTGTAGGACCTGCCGTGGGCATCGACACATCCCCTGCTCCGGGACAATGGCGTGCCAGGTGACCCTTCTGTCCACAAGTGTAGCACCTCCACTCCTCTCTTGGCGCCTGCGGGCCCGGGCCTCGGCGGACCCCGGGGTTCTGATACGGGTAGGCTGGGGCACGGAAGGGTGGCGCCCGTACGCGCTGGGTCTCCGCCACCCGTCCGCGTCGCTCGGGTCGCGTCTCGTCCCCTCCCGGCGCCGGGGCGGTTCCTCCGCACAGCCGCTGGGTAACCTGGTGGTTCTCCAGGAGCTCGACGAGGTCGTTCACCGTCCGGGGTTGGTTCCCGGAGGCCCAGCGTTTGGCCCCGGGGGGTAGGGATCGGATGCAGCGGTCTATCACGAGCCGGTCCAGCAGCGGGGGTCCATCTCCTTCCATGAGCCACCGCTCCGCTAGGCGGACGAGGTGCGAGACCTGGCCTCTCACCGAGCCGAGCGGGTCGTACGTCCAGTCATGGTAGCGCTGCGCTTGGGCGGGTAGGCTGTGACCATAGTGCGCGAGGATGGCCTGTTTGAGCGTGGGATAATGCCCCGCCCGGAGGGGCGTGAGATCCCGGTAGGCTCGTTGTGCTTCCCCGGTCAGGAAGGGCGCTAGGATGTGGCCCCACTGGTCTGCTGGCCACTGCTCCCGATCTGCTGTCCGCTCGAATATCTCGAGGTACGCCTCCACGTCATCCTCCGGACCCATTTTCGTTAGCCGCTTCGTGGGGGCGGCGTAGGCTGGTTCCCGACCAAGCTGCTCGGCCATCCGGACCATACATCTCCTCAACACCTCAATCTCCTCGTCTCTCGTTGCGGGCTGTCCTGCCGGCTGCATCATGTTCTGGGTTGGGGTTCGTCAAGGGATCGCGGTGCCCGCATTCTCCACCACTGTGGCAACCCCAATCGTCAGCCGGGTAGGGTCCCGGGAAAAAGGCTAGGAAACAAGGTGGCTGGGCAACGGGTGGCGTTTATTGCTGGCAGCACAAAAGGAAAAATCAAAGAACAACTCAGGTACTGCCCCAGCGGGGTAGACAAACAAAAGGAATGTGCCTCGGATCCTGGTCCGTTCGGAAGGGCGGCGTGGAGCTCGCTCCCGGCTTCCCGCCGCTCAGCACTGTGGGTTGAGAGAGAGGCAAAAAAAAAACGTTTAATGCGCTCTCCGATCGTACCCCCCACCGCGTCCGTCTTCCACTCGACTTTTTCCTCCCCCCTCCTCTCCGGGCCCGGCCCTTAAATCCCCTCGCCCGTCTCGCCCCCCCAGGTGATCGCAATCCCCCTGATCGCCTGGTTCGGCTCGATGTGTCATCCAGCGCCGCCGCGCTGAGCGGCATATATCTCCCGCGGACTACTTGTCCGCGGAGAGGGAGCCGCTCCGGGCGTTGGTGCGGATCGTCAGCGCCAGTCAGCGTGGGGTTGCCACAATATGTGTTGTGTTCATGAGTGTGAACACAACACGTCTTGTCTCATCCGGTCCTTTTCTGAGCATAGCTGGGTTCTGTCTGCGGCGCGGAGGTGGACAGTGGAGACTATGACAACGCTGGCAGCAGTGTCAACGAGAAGAGCAGCTTAGGCCGTATGGGTGAGTGGTGCTCGTGGATAGAGTACGACTTATACTGATGCCTGAAGCCTTATTGATGGATGTATTATATTTTGTCCCACCCCTTTTGGATTTAGGCTGCTTTGATGCTCCTACAGTTCACTCTCAACCAAGAGATGTGTGCTGGTGTTTTCTATAGCGTGTAAAAGGAAACAATACGATTTTTGTACACAAGGTAGAAATTGGATTGAAGATTGAGGGATTTGACAGATCTATTTTTTCATCCCAGACTCTGGGTCGCCCCCTGCTGTTGTTCCAGAGAAAAATGAAGCCAGCGCCTCTCTGTCTTGCAATGACATCAGTGAAGAGGGCCCTGGCGAGACATGGCCCCTGACGAAAGAGGACGCCCCTGGAGGGGCCCCAGAGGACACTCCAATCACTTGTTTCAGTGACGTCGCTCCCACCCCAAGAGCAGGTTATGCTTTTTAACAAAGGAAGCCATGTTGATCCACTTGTCAAACTGTAATGCAGCAGTGAAGACACTATGCATAGCATTGTCCTACTGAATTAAAATTGAATACTACTAACACAAACACAAACACTAAAACATTTCCAGTTACCAAAAGGTGGAGACAACATGCAGAGATATATTAGACCTCAAATACACTCCCACTCCCAATACAATAAGATATATGTACACATAATATCACAATATAAATCCATCTCAATATAAATACTATATATCTATATATATATATATAGATATATAGATATATAGAATGCACAGCGTTAGCTCCAAGGTTTAATTGACATGTTTATTATGCTATATTGCTATAATACTATGGGTTGTGTTTAGCAGACAGCGTTAGCTATGGGGCGGACAACCATCAGCCGGAGGATTACGACGACGTAGCGGCGGCTGACCAGCTCCACGTCCCGGAGACGGTTGTGGAAGTCCACAGTGGGCTGAGAACCCCACCCAGAGAGCTTCCACAGGTGCCCATGGATGACATGGAGGGTATTACTTACTATCTTGAACCGGACAACCAGGGGTGAGACACTCCCACTCAATTGTAGAGAGCATGAAAAACGGTGTTGTTGTCTTTCTTTACGGTTAGAGGAGCAATTTGTTTTTAAATGTAACCACAAAATGGCAGTCGGGAAAACTCAACGCTCATCTTGATTGTATTTTTTGAAACTTTTTTGGATGTATTCTTTATTCTTTTTATTATCAACAATTTAAAGCCATATATATATATATATATATATATATATATATATTACGCCTGTCAAACGATTATTTTTTTCAAACTGATTAATCGCATAGTATTGGCGAGTTAACTCACGATTAATCACAGTTTTTAAATTATATTTTAAATCCACTCCCATTGAAGTTAAATGAGATAATCAAATGGAATGACACATTGTCATTCATACCAAATAAGGAGAACTCCGGTGTAAACTGGTTCTGGGATGTTTAGTATGAGAACAAGTTCCAACGTTCCATGGAGAGCAACTTTGCTCTCCATGCCTCCAGCCGATACGACGCGAAGCAAAGTTTGCTGTTTTTAGCCGATTCTACCAAACTGCTATACGTTTGAGTGCTACAGGCATCTCACCTGGTAAAAAATAAATCACTTTTTTAATGCACTTACAAGGCCTAGAAATAGCCTGACACTTCTTTGGTAGTATAATGAGGGTCTTAACATATAAAACGAGGCATTGACAACTTCGTAAGTGTACAGATAGTTTAGTAAAAAGCATATTTTATACACACAATACCTTCAGTAGTTCACCCGTCGATGCCATGTTTTTTTTTAGGCTGATAAGTCGATTGGCGAACACAGAGCTCGCGTGCTCGCGTACGCGCAATTGCGTGCACACGAGTGCGCTAATGCGTAATTTTTTCTTAATCGAAATGAAATAAGATTGCGTGAACGCATTAGTATCGCGCTAATGTTGACAGCCCTAATATATATATATATATATATATATATATATATATATATATATATATATATGTCCCACATTCACTTGTGTCATATTCGTATTTCATATAAAACTTCAGTTAGTTCATAGACACTATGTGAATATCTAACCAAGATAATGTTAATTGGTTTTTCATACTGTATACATTAATGTAGGCTTTAATAAATGATTAAAATACGTTTCATTTCTTTGTAGACAGGTAGGATGAGAATGAGTGACCTGCCCCTGTGTCAAGTTTTAAAACAATGCTTTATTTAATTTGCTAACTGCCAAGATGTATTAATACGCAAATTTTACATAGTTTTAAACGCCAATAAAGAATAACAAGATGTTTGGTGAACCTTTAAACATTTTTTTTAAACTAAATATGTTTAAGCATGCTTAGCCTTTTTTGCTTTCAATGGCAGCTATTGAGGCTTGTATAACTGTCAAACAAGAAACTGTGTGTTTAAGAAACTCATTAAAATTACTTTACTCAAAACAATATACTTGCTTAATATGACATGGAATTTAAAAAAAAGTTCCCCATACTGGTGTCCATCCCTGCCTCTGTAGGTGGCTAAATAAGAGATAAACAGTAGTAGGCTCCCTGTAGCCTGTGACCAATCAGGCAAGCTCTGAGGCTCTAACCAATCAGGCAAGTTCTGAGGCTGTGACCAATCAGGCAAGCTCTGAGGCTGAGACCAATCAGGCAAGCTCTGAGGCTGAGACCAATCAGGCAATCTCTGAGGCTGTGACCAATCAGGCAAGCTCTGAGGCTGAGACCAATCAGGCAAGCTCTGAGGCTGAGACCAATCAGGCAAGCTCTGGGGCTGTGTCCAATCAGGCAAGCTCTGAGGCTGTGACCAATCAAGCAAGCTCTGAGGCTGTGTCCAATCAGGCAAGCTCTGAGGCTGAGACCAATCAGGCAAGCTCTGGGGCTGTGACCAATCAGGCAAGCTCTGAGGCCACTACTGCTTGTTGGTGTAGACCGTGTACACGCAGCGGGACTGGGGGGTGGGCGGTGATGTCATGGAGGAGGTGGAGTTAGTTTGTTGTATACAAACGAATCCATGGCAGGCTGAGCAGTTTTTTTAATATTCAATATTCTCTTTGTCAACTCGCAAAAGTTACCTAGAGCAACTTGAAAGTCATCTGTCTTGTGGAGATTTTTAGATGTCGTGCCAAATAACCACGTGGTTTTTATGCAGTAATAGTAGGATATTGTTATGTTGATGAGTGAATCACAGGAGACGAATTAACTCAAATCTCTAACAGTACATTGGACTCTCCTCTCTACCTCTCTTCTTCTTTCCTTCTGTACCTTCTTACTCAATGTCTCACAACACCACCTGTTGCATATGTGTCTGTAAACACAACAGACATCTTTCAGAAAATATGTTATAACTTATATAAGAAATTGACCTCATCGAATTGGCATAATTATAATTAAAAGTAACTACAATTATTGAGTTTTTGCTTATTATAATTGCATTTATAATAAGCAAAAACTCATCCCTCCTGAAGCGCTTTACAATCAATGCCCCATGCAGACGACCACCAATATCTGGTTATCCAGGAGGACCGAAGTGCCTTGTCCAAAGACATCACCAGGTAAGGAATCGAACCAGCACCCAGTTGGTCTGATGTACACTTGATTTGTTTTAATTTTTCTGGTAGAGAAGTGTTCCTCCGAGATACCCTATAATCCAGGGAATTGCTCTGATGCTGAGGTTCAAACTGTATGTGTTTATTGGTCAACTATACCCAGGCGAAAAAAAAGTATACTTTAACATACTAAATTTAAGCACACTTAGTGTACTTCATAAGCACAAAATTATTGTACTCAAAGTGTGTTATTTTCGAGTACTAAAAACGTACTTAGTATACTAATGATATATCATTATTGCTACTTAAGATATACTAAAATACATCTTAGTGTACTTGACTGTACTATTTTGAGACACCATTAAGATTAACTTAAATATACTTAAGTACACTTTTCTCTACTAATACTGTACTTATTTATAATGTTCTATAGTTCGATTTCAAGTATACTTAAATCCACTTTTAAGATTAATAATAATACATTTAGAATATACTGGAAATGTATTTCTAATTTAATCATAATGTATTGCCATTGTATTTTAAATATATTTAAAAAAAACAAATAAAAATTAAAAAGTTGTACTGAAGCATACTATAGCTCATCTTAATGTTGTCTCAAAATAGTACAGATAAGTACACTAAGTTGTACTTTAGTATGTCTAAAGTAGCACTCATTATATATCATTAGTATACTAAGTATATTGTTAACACATTGAAAATAATATACTGCGAGTACACTAATTATATGTGCAGAAAGTATACTAGATGTATTTCATTAAAGTACACTTCAACAGTACACAGAAAGTATTTTTTTTCTATAATTAATTTGAATTTCAAATTACTTTTAAGTAAACATAAAAAATATTTAGAACATACTTGAGGTAGAAATAAAGTTTATTTATTAACATGCACGGCATGACAGGGAACACATTTTTATTCAAATTTGGATCATCTGACCCCAGAGAATTATTTTTAGTCACACTCTTTAACAAGTTAACTAAATAACAATAATAAAAGGAAAAAATAAAGATAAACAATAGCTGTGCTAGCACTACCCTGCTAGCTGTGCACCGCAGAGAAGCTAGTAATGACAGGGATGAACATTAAACTGACGTTTGAAACTTTTACATGTGAAACATTCACACAGTTTGTTTAAACTCAAAATGTATGTCCACCAAAGAACAAACAAACAAAAACGATTACAAACAGTTACTGATTTACTGCTTACTGTTTCTTTTTGCTCACAGAATTCTCATTGTTACATTTTCTCCGAATCACTGCCCTCACATCAGACACATTTGTTCCTGGAAATTCAGCAATCTTTAAAAGAGAAAAGGACAAATAAAATGGTGTTACAAATCATGCTTTTCCAGAGTTATCACATTAGCAAGAAGGGGGCATACATACACATGAGGGCAATCTGAAACATGTTGCTTCTGGCTATGGCCAAGGCAAGGGTAGAGGCATAAAAACAAAATGATAATAAGGAAAAATAGACTTAACCAATACTTACCAACAAGGGCACTCAGCTTTTCCGGATTTAGCTGCCCTTTCGCTGTTCCAGGAAGCCCTGGTTTTCCTGTGAGAGTCGAGGATGCCAAAACATCCCGCCCAAAGATGAGCACAGCTAAGTCCTGTGTGAACAGGGACATTCTTGTTCGGTTGAGTCTTTTGAAACAGGTTTTGCTGACCTGCACCCCCATGTTGCCAAGGGAAATCTGTGTCCAGGAAATAGAGTTAGTCAATTATTATAAATGGTATTAGGAATACGTTGCTGGAATGCATTTCTTAAAAGACAAAGCCGAACTATTGAATGCCAAATATTAGTTAAGTTGTAATTTCTGCAAGTGGTCTTCAATGAATTAAAGCATAATTTCTGAACAACTGCATGCTGAAATGGAAAAAAGAGTTTCTATCAAATACAGTACTTGCAAAATGTGGGTCGAGACTACAGAGACAAAACTGCTAACAGTCAAGTAGTTTACAACAATTTTGGATAAAATGTTTCCTGTAATAAAAAGGCAGTATTTACAAAACGTGTATAAATGCAAAACATACCATTTCTGGAGCTGGACTGGAAGAACCAGAACATGTACTGTCAGTGTCCATGACAGGTGGCATTCTCTTCAAGGTTGTGATAAGATCTTTGACACACTTGACTAAGGCTGGTATTTCTGCATTAAGGAAAAAAAAAACACAAGTCACAGATATATGAGAGATAAGGCTCCTATCGATACAATTACTGACATAAAAAACATAAGCAATTCTTCTTTGTATGAATACCTTTCAGAGCATCCATCACTTCCTGTTGCATGCCAACACTGGATCTGGGCTGATCCATCAGGACACTCTCCTCTTCACTTTCCCCTTGGCAGAGGTCCTGCATAAATGAAAATGTCAACAATACTATGTTAGTATGACTCACCTGGAGTGTAGTGTCGTGTTTCTTACATTTTCTTACAAGCGAAGGCGGATTATTGTGAAAATTTCCCCTGGGTTTACATTCCTCTTCCTCACGATAACAGCATTTCAGTCAAATTGTCATTTTCCGTGATATTCCGTGTTAAAAAGTAGATTGCGTTTTTATTACTCAATTCCACGATTCCATCCACGATTCTGCGATCGTGAAAACAATAGGGCCCTAATTCTACTTTTATTTCTTGCGTTTTGTAAATACTTACAGTTGATCCCGAAGCCTGAGGTGGGTCAAATAAGTCCACATTGGTGTCTATGTCTGTATCGTCTTCATTTGTCAAGGGGGTGGAGGTTGTTTGCTTTCTTCTCAGCAGCGAGGATTTCAGTTGGGAAAGGGCTCTGTCTCTTGCAGCCTTTGTCATCTTCGGCTTCTTAAACAAAGGGCAGAAAAAGTAAAATGTTAAACTGCAAAGGCAAGAGAGGGGTAAATATCCATCTTTGTAGATGTTTGTAGAATCCATCACCTACTGTACAGCTTATTAAGGTATTGTCAGACCATATTTCACCAGAGGAACAGTACTCACTACATTTTATCTTTTCATATCATACAATTTGTCACGTGTTGTAGTAGTTTTTGTACTTACTAAACAGTCAGTATTTGAAAAACTAAAACAGCTGGAGTGCCACCATCCACTTCTGCAACTGGACTACTGTCAAACCTACAGCCACTTATAATGAAAAATATGTCTTATCATCCCACAATATTCCCTTATTCCCGTAAATACTTACATTTATTTGAAGAACTTGTGATGGGTCAATCTGTGTTTCATCTTCATCTGAAGTGAGACTGGAAGTTGCAGTAAATCTTTTTCTCTGTACCGAAGAGAAAGAATGTATTACATGACAACAAAATATGAACCAACCATAGATGCTTTCTGGTGAAGAGATTTTTTTAGAAAAACATTTCAACTAAAAAACATCATTTTCACAAATAGAAAAAAGGTTTCACGAATCTGAAACTATGTTTTATATAATGTATAGCCTCACTGTGATAATTTAGTCCAGATGTGAAGAGTCTAGGTGTAGTGGTTTTCAATCAGGATCAGTTCTAATGCGGTCTGGACACCTAAAAAGCATTAAAATGTGCCTTTATTGCATTTTCACAAATAGGGTAAAGGTTTCACAAATCTGTAACTATGTTTTACATAATGTATAGCCTCACTGTGATAATTAAGTCCAGGGCCGTGTTCCGATAGCCGTACTACCCGTACTTAGTATACTTAGTTTGAGTACGTAGGGTGTTCCGATTATGATCGCGGCGAAAAGAAGTGTACTTGAAAGGACCCGTATGTGTACTCAAAAAGGCCAAAATGCTGAGTGTGCTACGGGGTACACTATGCCAGAGAATGTCTAATAAGGAGAGAAGTTCCACTCTCGGTTTACTTCCGGGTTCTGAACTGTTGCAGTTCCCCTCTGGTTCCATGTGAGGGCGCTCACATGGTGAGTGCAGAATGAATGGCGGTCTATGGAGCTATACCCCTCAAACTCCACTTTTCTCAGGATATAATTTTTTGTCTAGTAATTTGAATGTTGCTTTCGAAAGGGGATGCAAAGAAATTACACATTGCTGGGTGTTAGATTTTTTAGAGTCACTTATTTGCTTTAAAAAAGTATTTTAAAATGTCAATGACGTCATACTCATCTTACGACCAGAGATACTGCTTTACGGCAAGCCTCTCCCTTTCCCTCAAGGCATCGATAACACAGCAGTACATACATAACGATACGCAGATAAAAGTGCCAGCAACCAAAAGAAGTTGCTGTGTTAAAAAAAAAAAGAACTTGGGCGAAATTGTCCACCATAACGTTCTGGTCCCGCTTTGGATGCCAAGATGCCATCATGCAGATCTCTGGTCGTAATCAGTCCTTCACTGACCAATCAGCGTTCATTAGCAGAATGCTAGCGTGTTATGGGCAATAACAACACGTCCTGTAAGAAATCGAAAGGACATAAGTACTCGTTCATTCAACTTTCGATCTATAACCTATGTTGAACTTGTAAGAACTACAATCAAATCGGAGTTTTTCCAATGAGAATCAGGTGAAAGAGACACATTTAGCCGTGTAGCTCCATCTGCTCCCATTCATTCTGCACTCACAGGCGATCGCCCCCAGTGGAGCTCTGGTGGAACTGCAACCAGAATTCGGTACAATGGGACTTAATAGGGAGTGGACAGGCTCTCCGTAGACGGGCTCTGACTATGCGTACTCAACGGCAGCCATCTTAGCTACGTAGCGGAAGAGGCGGAGCCGCGCTCAGAGAACGTCTAATGAATTCACGTGTTTGTTGGGTGACGCGGCCGCGCAGCCGATGTCATTTCCGTTAAGTGCGCCACAGAGTATTGCATTTGGAACAGCACTAACATCTGAAGCTCTGCGTACCTATTGAGTGCGGATAGTTAAGTGTACTCACGGATATCGGAACACGGCCCAGATTTGAAGATTCTAGGTGTAGTGGTTTTTAATCAGGACCCGTTCTAATGCAGTCTGGACCCCTAAAAAGCATTAAAATGAGCCTGTATTGCATTTTCACAAATAGAAAAAAGGTTTCACAAATCTGAAACTATGTTTTATATAATGTATAGCCTCACTGTGATCATTTAGTCCAGATTTGAAGAGTCTAGGTGTAGTGGTTTTCAATCAGGACCGATTTGAAGATTCTAGGTGATTCAATCACGACCGTTTTAAGGTGGACCAGCAATTGCCGAATCGGATGCTGCGAATCGGACGCCAACTTCAGCGTCGTTATTATCTTAGTCATTAGTAGAAATGGAATATCTATTCAAAAGATATTTCACACCATGCACGAGCAATACAAACCTCCGAGTAAGAGCAGTTTTGCGGCCACATTGTTTGTAGGTGCTTTCCTGGTGCCCCAGCACACTTGTATCCATCCGTCTTCACTGTAGAGGTCCGGCCGTTTTAATACCTGAACGAGCTTCTGTCTGTACTGAGGTGCCACAATGTCAGTACTTTCGACGTGAATTGTGTTGTCCTTAAAATAAAACATCCCGAACTTGAACTGCGCCATTGTAACTCAACTGCGACAACAACGGTTCCCTCAGCATCTACATTCAAGCAGGTTGCATTCGGGGGTAACCAATCAGCGGCAGCACAGCGCCACGAATACGTGCGCACACTAAAAGAAATGGCTACATACTGATGAATTTGTTCTGGTTTATAGTGTACTTATAAAGAATACACTAATTTACCACTGAAGTAGTATTCAATTATTAATATACTTATTTTAAGTGCACTATAACACTGCTGTGCTAACAATGATATGAATAAAGTGTTATAAAAGTGAACTTATTGAAAGTGCACTTGATAAAAGTAGATGCAAATACACTGACATTAAACTTATATTTAACACATTCGAAGTACATTATAAATAAATATACTAATCAAACACTTGTAGTGACTACATTTTAGGTTCGTGTTCCCCTCTTACTGTTACTAGAGGGATCTAGTGGGAGGGAACTGTCTATGAGACACGGGGGTCTAGGGGGACGGTTGAGGGTGTTGCACTGTTGTTCTACCCATGCACTGAGAGTGATTGTTCTGCTGTAGTTTTGGATTAAACTAAAGTTATCATTACGTTGCCTACGTCCTCCTTTTCCTCCGGCACTACACTGGTGACCCCGACGTTCGTTTTTGTTATTTATTTGTTTACAAAAAAACCGCGCGAGCGAACACCGCAATTCTGCGACATGTCCGGCCGGGGAAGACGTTCGCAGCGGCAGACATCACCGTCTCCTGTCAGGGGGACGCGGGACGTGCGCACCCCCACTCTTAAGCTGCCAGAGTTCTGGGACTCGGCGCCTGCTGCATGGTTCGCTATAGTAGAGGCACATTTCAATAAAAGCAACGTTACCGACGACGACGACCGGTACAACCATGCTGTGGCTATGTTGGGCAGCTCCACCGCAGCGCGTGTGGTGGGGTTTCTGTCTGCCCCCCCGACGATAAACAAATATGAGCGCCTCAAAGCCCTGCTCCTGGAGACATTTGAGCTGTCCACCGCGGAGAGGGTGCGCCGCTTGTTTGACATGTCGGACTTGGGGGACGAGAGGCCCTCTGCACGTATGGAGAGGATGCTAAACCTGCTCGGTACGGAAGACCCCATGATCGTCTTCACAGAGCTGTTCATGCGCACACTGCCAGCGCAGGTCAGGATGGCGCTGGCTAACACCACCATCGTGGAACCCCGCGCCCTGGCCAAGGAGGCAGACCGGTTCGTCTTGGCCATGCCTCAACGGTCCTCCGACCTGCTTGCTCCCGCGGCTGCCCTACCTCCGGACCGTCGCAGGAGAGCGAAGGACGACGGCAGACCCTCTGGCCAGCAGGGTAACGCTGCCGGCCATTGTTTCTTCCACGCCACCTTTGGCACCAAGGCCAGACGGTGCCGCTCGCCCTGCACCTTCGGCCCGACGGGAAACGGCAGGACCGGCGCTCAGTAGTAGCCCTGAGCGCTGGTGTCACCAACAGGCTGCTCTTCATACAAGACACCGTCTCCGGTCGCAGGTTCCTTTGTGACACAGGTGCCCAGTGGAGCATCATTCCGTCAGGGAGATCGGAGGTGGCAAAGGGAGAGCACGGTCCGCAGTTGGTGGGTGCGGATGGCACGCCTATCCGTGCCTATGGCACTAGAGCGGTGGACGTGTGCTTCGGAGGACAACGCTTTACCTGGGATTTTGTCGTGGCAGCTGTCACGTTTCCCCTCCTGGGCGCAGATTTTCTGTGCGCCCATAACCTGTTAGTGGACGTGGGGAACAGGCGCCTGGTCAACTCACAGACTTTCGCTTCCTTCGCCTGTACGCGGGGGGAGGCGGTCTACAGCGGGTTGTCCAACACGCTCGCCGAAAGCGACCAGTACCGTCAGCTGCTCGCCGAATTCCCTGACCTTACTAAGCCCACCTTCTCCGCACCCACGGTGAAGCACGGAGTGGAGCACCACATCGAGACCAATGGGCCTCCCCTCCACGCCAGGGCCAGGCGCCTCAACCCGGAGAAGCTATCCGTCGCCAGGGCGGAGTTTGCGCACATGGAGCAGGTGGGCATCGTTCGGCGCTCGAACAGCCCCTGGGCTTCCCCCCTGCACATCGTCCCTAAGCCAGATGGGGGGTGGCGCCCATGTGGGGACTACCGCCGCCTCAATGACGCTTCCAAGCCTGACCGCTACCCGGTCCCGCATATCCAGGATTTTTCAGCGCACCTGGCAGGCAAACGCGTCTTCTCCAAGGTGGACCTGGTACGGGGGTACCATCAGGTACCGGTGCACCCGGAGGACGTCCCTAAGACAGCCGTCGTCACACCCTTCGGTCTTGTCGAGTTTCTTCGGATGCCCTTCGGCCTGAGGAACGCGGCGCAGACCTTCCAACGCCTGATGCACTCGGTGCTCCAGGACCTGCCCTTCCTCTTTGTCTACTTGGATGACATCCTCGTCGCGAGCGCCACGGAAGAGGAGCACCTGTCCCACCTCTGGACCCTCTTCACGCGGCTTAGCCAACATGGGCTGATTGTCAATCCGGCGAAGTGTGAGTTCGGACAGGGCACCCTTGACTTTCTCGGGCACCAGGTCTCCGCGGAGGGTGTGGCCCCCCTCCCCTCGAAGGTGGAAGCTGTTGCAGCCTTTCCGCGCCCCTGCACAGTCAGCGAGCTCAAGGGATTCATCGGGATGGTGACCTTCTACCATCGCTTCCTCCACCATATAGCTCACATCCTGCAACCGCTGTACGAGGCCCAGAAGGGCAAGGCTCTGAAGCAACAGGTCGACTGGACGGCAGAACGTGTCAAGGCCTTCCAGGACACCAAGGCGGCCTTGGCCCGCGCGGCCATGTTGGCCCACCCCTCACCCTCTGCGCCCACTGCTCTCACCACGGACGCATCGGACTTTGCCGTGGGGGCGGTGTACGAGCAGTGGGTTGGGGGTGCCTGGCAGCCACTCGCATTCTTCAGCCGCCAGCTGTCTCCCAGGGAGCGCAGGTACAGCACCTTCGACAGGGAGCTCCTCGGGCTGTGGCTCGCGGTCAGACACTTCCGTTTTTTGCTGGAAGGCCGCGGGTTTACGGCCTACGTGGACCACAAGCCGCTCACGCACGCCATGTCCAAGACGACAGAGCCGTGGTCCGACCGCCAGCAGCGCCAGCTAGCCTACATATCCGAGTTCACCACGGACATCCAGCACGTGGCTGGGAAGTCCAACGTGGTCGCGGATTGTCTCTCGAGGGCGGTGGTCGGTGCGGTCCAGCTGGACTTGGACTACTCCCGCATGGCTGTAGATCAGGCCGCCGACCCCTCCGTCCAAGCTCTAAAGTCGTCAAACACGGGGCTGCGCCTGGAAGAGGTGCTCTTCGGTGATACAGGGGCCACGCTCCTGTGCGACGTTTCCACGGGGCAGCCAAGGCCTGTGGTCCCTGCCAACTGGAGACGCCCTGTTTTCGATGCGGTACACGGCTTATCGCACCCCGGTGGGAAACCGTCCTCACGGCTGGTGTCAGGGAAGTTCGTCTGGCACGGGCTCAAGAGGGATGTGAGGGCCTGGGTCGACACTTGCACTGCCTGCCAACGCGCCAAGGTGCATCGCCATGTCAAGGCCCCCCTGGTGAGATTCGCGGTGCCCGAGCGGAGGTTTGACCATGTCAACGTGGACCTGGTGGGGCCCCTGCCCCCCTCGCATTGCTTCACCTACCTCTTTACCATGGTGGACAGGACGACACGCTGGCCGGAGGCAGTCCCGCTCTCCTCAACGACAGCCCCCGACCTGGCCCGAGCGTTCATTGCGGTGTGGGTCTCCCGCTACGGCACTCCTGCTGACCTCTCCTCTGACCGTGGCCCGCAGTTTACTTCAGAGCTGTGGGCGGCGGTGGCGGGGAATCTGGGGGTCAAGCTGCACCGCACCACCGCGTACCACCCGCAGGCTAATGGGCTTGTTGAGCGCTTTCATCGCTCGATGAAGGCCGCCCTTAGAGCCGGCCTCACGGACGACAACTGGCTCGACAAACTGCCGTGGGTCATGCTGGGGCTCAGGACAGCGCCCAAGGAGGACCTCCGGTCATCGTCAGCCGAGCTGGTGTTCGGGCAGCCGCTGCGGGTCCCTGGTGACTTCATCCCCAAGTCGACGGAGCCCTGGTCCGCCTCCGCTCAGCGCACCACCCTGCTGGACGGCGCAAGGGCCTTCGCCCCGGTCCCGACCACGCAGCATGGCGTCCCTGCTTCGCGGGTGCCCCTAGAGCTGCGGTCAGCGGGTTACGTTTTCATCCGCCACGACGGCCACAGGACGCCGCTACGTCCTCCCTATGATGGACCCTTCCGTGTCATCGAGGCTGGAGACAAGAGCTTCATGGTTGACGTGGGTGGTAAGCCTGAGTGTGTGTCTGTCGATCGCCTCAAACCGGCTCACTTGGACCTGGAACTGCCCCCAGACTTGGCCATGCCTCCGCGTCGGGGCCGCCCCCCCGTCCTGCCCCCCCTGCCTCACCGTGGCCGCCCCCCCCCCTCCAAAACCTACGAGCCCCCACGGCTTGCAGCCCTCCGGTCGTCGCTGCTCCCCGCCCCGCTCGGCAAGGGGATGTGATGGACAAGGTCACGCCTCCTCCCGCACCCCCTGACTTTGCCTACAGTCGTGGGGGCCGGGCCATACGCCCTCCTCGCCGTGGGGATTTTGAATATTGAGGTGAACACTGGGGGGGCTGGTGTAGTGACTACATTTTAGGTTCGTGTTCCCCTCTTACTGTTACTAGAGGGATCTAGTGGGAGGGAACTGTCTATGAGACACGGGGGTCTAGGGGGACGGTTGAGGGTGTTGCACTGTTGTTCTACCCATGCACTGAGAGTGATTGTTCTGCTGTAGTTTTGGATTAAACTAAAGTTATCATTACGTTGCCTACGTCCTCCTTTTCCTCCGGCACTACACACTTATATATATTTCAATGTTAGTATATTTTATATGAATATACTTAATATGAATTAATAAATAGTGTACTTTATCTAAGTAAACTGAAGTACTACTGAGGAAATAATATATTTGTAATTAATACATTTATAATATATTTTTGGTTTACTTTATTTTAACACATAAAGTGAAAATGTGCTGGAAATGTACTTTCAAAAAATTAAGTACATTTTTAGTACATTAAAGTATATTACTTTTTTACCTGGGTAGTTTGATCCACAGCACAAAGAGCCATCTCCTTCAAAAGACATTGCTACACAAGTTATCACTTCATATCCTGATGATGTTTCCTTCGACACAATCATTGAATCCTGCAGCCATTGTGTTGATCTATTTTTTTTAAGATAACTTTAAGTTATCTGGTCATCTCGTTGTTTTGTACGGAGCCCCCGAAGTGACATGAGAAAAAAAAAACTAGGTCACTTTGGTGAAATCTAACCAATATGTTTGCGAGACCTCGCAAAACTTTTGCGAGATCTCGCAATAATACTTTGCGAGATCTCGCAATAATACTTTGCGAGATCTCGCAATAATAATTTGCGAGATCTCGCAAATTAAAAAAGAAAAAAGGTTGTAGTGCCTATATGTTACCAGCAGGTGCAACCATAGGATTCCTATGGGGGCAACGGCTCTGACGGCTCTGATTACCAAACCAGGTGAAACATGATCGTAAGCATATCATCGGGTCTTCAACGTTTTCCAGGCCAAGGACCCCCAAACTGATAGAGAGATGGAGCGGGGACCCCCTACTTATATTGTGTGAAATTGTGTTTTATATTAAACTGGTCCTATAGTGCCATGTATAAATGTACCTTGTTATTGTGCATTCAATACTAAGATATTCAAATAATACACAGGTTCATAATATTCATGTGCAAGGTACAGTGAGTAGGGTGGCCATGCCACTGCCATTCATAAACATAATGCGTGAGTGCGCGCGCGCACGCGCGCGCGCGCGTGTGTGTGTGTGTGTGTGTGAGCGAGCCTGGGTTGAGCGCGAGGAACATTAGGAGAGAGTTACGGCTAACTTTATGTTGTAGTGTTTTGGCGTGGTTACGGCCGACAGTAACCTGTTCTGTTGCAACAATAAATGTTGTTTGCGGAACAACACTGCGTCGTCTTTCCAACGTCGTCTTTCCATAATGTAGCGTCCGCCACCGCCGCTACATTATGTTTATGAATGGCAGTGGCATGCCACCCTACTGTAACATTTGGCTTAATGTGTTAAGGTCAGGCATGCCAGAGGCACCTTAGAATGTTTGTAGGGTCCTAGGGGCGTGACCGCGCACTTACACTCAGCGCATCTTGTGTGACGTTGTTCAGTTGAATACTGCCTGCCTATATGTAAACCGTTAATAAACGAGCTTAGATCTCAAGTCCTCTCTGTATTAAATTGCTTCTACAAAGTGTGGAACACGACATGGTGTCAGAATAGAGGATGGACGTCGCTGGAGTACCTTCGCCGAAAATAAACTGGGAATCGCAGAATTTGCCAGGAGAGTGGAAGAAGTTTAAGCAGCATGTGGAACTCATGTTTTCGGGACCGTTTCGGAGCAAGAACCAAGCGGAGAAATGCAGCTACCTACTTCTTTGGGTTGGTGAGAAGGGAAGAGACATTTATAATACTTGGACATTGACAGCAGATGACGCAAGAGAGCTTAAAACATACTACGAGCGTTACGAAGCGTACGTATTGCCTAAAAAGAATACCATATTCTCCCGCTATAAGTTTCATGAGAAAGTTCAAGGTGCTAACGAAACCCTCGAACAATTCGCCACAGAGTTGAAATTACTGGTGAAAGACTGTGCTTATGCAAACGAGGACGAAATGGTCAGAGATCGCATTGTATTCGGCATACAATCGGCCAAAGTCAGAGAAAAGCTTTTGAGTGTAGGCTCGGATTTAACGCTTGATAAAACTATGGATATTGCTAGGTCACACGAATTAGCATTATTGCACACGCGCTCTATTGGAAATGGCGCCACGAGCTACGCGCGTGAGCAGGTCGTGCACGCTGTTCACAGGCAGCAGCAGCACACAGCCAGAGAGGCATCGAGAGGAGCTCGCAAACCGGACAAAGAGGGCAGAGATTGGAAGCCAGCTGGGACAGGAAAAGCGTACGGCAAGAACTGTGGATATTGTGGTGGACGAGCACATAGAGACAATGAACACTGTCCTGCTAGAGGCAAGCAATGTGCTAAATGTGGCAAATTGAACCATTTTGCGAAAGTATGCAAATCCACAAGCAGGAGATCCGTTCATGCAGTGAGCCACGACGAAAACGGTGAGACAGATGAACTGTTTATTGATGCAATTACTAAGCGTGGACACATGTCAGACTCTGAGCAGGCGTTTGCCGATATTAAACTGGGGATACAAGGCACAGTTACTAAATTTAAGCTAGACACTGGTGCACAAGTTAACGTAATACCCCTGAGCCTGTACCACCAGTTGCACGAGACACGTAGGCTGCAACTACAGCCCACAACACGCATGCTGACAGGGTATGGAGGACAGCAACTTGCCGTTAAAGGCATGTGCAAAATAAACAGTGCATATAAAGAGCGTGACATGACATTGGACTTTTACATAGTCGATACAAAGGCCCCGCCGGTCCTGGGCTTAAATGCATGTCTAGATTTAGACTTAATTAAGCTAGTGCTGTCCGTGACTGCTGCAGTGGATCAAAAATCCATATTAGAGAAGTTTTCGGACGTCTTCCAAGGAATTGGGCTTTTCCCTGGAGAGTGCACCATTCACCTCGACCCAGCGGCAACACCTGTCGTTTGCCCGCCGAGAAGAGTTCCCATAGCGCTACGCAGTCGCCTACAGAAGGAACTACAGCACATGGAGGACACAAGAATCATCGCCAAGGTAACGGAGCCGTCTGAGTGGGTCAACTCATTAGTAGTGGTAGAGAAGCCACGCACAGGAAAGCTAAGGGTCTGCCTCGACCCTAGGGACTTAAACAAAGCCATTAAAAGGCCACACTACCCGCTGCCCACACTTGAAGATATCACACATAAGCTGGCAGGGGCTAAGTACTTCAGTGTCTTGGATGCACGTTCAGGGTACTGGGCAATCAAGCTCACCACAGCATCGTCCAAGCTCACAACGTTTAACACGCCATTCGGGCGATATCGTTTTCTGAGGCTTCCTTTCGGGCTAATATCGGCCCAAGACGAATTCCAGCGCAAAATTGATGAGACCTACCAGGGCCTCGAGGGCGTAGTGGCTATCGTTGATGATGTCCTTGTCTATGGTGCAACCCAGGACGCTCACGACAGAAACTTGAGTGCCATGCTCCAAAGGTCTCGTGAGAAAGGAGTCCGGCTCAACCCAGAGAAAAGCGTCATAGGTGCTACTGAAGTCAGCTACTTCGGTCACTGTCTCTCACAGGAAGGCATCAAGCCAGATCCAGCCAAAGTCAACGCCATCAAGATGATGGAGCCCCCGAGAAACCGTGCCAAGCTGGAAACAGTGCTGGGTATGGTGAATTATCTGGCAAAGTTCGCACCTGGATTATCAGAAATCAACGCACCGATGCGCCACCTGCTCAAACAGTCCAGCGAATTCCTGTGGGACAGCCAACACGACGCTGCGTTCCAAAAGATGAAAGACGTCATCACCAGGGAACCAGGACCAGTCCTCGCCTACTTTGATCCTGACAAAGAGCTTAGCTTGCAAGTAGACGCATCTAAATATGGCCTAGGTGCTGTATTGCTTCAAGAAGGTAGGCCAGTCAGTTATGCATCCAGGTCTCTCACTGAGACGGAAGTAAATTATGCCCAAATCGAGAAAGAGATGTTTGCAATTCTGTTCGGTCTGAAACGTTTCCACCAATACGCCTACGGTCGTCACGTCCATGTGGAGTCAGACCACAAGCCCTTGGAGTCGATCATGAGGAAGCCACTAGCTGCAGCACCGCCAAGGCTACAAAGAATGATCCTCCAACTGCAGAAATACAGTTTCACCATCACTCACCGTCCCGGCAAGGACATACCCGTAGCCGACACACTGTCGAGAAAATCACTTGCCGCTACTGACAACAGCCTGAGCGAAGGCATGGACGTACAGGTGCACACCGTGTTCAGCAACATGCCGGTGAGTCATCACAGACTGTCTGAGATCCAAAAAGAAACAGAAAGGGACGAACAACTCACAGTGCTAAGGAAAATTATTCAAGATGGGTGGCCTGGTGACCGAAAGAACTGCCCTCTCAGCGTGGGAGAGTTTTGGAATCACCGTGACGAGCTATCCGAAATGAATGGCATCTTCTTCAAAGGGGAGAAAATCATCATTCCTGCCAAGCTGCGAGGTAGGATGCTAGAAAAAATCCATGCAGGTCACATGGGCATAGAAAAATGCAAACAAAGAGCCCGTGACATTATGTTTTGGCCTGGAATGTCCAAAGGCATAGAGACAATGGTGATGAATTGCAGCACATGCCAAGAACACCAACCAGCAAACACGAAAGAGCCCATGATTCCCCACTGCATCCCTGACAGACCGTGGCAGTTCGTGGCAACATCTTCTCATGGCACGGTGAGAATTACCTCGTTACTGTGGATTACTACAGTAGGTTTTTCGAACTAGACAGACTTACAAGCACCACCTCGGCAGCAGTCGCAAATAAGCTAAAAGCTTATTTCGCCAGGCATGGCATCCCGGAGACTGTCGTCTCAGACAATGGCCCCCAATATGCAGCAAAAGAGTTTGAGGCATTTGCTCAGTCTTGGGAATTCGAACACGTCACGTCCAGTCCGCATTACCCACAGGCTAATGGTCTTGCGGAGAGGACTGTGAAGACAGCAAAAGCACTCATGGAGAAAGCTAAATCAGATGGACGAGACCCCTACCTCGGTCTCCTGGAATACCGTAACACGCCGGTGGACAACTTCAAGTCTCCTGCACAACTGCTGATGAGTCGCAGGCTCAGGTCAGTCTTGCCAAGCACAAACAGGCAGCTGCAGCCAGAAGTTGTTAGCTACAGGGATGGATATGCAAAACGACAGCAGAGGCAACAGCATCAAAAGAAGTACTATGATAGACTTTCCAGACCGCTACCACCGCTGCACATCGGACAGTCCATCAGGCTCCAGGAACAGGGCCGCTGGAGGCCGGCAGTCGTTGTCCAGCCGTTCAACACGCAACGGTCATACATCCTTCGCACCCAGGAGGGTCAGGTGTATCGCCGAAATCGCAGACACCTTCGGACCACCAAGGAGAGCTGGTCTGAAAGAGGTAGCTCAGGTGACACTGAGCTCCAAGAACAAAACATTCAACAACAGCAAACATCAACACCATACCTACCTAGAGAGCACACACAAGAGGAAACATCACACCCACTTGCAGAATGCACACATGAAGAAACACCATACTTACCTGACTCACACACTCCAGAAATGTCAAACACACAGTCATACCGCACAAAATCAGGACGAGAGGTCAAGACACGATCTGTCCTGAATCTGTGAATTGTAAAGGGTGTAGGCGGATCGCTGCCCTATGTCAAAAAAAAAAAAAAAACAATGTTCATGGTAATGTTGAAGCAAGAGTTTATGGTAATGGTGATAACTAAAAAAAAAAAAGAGAAAAAAAAAAAAATAAGAGATGTTCATGATACATACTGTTTTAATCTGTTTAACACATTGTTTTAATCACATGATTTGAAATGATTCTGAACATACTAGTCTGTTAAAGTAATGACTGTATGCTTTACATGATACCGGGACACTAAAACTGTTAGTCAACTATTTGTTGTAGTTCTCATGATTTATTCTAATCCACTTAACTGTCATTCTTTCATAAAGAGGGGGATGTAACATTTGGCTTAATGTGTTAAGGTCAGGCGTGCCAGAGGCACCTTAGAATGTTTGTAGGGTCCTAGGGGCGTGACCGCGCACTTACACTCAGCGCATCTTGTGTGACGTTGTTCAGTTGAATACTGCCTGCCTATATGTAAACCGTTAATAAACGAGCTTAGATCTCAAGTCCTCTCTGTATTAAATTGCTTCTACAAAGTGTGGAACACGACACCTACTGTACCTTGCACGTGAATATTATGAACCTGTGTATTATTTGAATATCTTAGTATTGAATGCACAATAACAAGGTACATTTATACATGGCACTATAGGACCAGTTTAATATAAAACACAATTTTACACAATATAAGTAGGGGGTCCCCGCTCCATCTCTCTATCAGTTTGGGGGTCCTTGGCCAGGAAAACGTTGAAGACCCGATGATATGCTTACGATCATGTTTCACCTGGTTTGGTAATCAGAGCCGTCAGAGCCGTTGCCCCCATAGGAATCCTATGGTTGCACCTGCTGGTAACATATAGGCACTACAACCTTTTTTCTTTTTTAATTTGCGAGATCTCGCAAATTATTATTGCGAGATCTCGCAAAGTATTATTGCGAGATCTCGCAAAGTATTATTGCGAGATCTCGCAAAAGTTTTGCGAGGTCTCGCAAACATATTGGTTAGATTTCACCAAAGTGACCTAGTTTTTTTTTTTTTTTTTTTTCTCATGTCACTTCGGGGGCTCCGTAGTTTTGTACCAACCCCAATTTAAAAAAAAAAAGTATTTAATTGCAAGCAATTTCATACTCAGCTCACTTTAACATTCCTTACAACCCCCCCCCCCCCCCCCCGCCCCCAAACAATGGCCAAGAGATGTATAGGACAACAGCTGGTTGCTATGAACGCTAAACAAACACTGCTGTGTGACAAACACGGACGGACAGACAGAGCCTCACATGTTTTCCTCCTCGGAGCGATCCAGCGGGCACAACGATATAATCCCAAAGGGACTCATTTGTCAGTAGGGGTCGTGGGATAATATGTAAACATTGCCCCCAGCTTGCCATACCTTACTAAGGCAGAACCACTACCCCCCCCCCCCCCATGGTATGCTGAATCAGAACTGAAACAGACACACAGATACTTCGGTCTATGGGCTTCAATTTGTTTGTACACCTGATGACACGGGCAAGATATATTGCAAAACAACAACACGTTTAATCATTAAAAGACTGAGATATTGAGTTGGGAGAAGGCATTTTTCAAAGTTAAACCCGCTATCATGCTTTTCATGCTCCAAGTCACAAAAATGAATCTATTGAATCGTGTCCTGGAGCACAATTGTCCGACTTTTTTCATGCTAGACAGAACGACATGTAAACCCATGCATTTTAAATGGGAGCTTTCAATTTAGCGATTTTCTCTGACTTTGGAAGCAGGGGAGATGTGGGGGTGGGGGGCGTGGTTATATGCGCACCCCGGTCCAGGTAAATATTATATATGTTGAACCCCACGTGAAGGCTAGCTGATTGGCTGGCACAAAAAAACGTGATACCGGGTTGTCCATTTTGTGCCCTTTTTTTGTCCACTTGGTGGACACATGTCCAATTTTTTGTAATCTTCTGATGACCTCTGAACAACCCATTAGATGACCCTTCTGGTTTGGCTAGAGCCACCAGATTATCATCTTATATGTGACATATAAGATGATCAATCAGGTGGCTCTAGCCCAACAGGAAGTGATTCAAATGGGTAGTTCATAGGTCACCAGAAGATTTAAAAAACACACAATTAATAGGTGTGAAGAATGACTTGGTAATAAGATGGAGACATGTGTCCACTTGGTGGACACATTTGTCCACTTGGTGGACACATGTGACACATCCCTTCCAGTTTGGCTAGAGCAGGGGTCGGCAAATTTCAACACTCAAAGAGCTATTTGGTATTGAAGGTATGGTTATAGTTTATATCTATTATATGAACAATAATTGTGGGTCGCACTGGCCTCTGTGCCTGTCTGCAGACGAAGGACAGAGTCATGAGCTATGAGCAGAGGCATGTAAGCATGGGGGCAGCTCCTCAGGATCGGAATGAGTGCGTTGTTGGTGACATGTGTAGAGTAGATAGTGTGAGGTCAGATGATGGCGAAAAACAGGCAGGATTGTTGCTGTACGTGTAAAGAATCTTTTAGAGAATACCCGGAGGCGACAATCTGGCGCTGGAGCCAGACACCACAAGGACGAGGGGGGAAGACGTCAACAGCCAGCCCTTTATGACGTTTTCTCTGTTTGTGTATATAACTTCCTGGGTCAGGGATAGTTGGTGCTCAGACTTCGTGAACTGACACACTTTGTTGTCTGTCAGGGAAGCAAAGTTGGACCCAGATATCTGTAAAACTCTGCACATTCTACTGGTGTTAAGAATAAAACTGATTATTGAGTACCGGTAAACTAAAACTTCTTCTATCGCTTCATTAAAGAACACACGTGAGTAAGAGTTTCAAGAGAAACTGCTTTTCACAACAGTATGGGGTCAGAACAGTCTCATTAATAATGAATGCACAGAGAAGGATTCACAAATGTATTTTGTGATTTATATATAAATTACTCTCTTCTCAAAAATACATTTCAATACACACACAAATGGATTTCGGCATGTATAAATGTAAAATAAATCCATAAACAAAAATAAGTTTCACAAACACATTTCTGATCCACACACAAATGTGTCTTGTTTTAAATAAATGTAATATAAATCCATAAATATTATTTTTTCTTTTTTTTGTAATTTTCATAAAAAATGTATTTGAATGTTGTTACATTTATATACAAACTGTTAAACTTGAATTTACAAGATGCTTTTCATTCGTGAACTTTGCATTTGTGTGTGAACTAGTCTGTATTTATATGTGGATTTTTGAGACTCCCCTGACACGGCTGGATTCACTTTTTTTTCAACAAGGAACTCTCTGTAGCCAATCCGATGCCTCCTTAGATTTCAGCCAATCACATGACTGCAATCCCACGAGGGGTACCTCAGCATGGCCAGAGCACAGCATTTTCTCTGCGCATTTTGCGTTACTTTTCGGTAAAAAAAATAAATAATAAAATAGAGTTATCGGACTTCACTGGTCAGCCTCAACATGGCGCCTGGTAATGGCAATCCCGATTCAAGTGTCACTTGCATCGTGATTGCCATTCCCAGACGTCATGTTGAGGCTGAACTCAAGTGGAAGAAAGGTCAAGTCCGGATCTTTCTTTTTTTTATTTTACCGAAAAGCAACGCAAAATGCGCAGAGAAAATGCTGTGCTCTGGCCATGCTGAGGTACCCCTCATTGGACTGCAGTCAAGTGATTGGCTGAAAACGAGGCAGGCATCTGATTGGCTACAGAAAGTTCCTTGTTGAAAAAAATGCATTTGTGAATCCAGCCGTGTCAGGGGAGTCTCAAAAATCCACATATAAATACAGACCAGTTCACACACAAATGCAAACAAGTTCACAAATGAAAAGCGTCTTGTAAATTCAAGTTTAACAGTTTGTATATAAATGTAACAACATCCAAATACATTTTTGATGAAAATTGGAAATATTTTTTTAATTCATATATTTATGGATTTATATTACATTTATTTTAAACAAGACACATTTGTGTGTGGATCAGAAATGTGTTTGTGAAACTTATTTTTGTTTATGGATTTATTTTACATTTATACATGCCGATATCCATTTGTGTGTGCATTGAAATGTATGTGAGAAGAGAGTAATTTTTATATAAATCACAAAGAACATTTGTGAATCCTTCTCTGTGCATTCATTATTAATGAGACTGTTCTGACCCCATAATTTGGACCTGTTTTCCACAGAAAAGAAAACACTGGGAGCCACAAAACCCCTTTGACATCTAAAATGAAGATAACACTGCATATATTGTTTTTTACTTCTATGCTAGGCCTATGTATAAACAACTATAGTGTGTTGCATTTATGAAATGAAAGAACTGCTACAGAGAAAACAACATTTTATTTATGCATATGAATAGATTTTGAACTCCGAAAAAAAGCAGGTTGAATGTAACACTGCATATATAGCCTATCGTTTTTTACCTCTGCTATGTATAAAAAAAACTGTAGTGTGTTGCATTTATGAAATGAAAGAACTGCTACAGAGAAAACAAAATTGTATATGCATACAAAAACATTTTGAATTCCGAAAAAAAGCAGGTTGAACAATGTCATTTTGAGTTCTCCTCGTATTCACAAAATGAAAAGCCGAATTTAAATGATCCAACTGCCGTCTGCGTCTCTTCCTTACTGAAGCGTGCAGCTGTCAACCTGAATGAAAAAAAGGGACTGAACAATGTAAAATATAGCCTATATTTGCAAAATAATAGTAAATTAAAATATTTACTTTACCTGGTTAATGTGACTTTTGCTTTGTTCAATTGATAGCGGGCTGGGCCTGCCGGCGGGTGTCGCACATTGGCAGTTGTGACATATATATTGAACGACAAAAAATGAAACGCATTTTATTTTAATATTACAAGATCACCATAAATTCGAATTTAGAATTATATTAAAAAAAACGAATGAATTAAATACTCGATAGCACGGGGTATATGTGCTGCAATGCACTGTGAGATTTCAGCATTTTTGGTTGATGTTACAACCACGAGTGTGAGTGGTGTGGCATTCAATGTCATTCAGTTGTTGTGTAGCTCTTGCTTGTTCACTGTTGAGTGAATAGTTGCCGCTATTCTGAGGCAGTTTGGCAGTGTGAAAAAGTGAAGGACTTTGATCAGCGTCCTTAAGACCTTTGCACACCAAGTCCATATTTTTCGTCCGGAATTGTCGCAAAAATAATTACGACCTCACGTTGTGTCAATCACGTTTACACACCGACTCCGAAACTTTTGTCTGTCATTAAAGTTTTCGGAACAGGTTCGATTTTCTGCGTTTTTTCGCATCCATCAAAAGCCTACATTGTAGTGCCGAGAGACGGGAGTCAGAACGACCATGTTGGACTTGCCGCCAATGTGTCGGATGTCCGTGGTGTACACAGAGATGTACGAAAGTTGGCGCTGCTGGCGGGCGGACCACGGCTCTGCCACCTTGGACATGCAGAATGTTAGTGGCTTGCGGTCCATGAAAGCTGCAAACTCCCGGCCTTCCAGGAGGAACCAGAAGTGGCGGATCGCCAGCCAGAGTCCAAGGAGCTCCCTGTCGAACGCGCTGTATTTGCGCTCCCTGGGGGTCAACTGAAAAAGGTGAGCAGCTGCCAGACACATCAACCCATTGCTCGTGCACCGCGCTGACGGCGTAGTCAGATGCGGCGGTGGTGATGGCGATGGGGGCCTTATGCGACGGATGGGCCAACATGCTGGCTTGGCCCAAGGCGGTCTTCAGAGGGGCGGCCCCATCTTTGTTGATGAGATGCCCCAGGAAGTGGGGCATCTCATCAGGTCGGTAGGGACAACCCGAACAGTCCATGTTGGTCGAGCCTCATGAAGAGGTCGCGTAGGTGCCCCTGGTGCTCCTCTTCATAGGAGCTGGCGACCAGGATGTCAGCCAAATACATAAAAACGAAAGGCATCTCTGAGCGCCGAGTCCATTAGCCGCTGGAAGGTCTGAGTGGCGTTTTTGAGTCCAAACGGCATTCGTAGGAACTCAAATAACCCGAAAGGTGTCACTACCGCCGTCTTGGCAATGTCTAAGGGATGCACTGGCACCTGGTGGTAACCGCGCACCAGGTCCAACTTTGAGAAAACCTGCTTGCCCGCCAGGTGTGCTGAAAATTCCTGGATGTGCGGGAATGGGTAGCGGTCGGGTATGGTAACGTTGTTCAGGTGGCGGTAATCTCCACACCCGCCGTCTGGCTTGGGAACGATGTGGAGGGTTGAGGCCCAGGGGCTGTCTGAGCGCGGATGATGCCCAGGCGCTCCATGTTGGCGAACTCCGACCTAGCGACCTTCAGCCTGTCGGGGTTAAGTCGTCGGGCCCTAGCATAGACGGGTGGGCCTTTAGTGTCTATATGATGCTCTACCCCATGTTTGGCTGTGACCGCAGAAAAGGTAGGTTGGGTTAAACCGGGGAACTCCCGACAAGGCGTTGATACTCGTCTTTGTTAGTCTTTGTGCCATACGTGTGGATGGGGGTGTCGTTAGCGGACTTCAACTGTGGACCGTGGCCACCAGGCGTGGTGTCCTCCACTGTAGCTGGCAGGATGCTCCTCTGAGCGCCGGTGTCGCAAAGAAACTTACGGCCGGAGAGTGTCCCTGATGAACAGTAGCCGGGTTGACGTGCCTGCACTCACGGCCACTATTGAGCGCAAGCCTTGCCGTTTCCCGGCGGATTGAAATTGCATGGGGATAGGCACGTCTTTGCTTTCGTACCGAAACACGCGTGAAAATAGCACATACCTGTGCTGTCACAGCCCTCGTTGGCTACTGGGATTCTGTTGGCTAGTCTGTCATTGTCCGGGGGGTTGACACTGCACGTCAGGGCTAGTACCTCGGGGACAAAACTCTGTGTAGCCAGGAAAGAACGGTCAGCCTCTTCTGCCAACGCGCGGGGCTCGGCAATCATCGTGCTCACGAGCGCCTGAAGAGGAAGTTAGGCTCCTCCGTACCTAGCAGGTTGAGCATTATCTCCATATGCTCGGAAGGCTTGCTGTCCTGAGGCCTCGAATAGCCAACAACCGTTGGGCCCGTTCTGACTGCGACAGTTCAAAAGTCTTCATCAGGAAGGCTTTTTTTTCTGAAATTGACACTTCTGGGCCAAGGTTACCTGTGGGTACCTCTGAGGATGGGGCTACCCTTGTGGGTAGTCTCATCCCCTACAGGGCTCTACCTATGTCCCATATACTGAGCAATTTGTGCATCTCGTTGTGAGTTTTAATGTATTTATTATCTTTTATTTTCTATTACTGAAAACTACATGCACTTTATATGATTGTTTGACTGCATCTTCTATTTGTACCACACTATGCACTTTTATGAACATTTGTAATGTATATTATTGTATTGTTGCGGATTAATAATGAGCATATGTATCACCAGCTGCACATAGCCACAAAAGAGTAGAAATAAATATACAAGTTGTAGTAACTGCACCTCAACACATGATGGCGGCAAACAATATACTGGGGGCGGCGATTAACGCTAGCCATTGTGCGTCATGGAGGCCACGCCTCCTGCCCAGAGGCATCCGGTGGAAACATCCGGTTAGGATCAGAACCAGCGAGGCGGCCCATCCGCAAGGATGCTAAGCTAAGCGGCTCTCCACGCGCGTGGCATTTACATTTACTTCCCCATATGCTTGTTAGATTAAGATAACTAAACCTAAACAAATAAAGTGAGTTAAAAGCGATCCTGTTGTCGGCGGCCTCCTTCCCTCGGGACACTAAACTCCACAGTATTGATCATAATATGTTCTATAGTGCACTTTCTTGTTGTCCGTCCTGTCTCATTTTACTGTAATTAATCGTCTGTTTTTACTGTCTGTTTTTATGTATGAGGACTGCAGATGGAAATTAGCGGCTCTGCTAAATCTGGTGCAACCATCTTCTCATTTGTTAAATGATTAATGTACTTGCACACTGTCCTTTCATAAATTAAATAAACTAAACTAAACTTTGAGGGCTCTGTATTTGCCCTGGTTCAGGGGGTTTGTGATGAAACTCGCTGCCCGGGTCGCAGTGGATCTCCCCAGCGCCGACACGACATGGTAATAGCACGCGGTGTCATCTGTGACGTCACGGATAGCAAATTGTGCCTCCGTCTGCGCGAACCATGCCGTTGGTGAAAACTCCCAGATCTCCAACAACTTGATAAAAGTGCTATTCGCCATATTCGTTTTGGTCCCTGAAACTTCAGCGAGACTTCGGCAGTGTAGTGCCGAGAGACGGGAGTCGGAGTATCCATAACAGAGTTTTAATTAAACACAACGGAAACAGTAGCGGAACGTACAACAGTGGAGCTACATCAGAAAAGCCATAAGGACTGAACTGAGATGGTCGTTCCGTCTCCCTAAACTGTCGTGCGAAACACGTCCCCCACCCATAGTTCTGTGGGTGAATTATGTTAATCACCACAACATTTGAATTTTTGCAACGAACAAATAGAATAATGAAACGCATCGGACTCAGTGTGTAAGGTTTTTGTGCGTAACGATTTTTATCGGATGACGAATTAAAAAAACGCATACAAAAAATACGGACTTGCCACAGGAAGCCACAACAGAGAGATGAAAGAGTCGCATGCGGCTCCGGAGCCGCGGGTTGCCGACCCCTGGGCTAGAGCCACCAGATTATCATCTTATATGTGACATATAAGATGATCAATCTGGTGTGTCTAGCAGCCCAACAGGAAGTGATTCAAATGGGTAGTTCATAGGTCACCAGAAGATTAAAAAAACACACCATTAATAGGGGCCTAGAATGAATTGGTAATAAGATGGAGACATGGGGTCTCTTTTATATGAATCAGGACATTAAACTCTACTAAAATTATACATTTCGAGGATCCAGCCCAACAGAAAGTGACCGAATAATCTGCTTACACTGCCACCAAGAGGACAAAAAAATGAAGCACAATGGACACAATGGACAACCTGGTATTACACTTTTTCGTGCTGGTCAATCAGCTTCCTTTAAGTGGGGATATTTGATGACTTCAGGGTAGAAATCTACACCAGTGGAAGTGCTGGAATTGATGCTCTCCCTCCCACAAGTAGTGGGATCAGAGGCCACATCCAACGAGGGGCTTTTCTGGTTCATACAGCATTCCACTTGCTTGCAACAGCCAAGAACCCCAAAACAAGACTAGAGACAAACATGGATGGAGGGAGCACTTTGGCACACTCCTGCCATCAAAATGTCTGAAGCCCTTGTGACAATCGCCGATGTGGCTGTCGTGCTGCTGGAGTTTCTTGCACCATATTCTGCCATGGAAAAATGGAAAAATCATCCTGCAAAAACCCATCCCACTAACATGCATGCACACATACAGTACACTTTGAGAGAAATCAGACTATATGGTGCACTTTTGGTTAATTTGGTATGATGTAATTTGTATCACTTTTATTGCTACATAGTTTTATTTGGACCCAATTGTTTTATTTTATATCATTGTACTAACACCCAATTAAAATAAAAGTTAAAAGGGGATGTTTATAATTGTTACGTTTCTTCTCTTCATGTCTTGTTATAATTAAAACAAATCATTGTGGAAAACAATACAATAAAAAGTGACTGAAAAATTATGTTGACATTGACATTTTCAATGACAAGATGACCCTTAATGTTAAAAACAATATTAGCAATGAATGTTAAATGTCAGATTTAGTAGAATTAGACTTATTGCATCTGGTTTTTACTCCTAATAATGGCCAAGTTATGGCCAAGGTCTTCAGAATAGGAAAACGACCTTGACCATGAACTCTCAAGGTCAAAATCACCCAATATGATCATGTCAATGGCAGAAATGAATTCCACATACCATAATTAGTCTAAATGGAGGTATTACATGTGTATATACATTCAGAAAAAAAAGTTAGATTTTCATCATAGGCCGATGGCGGCCATATTTGATTTGACCATTACGTAATTCGTGGCACTATGGCGGACGAGCACCTCTGTGATTTTTCATGTCTAGAAACCCACTAACTCAGTTCAAGTGAGAAATTCCCCCAACACCAAATTGCGACGGGTCTACAGACCAGAGGTCCGTTTCACAAAGCAGGTTCAGTGAAGTTTATTAACCCTGAAATGAGGGAAACTCAGTTTTCCGTTTTTCCTTTCAGCCACACACGCCATTTGATTTCCTCCTTCATTCATTCAGTCAGCAGGCGAGTTTTGGCGTAGCCGTCTGTCAAAAATCATTTAAAAAATCAGAGTCAGTAGGCTATTTCAGAAGTCCATTAGGCACAGTAGGATGCGACTTTTTTCACGAACATGGCATGTCCTTTTTACAATGATCCCATGGATGAAGGTGCAGCATTACTGCACAGAGAATTAAATATTCGTCGGGAGATGGTTATCAGACCACGCATAGATGTAGCATTTCCAGACAATTATCATTTCCAGACAATTATCTTATTGAGCGGTCCATCATTTACATACACAACCTAATCCGTCCTTACATTTGCAACATTACCAACCGTAGTCATGCTCTCACATCCCAGCAGATATTGTGTGTTGCACTGCGTTTCTTTGCAAATGGAAGTTTTTTGTACAATGTCGGAGATGCAGAGCACTTGAGCAAGGCAACTGTATGCAGGGCGGTCAGAAAAGTGAGCCTCGCCCTGAAATGGCTTTTACCCATGTTTGTCGTTTTCCCTGGACATAAACCTGTCAGAGCCATCAAGGAGGTCTTGGGGGGTGGACTCAGGATGAGCTCCCTCCAGGGATTCCCTCAGCCACTGGCCTTCCAATATACTGGCTTAGGGCCAGCTCTTCTGCCTCCGTTAGTGGTGGCGGTGCTGGGCCACCACCCGTTTTACGGGCATCTGCCTTCTTTCTGTTGGCTGAGTAGAAGTCTGTTAGTTTAAATAGGCTTAATTATTTAACAGAACATGATATAGATGAGAAGAAATTTGTGTGTGAAAACAGCATTATGTTAGGGGATAAAACAACTGCACAGTCAAATATTTACTTTACTTCATATTTACTTTACAGTGTAAAACATGATCAAAATGAGGTACTCCATGCCGAGGTCTTACCTGTTTGAACAATGTTTTTATATTTCATCTTAAGCTGCTGCCAAGTGCGCTTCTTCCCCGCGGGATTGCACCTAAATGAAATAAATGAATAGGCTACCATTCAAGCAGTTTTACCCGTGCTTAGAATGCATGCAATTGGTTCGGATAAATTCGTCCACCAAATGGGATATATTCAGGGTTCTAAATTAACACCCGCCAACCTGCCAAATGCGGGTTAAAAATCATTTTGGCGAGTGTTAATAAAAACTTACTATCCAGTTTGGCCGGGGATGCATGAGGCAATCATGTCAGTCAGAGCCGCTCTACTGTTCTCGCTCCCTGGGCAGTACTGACTACATTTCCCATGAACACTGTCGGTTTGCTACGTGATGACGTATACGACGCCCATTGGCTCTGCGCAGGCAGTGCAACCAACCAGCGCGAGTAACCATGGAAACAGAAAACACGAAGAAGAAGAAGAAGAAGAAGAAGAAAAATAATGAATGAACTAAGCAGAAACTACCAAAAGAAGGGAGATAAAGTAAATTAAAAAGTAACGTTAGCCAAACGTAAACTAAATGCGGCGGTGGTTAGTTGGACAGACTGGGGGCGAGAAGAGGAAGGAGGCGTGTGAGTCCGAGAGGGCTCTCCTCCGACACATTACTCTGAAGCCCCGGTGACGGTCTGGAAGTGCGGATGAAAAAGAAAACAGCGGTGAGTGAGTCCGAGAGGGCTACTCTCCTCGGACACGTGCCCCGGTGACGGTCTGGAAGTGCGGATAAAAAAGAAAAAAAATTTGGCTAGTGGAAATTCTGATTGGCTGGTAACTTTAGAAAGTTACCCGCCAAATTGGCTGGTAATCAAAAAAGTTAATTTAGAACCCTGGATATATTATATTCATAGGAGTAATATTTATAGGATTGATAAAACAGGTTTATAATCCTCTCAGTGATATTATTATTATTATTATGTTGACAACAATTTATTGTTAAATTTGATACAGTTGCATAAAAAAGCACCAGTAAGGAACATTCAGCTGAAGGTTGCAATTATTCACATCAATGTTACAAATGTTACACCATGAATCCATATGCGTCCCTACTAGTTAAATAGCTAACCTGCTGACTATATACGCCATTTGGTGGACGCTTTTATCCAAAGTGTCTTACAATACCATAAGTGCATTTTTTTGCACGGGTGGTCCCAGTGGGAATCGGACCTCTAACCAAGGGCATAGAATTTGGTAGGGACGGTAGGGACATGTCCCTACCAACATCAGCGACTACTGAATTGTCCCAAGCAATAATTTTGATAACATTTTTAAAAATATAACCACTGTTGTCTGTCAGTGTCTAGTCAATGTATTTGGTACACAAACGGTAACAGATCTGGTTCTCCACTACGAGTCCCGCAGCTCCGCCTCCCTAACCCAATATCGCTAATTGGATCGGCTTTGCCGTTTCTTGCTAGCAGCTAACGTGTAAGCTGTCAGGATGGCAGCCAAAAAAAGAAAGGTGGACATTAGGAGCTACTTTACAACAAGTCAAAGTGTAAGTAACTTAGAACAACAATGAAACAAGTGAGACTGAACAATGGTGCAGTGTGCCATGTCCACCAGGACAAACTGGACAATATTGATGTGAAACAAATATGCCAACAGTTCATTTATGTTAAAGACAGGCGTAGGCATGTGTTAGGCTCCATCAAATAGGAGCAATGCAGTGGACACTGAGCTGTCTGTATTAAGGGTGTGGATAGTTAACAGTATTTTATTTATTTATTTTATGTTAAGATGTAAATACAAATGTACAGATCATTGTTTTGAAAAGGTAACAGTAACTGCCTTAAAATGTGTCCTTCAAGCTTCCATTCAGCTGACAAATTTGAGTATAAAATTTCTTGTGTTCTGTGATTACGGTACTTGGTTATTGGTTACGTGAAACTACAATACCAGGTTATGCCTGTAGGTGCTCCCCCTACATTATGTATATGTACTATGATGTTGATGTCTCTGTTAAACTGCCTCCTTGTCGGTCATTAGTTGCCTTAACTTATAACATTCCAGAATTAATTATTTAACATATTCTTGTATTCAGTTCAAGTCTATCATAAATGCAAAAAGCGTCAGTTTCCAGGGGGGCCCCTGCGAACCGCTTTTATGTCCCCACCAATGTCAAAATCAAACCTACGCCCTTGCCTCTAACCCAGGCAATGTTAATGCCATGCTCTACCAGTTGAGCTAGTCGGGACAGTCGGGACTGACTAAATGTGTGTATGAGATGAATGCATTTTGAAAATGACACCTGGGTGGCAGAAATGTAGGTTAGGTTTGTGTGTTGGGTGAAAACCAAAATCATTTTACATTGCGTTCTTAACTTCGCCACTGCTGTGTCATGTCTATGCTCCGCAGCTGTGTGTGTTTTCTGTCTCTTATCAATCGTGTTGAAACCGAGTGTGGGAGTAAATGTGTCCTACCTTTAGCCTCCTGCTGTCCTCCTGTTCAGTCTTTGTTCCAAGAGGTCTTTGGTCACGACTTTTTTTTTTTATTATTGCATTTTTCTTGATTTTGTTTTGTATGATTTTTGAGGTGAAGTAAAAGGTGCATATGGCCTTTTGAAGAAGCAAGCGCATGACATAACACAGTTGGAATGCATGAACAAATAAATATTCTACACTGATAAATATAACAAATATATGAATATAAGACAATAATTTAAAAAGAACAAAACATAGGGGAAAGTATAGGTGATTGTTTTAAAACAATGTAAAAAAACTACAACATTGTTTTTCAATTGTTCTCTCTTTTTTCCAAGTGGGTTATGTATATTAAATGGGAAGTGTAGTGCACAGGCTGCTGTGTACTATTGTACACAATTTGCTACAGGTGAGGACGAACGATGAAATATAAGTATAATTATTTGAACACAATGACATTTTAATATCCCCATAAAATGTCGGAGACGGCTGCTTCCTGTGTTAATGGAAGATGTGGCACCTGATACATGGAACCCCTACCTGCTGTGGTTTGTGGCTTATAGCTTCTCACAAAACAGACGACAGCAGCAGTTTTGCTGCAAGGCGTAATCTCTGATTACTTTGGAGATAAACACCTCAGCGCAGTCGGCTCTGAGGACACACAAGGCACAAAAATACAGAGAACTGGTGGCTAGCAGAGGTTCAATGTGTTAAAAATGGTGATTCTCTCCATGCATTCAATCCAACCAAGCTGCCTAACATTGTGCAGGATAGTCTAGTGGTGGTTAGGGTGCTTGACTCCCAGCCGAAGGTTCTGGATTCGAACCCCAACTTTTGCCGACTACCTGAAGGCATGCCTCAGCAAGACGGCAAACCCCTACGTGCTTATTATTGACAATAAAATAAAATAAATAAAATGTTGAAAGTGTCTGCTTGAGCACAAATGGTGTGGTTTTATAGCCGACCAAACAAATACATGTCAAATTGTAATTTTATATGTATAATAATAATGAATGTTTTATATTTTGACTTGTATCCTGTAAGTTATTAATTAATATTGATTATCTATTAATTAGAATACATTGTCTGCACATATGAACTAACAGAGAGGAGAAAGTATTATTATTATTTAATAATAATAATAATAATAATAATAATACTATTATTTAATAATAATATTATTATTTAATAATAATAATAATAATAATAGGCATATTATTTAATGCCTCTATACTGTGAAAGGCAGATTGATACTGGAAGTTCAATGTGTTCAATTAGACATACAATTATTATTAACATTAACATAGCTATACATGCATACACTATTGAAGAAAAGAAAAGAAATATTTAACTGCCATTAGTTTTTTTCACTCAAGATTTTCTCTCAAGATCAAGATTTACTTTATTGTCCCACAAAGTGGAAAATTTGGCTTGGGCTTTCCCCCATGCTGCAGCCGTTAAAGACAAAAACATACAAAAAGCATACAAAGATGTTAGTAAATAAATAAAAACATACAGCAAGGTTCCTAAAAGCACATATAAACAAACCGGAAAAACAGACATCAATAAAAGCAAACTGCACAAATCCCTTTTAAAAGAAACAAGGATCCTCGAGTGACTATCCTGGTCTCGTCCTTCCGCTATTTAAAAGTTGTATTGACACAGGGATAAAATAATTTTTAAATCTATTTAATCTGCTGCGAGGGACTCTGAACCTCCTCCCAGAGGGCAGTAGCTGATACTAGTAGTGTGCAGAACATGGGATAGGTCAGTAACTATCCTATTGGCTTGCCTTAGGCTGATGAATGCTGTCTTACCCCTATAATCTTCCATGCAGTCTTCATTAATCGGACAAGTTTGGACTTCATTTGCACGGAGAGGTTACCAAACCAAGCTGTGATGCCGTATCTGATAAGGCTCTCTAAGACTGCCTGGTAAAAGACCAACATACATTTTTGGTCAACACCTTGAACTCTAAGTCGATGCAGGAAGTGCAGTTGTTGTCTGTCTGCTACAGAGACTGTCCGCATGGGTGTTCCAGATTAATGAATTGTCAATAAAAACACCAAGCTATTTGTATGAGGAGACCTGTGAGATGGTTTAATCGTGAATGACCACAAGCCTGTGGTCACCAACTCCCCTGGGGTCAAACACCATCTCCCCAGTCTTTAACATTCAAGACAAGGTGAATAGTAGTCAGATAGATCGCTATCCTTTTTCCCTCTTCATCACTAGGCCTATTTCTCAGGTTTTTGCCAAAAATAACATACCCAAACTGAACAGACTATACCTCAACAACTACAAGGGCTTTTAAGGCTTTTAAAATCTTGGTACCGAAAGAAAGATAACACATGTGAAATTGTTGTGAAAGTGAAATCATTAATGTGGATGCTACTGGATCAGAGTGAATAAAGCTAGAACACAGAACAATTGAAGATTTAATTTCCTGAAATAAATGTCATGTTTTAGTGTGAATAACATAGAATTATCAGTTAGCAGCCCTATATTACTATAGGGCCATAGCACAACATCTGATGAGGGCCTGGGTCAGGATTTTTACCTGATACACCCATGAAACACTCGCTATTGAACCCACACTATTAAACCCACACTATTAAACACGCGCCATTAAGCACGCGCTATTAAACCCTCACTATTAAATACGTGCCATTAAACACTCCCTATTAAACCCACACTATTATACACGCGCCATTAAACGCACTATTAAAACCACACTATTAAACCCACACTATTAAACACAAGCAAGCAAACAAACAAAAATGCTACAAGGCAGCAGCAGGGCAGTGTTGCGAGAGGAAATCTCTAGTCTCTAGTCTAGTTGTAGTTCTTAGTTAGTCGTTATCTAGTTGTTAGTTGTTATCTAGTTGTTAGTTAGTCACTAGTTGATCAGTTGTTGCAGGAAATTCGATAGTTCCTGCCCATCGTATTGCAAACATTTACTGAATGCCAGAAAATTCACATCCAGTTGCTAAATCATAATGCTATAAGGAAAACACGTTGGACAGCAAACCATTCTGAAGCCTATAGATTATACCAGTGGTTCTTAAACTATTTTTACTAATATAAATAATGTATGTGCATGTTATGTGGTGTAAACATGGACATTAAATGGACTTGTGCTTCACTTATGATTTCATTCATTGTAAAGATTTACCAAATGTTGTTAGTATTTAGATTAAGCCTACTTAATTTTATTGAGGTGGTATTCAGATTCAACTAATTTGTTTTACAATTCTAACAAATGTTAAAACAATAAAAAGACCACATTTTAGAAATGTTCCAAGTACCCCCTGCAATCCTTCAAAATACCCTTAGGGGTATGCGTACCCTCATTTGAGAAACACTGGATTAGAAGTGAAGTGTAGCTACAAAAAGCACACTGTACACACTATAACACACGATAGATACCTCCTCCCATTGGTCTCTCAGGTGAAACCCCACCTTAAAAGCTCTGTTGAACAGCTATCCTGCTTCAGTCTGTAGTCATGATCCATAGTCATCATGTGGACTCTTCTTCTGCTCCTCAACTCCTTAGCCGCCGAGACCTTCCTCCCAGGCAAGTGAAAGCTTCTCTAACTCAAGACAGAGAGGGGCCGTGTTTAAGGTTGTTTTACACATAAGGTGATAGGTTAATGTTTCTTGATAGGTTAATGAGTTTCTTATTAGGTTTTACTTTTACATTTTGGTTAGTTTTAAGTGTTGTAAACTAGCCAAAAACAAGCCAAAGTAGGCTACTTGAATAAGGAATCATTCTGTATTGTATTGATAGCTTATTGTTTATGATTGATCATGCCTGCTTATGGTATAAAGTCGATTGATAGACACCCGTGTAGCAAGCCTATCAGATAGACTTGAGACTAATTACCAACTGTCTCAAAATGAATATTCATCAGCAAGCTACAACCTTTGCCATTTAAAAATACATTCATATATTTTTTCCGGGGACAGTCCCCGTTTCTGGTGGTCTGTCCATGGTTGAAGCTGTCCCTGGAAATGCCCCCATTTAATAAAAAAAATAGGATTCTAAAAATATATGAATGTATTTTTCAACGTATCAACGTACCATCAACATTACAAGCTACTTCTGCTAACATGCAAAGCTCTCCATAACCAGGCCCCCCCATATCTCTCTAATTTGCTTCACCCTTATATCCCACCCCGTTCACTCCGTTCCTCATCTGCCGCCCTGCTTTCCATCCCCTCCTTTTCACTTACCTCACTTGGCGCTCGGGCTTTTAGCTGTTCGGCACCTAGACTCTGGAACTCACTCCCACTACACATAGGCACTCTGGACTCCATCGACACCTTCAAATCCCACCTCAAAACACACATTTTTAAGTTATCCTACTCCCTATAACACTCCCCCAACTGTTTTATCCACCTTATCTATTTTCTAGCCACACTGTATTTTCTTTGTGTATTTATATTATGTGCTATTGTATTTCATATCTGCTTTGTTTTTTATGTTACATGTAAGGTGACCTTGGGTTCTAGAAAAGCGCCAACAAATAAAATGTATTATTATTATTATTATTTTAATTTCAAAAAATATATATTTTAATTTCTTTTTAATTTCTTTAATTTCTTTTTTATTTTTTTTTAAATGGCAACGGTTGTAGCTTGCTGATGAATATTCATTTTGAGACAGTTGGTAATTAGTCTCAAGTCTATCTGATAGGCTGTGACGCGGCCTTGCTACACGGGGGTCTATCTATCCACTTTATACCGTAAGCAGGCATGATCAATCATAAACAATAGGCTATCAATACAATATAGAACGATTCCTTATTCGAGTAGCCTACTTTGGCTTGTTTTTGGCTGGTTTACCAAAGCTTAAAACACATCATAGTTAAGCATTGAGCATGTACTGCCATTTACCATGATAAGAATAGGTAAAACACAAATATGTCCCCTTTTTTTCATTTCAGAAAAAATAACATCAGATAATTTGTTGATTATTTGGACCGCCAAACTACAAATGTTTTTAATTTCAGAAATCTGGTCACCTTACTTAAACAGCATATGGAGGCTGCTGTAGGCAATATTTGAGAGTTGGAAAGGCAGCAGAAGACAGCAAGGTTTTGAGAATAAACACCCCCAAACACGCTCCCTCCCGAAGTTTACATTATTAAAGATTAAATATTCATTTAAATGCATTGATTCAGCATCCCACTTGTATGTAGGTATGTAAGATCAATACGATGTTACATAAATTGAGCAAAATGAACAAAAGATCGTTGGTCAGTGACATTTCAAATGTCAATGTCACTGACCATTTTAATGTTTTTATTCTTTGTCCATTCAAAATGTCCCGTTGTATATAATCCACCGGGATACATGCTATATATATGCTATATTTTTGCTATTTTATCTGTGACTATAAGTCTTTTTAATAATCTGCTAATGCCTTCTACGTATTGTTGCTTGCCATGTCAAGTCGGTTGATAGCTGAAGTGCCATCAACCGACTGGATCAATTCTAATATGAACTTCGGGATCAAACTAGGTGTGGATGTAAAATAAAACAACACCGACTTTGACACTTTGACCAACATTGGTTCTTTTTGCTCGGCAAGTAGCAGACGTCCGAGTTCGAGAGAGCAGTTTGTTCTATCTCGTTCAGTATGGCAAGCCGTTTTAACATTTATTCCTCAAGACTTACTAGTAACTATTTTAAAGTTACTCATATTCTTTAGTTACTAGTCACTATCCCAATCGTGACTAGTAGCTATTTCAGTTTTTCTAGTAACTTTTAATTAAATACGAGTACTTTAGTTACTAGTAACTATTCTAATAGTTACTAGTAACTATTACATTTTTACTAGTAAATGGTTGCTTTTTTGCAATTGAATTATATGGGGCTCTGCGGTTCAGATATCAACTATTTGCTTCTGACGAGTAATTATTCCAATAGTGACTAGTATCTATTTCAGTTTTACTGAAATAGATACTAGTAGATAGATACAGTTTTACTAGTTTTACAGTTTTACTTGTAACTATCCATTAGATACTACTTCTTATTATTTAGTGAATAACTATTCCAATTGTTACTAGTAATATTTGGATTCTTACTAGTAACTATTTCTGTTTTACTCATCATCGGTAATGACTAGTCAAAATTAGTACTTGATAGTTTAATTAACGTTCTTACTAGTAGCAATACAAATGTTACTAGTAACAATTGGAATAGTTACTAGTAACTCAGAAATAGTTACTAGTATCTAATGAATAGTTATTAGTAAAACTGAAATAGATACTAGTCACTATTGAAATAGTTACTAGTCACTAAATAATAAGTACTAGTATCTAATGAATAGTTACTAGTAAAACGGAAATAGATACTCACTATTGGAATAGTTAGTCGGAAGCAAAAAGTTGATATCTTAGATCAGAATGATAACTAGTATCTATTAAATTGGAGATATCCTCAACTCGAATAACAACTAGCAAGAGTCTATTTGGAGATATCTTCATTTGGAGGTATCTGTATTAAAAATGGGTCATGCATAAACATGAGATGGACATCCGGCATGCTCTCCTGGTCCGACCCACCACTGATTTGACCGATTCGTCAACCTCGCAATTATTGTTTATTACTGTTTTAGCATTATAGATTCTTCATAGATTGACTGGAGATGAATCGATAGCCATCAATTGTGCGCGACCTAAGAGGCCTTGTTGAAGCGCTCTTTCGACTAAATTGCATTTGCGTAAGAATTTGGTCAATGACACCCGCCATTTCTTTTCCTTTCTTTCCTCTACTGTCCTCTCCTCTGCTACTACATGCAGATTGATGTCTTTTTAGTGTGGTGTGGTCCTCATTAATATTTAACAGCCAATTTGCATTCCATGTAGATATCACTTTGTCAATATTACTAGTACTTACTGGGTTGGTGATATCTTTCGTCTGAATAGTTACTAGTAAATAAAATATATGTACTAGTATCTAAAAACATTGTACTAGTAAAAATTGAATGCTATTGGAATAGTTACTAGTAACTAAATAATAAGTACTAGTATCTAATGAAAAGTTACTAGTAAAACTGAAATGGATACTAGTCACGATTGCATTAGTGACTAGTAACTAAAGAATAAGTACTAGTAACTTTAGAATAGTTACTAGTAAGTCTTGAGGAATACATGTTAAAACGGCTTGCCGTCTGTCAATCATTTCTATCACACTATACTATCTGGCTGAGACTCAAATTGTGAATCATGGATGGATGGATGATGGTTGAATGAATGAATGGCTGGATGAATCATGATGAATGAATGGCTTGGTGGATGGATGCTTGGTGGATGAATGAATGAATGAATAAACGGCTGGCTGGCTGGATGGGCGAATGTATATGCATGGTTATGAACGGATTATGAATGGACGAACAGCGAGCGCACTAGACAACAGCCTGTTCCTGAAGGGCGGAGACAACCCTTGTCAGGGCTACGTGCAGGTCTACCATGAGAAGAAGTGGGGCGTGGTGGGGAGCGACGGCTGGAGGAAGGAGAACGAGGATGTGGTGTGCCGGAGTATCGGTTGCGGCTCCTCGCTGGGCTCCACCAACCAGCTTCTCGACACCGAGGCCATGGCCCTGGTGTGGCTGAACGACCTGCACTGCTCCGGGAGCGAGGAGCAGCTCTGGGAGTGCAAGACGCCCGGCTGGAACATCAGCATCTACACCAAGGACATCGTGAAGAAGATCAAATGCTCTGGTGACGGCCCCCCGCCAAAACCCGCACCCTCACCTGCACCTGCACAGGCACCAGCGTGGCCAGACTAGTATAATCGGTGCACAAACTAGGAAAAAAATAAATTGTATGATACAATGAACACCATCGTGGAGCATTGTGTAGTTGAAATACAACTGTTTATAATATATTCATATAATAAATTCAATACACTATTGATTGTGATTTATCATGTTGTTAGGATTATCGTGTCTAATACATTTTAGGCCTATATTGTGTTTTTTGTTGTTTATTATTTTGAATATGCTGTTCATTGGTGTTCATTGTTATTATTTTTGCAGAGGAGGTTAAACTTCACCTCGATGGGTATGACTGTGCCGGGGCCGTCTACTACTCCGTGAATAACTCACTCCGTGAAGAACATCAAGAACATCAAGTCTACGTTTGTGAAGACTCAAAGTGGAGTAAGCCTACCTAGTTATTTCTTTATATATATTTATATATATATATATATATATATATATATATATATATATATATATATATATATATATATATAAAGTATATATATAGTATAAATATTGTATTATTTAGCAATTGTATACCGTGGCTGGTACAATGATTTGCATTTAATAGTGTTTAGCATATTGCCAATATTAGGCTAACCTTAAAAGGTTTGATTATTTTTTGTTCTGATTACAGAATTTAGAGAAGGTAAATGCTTAGCCAACAAACAGAAAAAAACAAAGAATGTATTTTACGTCTACAGCCTATGGCTACACCTAGCATAAATGATTCATGCTGTGTGTATTAATCGAGGTGCCACGGTTTGGCAATAAGTAAAAAAGTAGGTGTTATAAGCTACAGACTTTTGACCTTTGCTTTGGTTTTCTTATTATTTCATGTTCTGCAGTTGAGTTACCACGTTTAAAAAACCATGGTGCTATATCTCAGGGGGTTAGGCTTTCCTTAAAAAAAGTGTTATGGATACAAACCGCTACAAAATGCTCCAAACCGTTACAGGTGATAAGTGGGGCGATTTCGTATGCGAAAAGCTCAACTGTGGAAAACTGAAAGAGCAGGTCGACGCGCGGATGATGACCACGTCCAAGCTCCAGCCGTCCTCCGTGAAGGACAAAACTACGTGTACGGACGACGAGAAACATCCGTGGCAATGTGCCCGCAAGAAGGACTCCTGCACCCGTCCCGCTGCTATCATCTGCTCAGGCAAATCTCTTTCTCATTTCTTCGGTTGTTTATGTAATTCAGGGCCACTTGTTTCAGTCAATTAGTCCACAAAACGGAAACTAGGCTTTATAGCTGTATTAGTTGGATAAAAGTTGTTGGTGTATAAGCCCATCCAGAGCCTGCCATTGGGCGACTATTATAGTCGCCCAATGGCAGGCTCTGCCATCTGCCAACGTCACTGCATCCTGGGCTTAGCGCCGCCCAAGGCTATTGTGATTGGTTAAAGAAATACAAACAAGATGGAGTGTTTTTTCCCCATATGCCAGAATGAGTAGAGCCAGACCTTTCTCCAGCGCTGGCACAGCACTAAAACCAAGTGTGGAGATAGGGCTGGCTTTACGAAACTACAGCTGTATATATATTCCCTATAAAAGTTATAAAATGCAGCTATAGGCTGTGCCGACTTCTTGTAGTCGGCCTAGGCTATATTATAAAAACAATTTAAGGAGAGTCGGCTATACACACTATGTTGTGCTGTGAATGTGTGAGATAGGCCTACAAAATAAAAAAAATAAAAAAACATATGTAGGGCAGGCTATACATATGCATAGGCTATGTATCAAATATTATAAAAGAAAAAATGATATATTAATGTTAATACTATTATGCATATTTTTCTTTTATTTTACATATATTTACCAAAAATATAGCCTACTGTCATTTATTGATTTGTTCACCATTTTGCAGATCATGTGGTCTGGCGCCTGCAGGAAGGGGAGAATGTCTGCGATGGGAAGGTAAAGCAAGGTGCCGGTGAGCCGGTGGGCTGCATCAATGACACCAAACTCCTCGATTCGAGGTGCCAGCAAATGCACTGTGGAAATTACCAATCCCATAAATGCACCGAGGACAAGTTATCGCTCACTTGCACCGGTAACTTTTTTTTGTTGGTTTTGGTTGTGGTTTCTTTTATTTCTTTTACTGATTGGCATAGGCCTACTGCAGCCCTAATATCAACCTAGTAATAATAATAATAATAATAATAATAATAATAATAATCATCATCATCATCATCATCATCACCACCACCATTGTCATCCAACATTTATTCCAACAGACAAGATTAAAGTTTTGCTCAAGGAAAAGGAAGAGCCAAAAAAAAAGGACCAATGCTTTGGTGAAGTGCGCGTGGCCAGAGCCATGGATAAGCTGCTCGTGTGCGGCAACAACTGGACAGAAGAGAACAGCAAGGTGGTCTGCAGGGAGCTGGGGTGTGGACAGGTAGTGCATAGGCCTTTATTCTGCCAGTAGGCCGTCAGAACGTGTTTGTTGGGCGATACCTATATCTCTATATCTCTACCTGTGAATATGCGATAGTCGTCGGTCATTTCATAGTCACGTATGCAAGGGCAGAATTTTAATTTCAAAGGTGGGGGGGGGGGGGGAAACACATTTTTTGGGGAAAAACATCGCTAACGTTGAGTTGCTGGCTGGCTGTTTGAATCTGTTTGAATGACAGCAGAGACGAGAGGGGAGGGGGAGTTGGAAGGGGGTCTTGGGAGATTGAGCTCAGGACCGAGGACCCAGGGGGGACACAGGACCCAAGGCATGTCCTGTGTCCCCCCCCCCCCCATAAATTACGCCCCTGCATGTACGAGTAGCAGTAGATTCTTTTTTACATCGAGTTTGTTTATCGTCATCAGATATGATATGACCTAAAGTTATAACTTGATCACTTGTTTCTATCAGTTTAATTACGCATGTTGCTGACACTTTAAATAGGCCTTCGCCATGCAGAAGAAGGAATGTTGTGTTATCATAAGCTACTGGCAGTCACTACTGAGTTTTAGTAACCTGGGCCCTCATTTATCAAAGTTGCGTACGAAGAAATCTGTGCATAAACCAAAACATGGGATTTTTCAAATTGTTCTTGGCTTGAAAATGTGCTTTAGGAGAAAATGTCTGACCAAAAGGGTCTGACCATGTGTACGCACAGAAAGCGGTAGAGTGAATAGGAAAATCACCAGAAAAAAATGCAGACATGACCAGTTAATGCTTTTGACCAACTTATACAAATACAATTTCCCCCCAGAAAGAAACGCAATTTTTAATGATGCAATCGATGTCGTCCTACGCCTAAAGTAGGCCTATACAATAATTGTACCAAGTAAGATCCCATATAAGATCATTCGTCTATGCTGCATATTACCAACTGAAGTATGTAATGAAACTATAAAATTAGGGCAGCTGTAGGAGGTTATTAGAGGATGTGGTGGGGGCTGAGTGTTGTTATTAGAGGATGTGGTGGGGGCTGATCTAGCGTTGTGAGAGGGTGTGATGGGGCTGATCGAGTGTTATTATTAGAGGATGTGGTGGGGGCTGCAGGCTGCATAAGAAGAAGTGAGCGTGTTTTCAGACAACGCACCAACTTATTGGCGGTGTACAAGTCCTCTCCACCCACAGGTTTTTGGCTACTGACACGTCTCAGAGAGAGTTAGAGATATAGCAGGAGTTTCCCAGCCCTCGCTAAGCTGTTTAATGCCTGGCTGCAGTCCTTGCCGGTATCATCACTTTACGCACACAGTACATTCAATTTGTTTCCATACACCGCTGCACAACAGTCTGTTGTGTCTGTTGTCTGTTGTGTTTCTTATGTCAGTTTGAACTGATATAAAGAGGGACTTTCAATCCAACATTTCCAAACATCATAGGAGCGATAGACTGAAATCACAATCCGACAATGAATTCAATTACGTAAACAGAAATGCACTTTCCAATGATGCTGGCAATGCTCTGGTCCTCTCTAGAGGACTCATTTAGCCTCAGCACTACCAGTTCGGCATTCACACTCTTTTATAGCGCTTGATTTTAGATTAAAATACTTGTAACCTCTGATAGGCTACTGTGTGGGAGAGGGACCTCTGATAGGCTACTTTGTGGGGTAGAGGGACCTCTGATATGCCAATGTGTGGGTAGAGGGACCTCTGATAGGCTACTGTATGGGGTAGAGGGACCTCTGATCGGCTACTGTGTGGGTAGAGGGACCTCTGATCGGCTACTGTGTGGGGTAGAGGGACCTCTGATCGGCTACTGTGTGGGGGAAAGGGACACTCCCTTTACCGCAAAACACTCGCTCCCATGCCACATTATTTAGTTTAGCAGAGAGCACGGCAGAGAGTGTACCACAAAGTGTCCTCTACTTTGATTAAACTTCTGTAACAAGAGCTTATATTTCACTATGTGATACATTTATTTTCTTTCATTTATTCTTTGGATTTTCTCGTTCACTCTTCCAATCCATTCAACAATTTAATCGTCTATTTCCAGTTCAGTCAGGACCACTTTTGTCAAAAAAATCTTTTATTCTAAAGCAGAATATTACATGCAGAATATTACATTTGCAGAATATTACATTTGGCGGTATGGCTCTGTTCTGGGACCTCCTTGTCCTTCCACATGCCTACGTGGAAAGCCTTAAGGCAGAGGGAGCACTCCTCCCTGCCCTTCCATGTGCCTACATGGAAAGGTTTAAGACAAGGAGAGCGGCAGCAGAGACCCCCAGGGTACAGAACTCCCTTTCTCCTACCTTTATCTGTGACCAAGCAATCGAAGTGGTAAAACAGTACAAATACCTCGGGATCACTATTGATGACAAACTCACCTTTGAGCAACATGTTGATCACATCTGTAAGAAATCACAACAACGCATGTTCTTTTATCGCAAGCTTCGTAATTTTAATGTCGACAAGACTTTTATGAGGATGTTTTATTGTTGTTTTATTGAAACTATTCTTTCCTTTGCTTTTGTGAGCTGGTTTGGGTCCCTCTCCCTTAAAAACAAAAACCGGTTGCAGCATATAGTTAAGGTGTGCAGCAAAATCGCTCACATCCCTCTAACTGGCCTACACTCCCTTTACGAGACACAGACCCTTAAGAGGGCACAGTCAGTCCTGGCCGATCCTAGCCACCCCCTGTACAGCTGCTTTATAATGTTGCCGTCCGGTCGTAGATTCCGCCTGCCAAAATGTAAAACAAACCAGGCATAAAAACTCCTTCGTCTCCGCCGCTATAAGCTTGCTCAACAAATCCATGTGAACTGTTCTGGTCCTCTCGTTGTATATTTGTTTTAGTTGGGTTTTTTTTGTTCGTTTTGTGTTTGTATATGTGTCCATTGTGGTTTTTACCTGCTGTTGCACAAAGAATTGCCCCTCGGGGATAATAAAGACTCCTTGAACCTTGAACCTTGAACCTTGAACAGAGCAAGCATCAATGACAACCAGAAAATAACACTGATTAATTAGATACAACATAAAAGGAGGAGCTGGGGTGGAGGTGGGTTGCAAAGCTAGCAGAGAAAGCAGCGAAGATAGGCAGGCTGAAGCAGCTTAAATAAGGCGCCAAGAATGATGTTTGCCAATGGGTGTTTGAGGGGGAGTCAGCTGAGCTGTCAGCTGACTGTGTGTATGGTATCCAATGGGAAGCTAGGGGAATCAGCTGATGTATGTTTTTGATAATACAACATATTTGAAGCGCTTCTGCATATGCAATGTAACCTAAAAGTGGCAATTATGACTATGATTATGACTACTGTGATCTCTGTACTGAGCTGAGCCTGACTTCGTGGCCTGCCTGAACCAACGCTGTGCTCAATTTTGTCATGTTCATTCACACATTTCCTGTGGCGTTCAAGGGGATGTTTTGTGAACATTTATGGCGGCAGTAGCTCAGCCCGTAGAGACTTGGCTTGGGAGCCGGAGGGTCGCCGGTTCAAGTCCAGCACGGACCACAGTGTGGAGCGTGCACAGGTGCCAGTTCACCTCTTGGGCGCTGCTGAGTTGCCCTTGAGCAAAGCACCGAGCCCCCTAACTGCTCCCTGGCGCCGCTACGTGGCAGCCTGTCACTCTGCCATCTCTCCTTGCATAAAAATAAGTTGAGTGATGAGAATGTCCATTGTGGGATTAATAAAATTGATCTTAATCTTATAGGCGTAAATGTATGGTAATGAGCTAAGCGGGCGACGAGCATGAGGATATAGAACGACCGGTATTTATCAAGGGAAATTGCGCACCGGTGTGCGTACGACAAGCCTAAGCTTGATTAATCCCATCGTGCATACAAACTTTCTAAATTTCATGCATAGGATTTAAAACTTTTTCTACGAACTCTTGATAAATGAGGGCCCAGGTCGATGCTAGAGCAGCCAAATATTACGGAATTGTTTTTCAAAATGTATGCCAAGATACAATTTTAGATATTGTTTAAGATAATAATAACAACAACAATAATAATAATAATAATAATAATAATAACCTTTATTTGGATTTAAAAAATACATTAAAAAAAGCATGAAAACTTGTTGTACTTTGTGTCTTTTTTTACTTTATTGAGGTACTTTGACTTTGACTTTGTGTTTCAGGTAACTGAGTGGTCTGTCGTGGCCCATAAAAGCAGGGGAATATTGGATCATGTGAAGTGCTCTGGGGATGAGGCGTCGTTGTGGCACTGCATGGCCCAGTACAAAGCCCAACCCTTCGAATGTACTAACATCGTCTCGGTCTCCTGTGGAGGTGAGGCAAAGAAGAAAAAAAACACATTTCTGAAAAAAAAACATATCTGTCTGACTAAACTAGATCTTTTTCATAAGAATAGACTAAAGCTTTGTTCTCCACTTGGTGGAGTTCTATTTCATCCTTACTGACCGCCAGAGGCGGTGCTTTAAGCACTGGATGTATCCGTCTCGCGCATGCGCAGTTCGAGTACCTATACCAACAAAGTCACCTGTGACCCCTCGTGACACCGGAAGGCTATATAGCCCGGTGTCGACAGAGGATCTGTTCCTTTTCATCTTCTCGCGAAGACGCAGGTACCGACTTGCGGATAACATATTCGTTTTTTGAAGGGATCACGCTCCAGTTTATTGTGCAGCCTCGCGACCAAAAGGTCGGAGTCACGGGCGAGTCGCTCGTCCTCCAGGGGCTGTAGCAGCTATTATAACTTCCTTTGTTTTTGAATAGAAGCACAGCTAGGCTGTGTTCTAAATTGACAACTTTTCCTAAAAAAAAAAAAAAAAAAAAAGGGTTTGTAGCCGCTAATTGCAGCTTCCTTGGTTTTGAATAGAAGCAGCTCGGCTCTGTTCTAGATTGCCATTTGTCTGGTAACTTTTTCTTTTGTTAAAATAAGTGGCTTGTTGGTGAAGGCAGCGTGCTCGCGTCCTCTCCCAGTAAAACTGCTGTGTATTTCTGTACAATTCCTTACCGTTGAAGGCAGCGCTCTCGCATCCTCTCCTGGTAATACTGCCGTGTACTTTTTGGGGTAAGTAGCTTGTTGGTGAAGGGCAGCGTGCTCGCGTCCTCTCCCAGGAAAACTGCTGTGTGTTTAATTATTTGTTTTATTTAGCAGGGACAATGCACAGCTCATTAGCAGTACCAGAGTTAGCTATAAGCTAATTTTCATCTGTAGTCCCTGGGCAGGAAACAGAGGATCTCTGTCAAAAAGAAAACCTAACACTGAAGTATAAAAACAGTAAACACACAATTCTACAACAGTAAAACACAGCAACATAATACGAACAATAAAATCACAACATTAGGACACCACAACAACAACAACAACAGCACAACATTAGGACACCACAACAACAGGACATCACAACATTAAGACAACAGTCTATGCATGATGGGTACATGCTTGGGTTAATTTCAGCCATGACTTCATCTTACATTTAAAAACAGCAAAGGTGTTCCACTCTCTTATCTGGCTCGGTACTGAGTTCCAAGACTTTGTGGCTCTAACTGAAAATACGGATGTGCCAAACTCAGTGGATCTGTGCTGTACTACACAGTCTCCTCTGTTGGACGTTCTAGTTTCTCCTTCCATTGTCTGAGCGCAGTGACACAAACTCATTCAACGGAGGAGCGGCCAAATTGTTCATTATTTTGTAAACTAACATACATCAGCAAGAAACACAAAACTTTCAAAGGTCATGAGGTTGTGCCTTTGAATGATTTTACAGTGGTGATATTTGAATGGCTTCTGTTCAGTCACTTACCGGTGAAGGCAGCGCTCTCGCGTCCTCTCCTGGTAATACTGCCGTGTACTTTTTGGGGTAAGTAGCTTGTTGGTGAAGGCAGCGTCCGCGCGTCCTCTCCCAGTAAAACTGCGGTATATTTCTGTTCAGTCACTTACCGGTGAAAGCAGCGCTCTCGGCTCCGCTCCTGGTAATACTGCCGTGTATTTGAGATCAGTACCGGTGAAGGCAGCGCCTCTCGCGTCCTCTCTCCCGGTAATACTGCTGTGTAATTCTGTTCAGCTCACTTACTGGTGAAGACAGCGCTCTCGCGTCCTCTCCTGGTAAAACTGTACAGCGCTAAGCTACTTTGTTGGTGAGGCAGCGTGTCCGCTCCCCTTCCCAGCGGTTGTAGCTGCTATTTCTAGATTCCTTTGTTGTGACAGATCACTTACCAGTGAAGGCAGCGCTCTCGCGTCCTCTCCCGGTAATACTGCGGTGTTTTTCCCTTTCAGTCCCTTACCGGTGGGGGCAGCGCTGTCGTGTCCTCTCCCGGTAATACTGCGTTTGTTTCTGGCTTAGTAGCTTACTGGTGAAGGCAGTGCTCACGCTCCCTCTCCCAGTGTTCTGCTGATGGCTCATGTGGTGATAGCGCCTGTGTGGCCTCCCTTGAGCCTGACGATGGCCATGACGTTAGCCCTCATGGTTCCGGCTCTCGAGCCATTTGAGGAGGGCCCTTACTGAGAGTGCCTGTATGAACTGCGGCTCCATGCCCTGGGCACTTAGGGTGACTAGACTCACAGTGGTGGAGCGTCCGGCGGTCGACGACCTTCCTCAATGGCACCCACTTCCTTCGGCCCAGCCCGACCGGCCACGGCGCCGGGGTAGAGCAGTGGCTGTGGGTTGCCCCCCCCCCCCAGGAAAAACGGGCTAAGGGCGAAACTAGCGTCCAAAGGTGGATCGCTTGTCGTCGTATAAAGGTGAGGATACAGGAAGCTCCTCCTGACCCTGCAACCTGGGGCGGGTGGGGGGGTGGCTGGCGTCCAGCCTGACCCTTCCTTGGGGGTCCTTACAGGCCCTTTGCCCTCCATGTCCAGAGAATTGGGGCGCGTTATGTTCCACCCTGGCTCCAGGCCTACGCAGATCTTGGCGGCCCACCCAGCCACCCGATGGTAACCTTTCGTGCCACCTGCCCGTCCATCGCCCAGGCAGCCTCGGGCCGCAGAGCCTCACCGGTACCCCCCCACGAGCCCCACAGAGGCCAGGGGGCCAGGCGCTAGGACCACAGGGCCGGCCTGTCGGCTGTTTTTCCCAGCAGCAGCTCAGTCCACTGGGCTGCCTGTACTATAGACCCCCTGGATGGTTTCCACCTTAACCCGGGGTACGAATTACAGTTCCGGCGCCGGCCCCAAGCCTTCGGCCGGGTCAAAATGACAGTCGTCCGCGATCCGGCGAAGGCCTCAGCTCTGGCCCAGGAGCTATCTGCCCTCCTGGCCAAGGGTGTGATCAAGCCAGTGGACCCTCAGTTACAACCCGGGGGGTTCTACTCGGCGTACTTTCTTGTAACCAAGAAAGACGGCGGATTCCAGCCCATTCTAGACCTAAGGGGCCTCAACACATTTTTAAAAGTTTTGCCATTTCACATGCTCACCTCAGCAGACACCCTGAGGGTAGTTGCCAGAGGGGAGTGGTTCACAACCATAGATCTGAAGGACGCCTATTTTCATGTGCCGGTTGCATCACACCACAGGCGGTTCCTGAGGTTTGCCTATCGGGGCCGGCATTTCCAGTTCACAGTACTTCCTTTTGGGCTCTCCCTCTCCCAAGGGTTTTCACCAGGGTCGTGGTGCCTTGCACCCCTGACGCAGGGCATGAAGGTCCTGCCGTATTTGGACGACTGGCTGGTCTGTGCCCCGTCCAGGTCCCAGGTGGCCCAGGATACGTCCCGCCTACTGTCGCACGTGGCCCGGCTGGGCTTGACGGTGAACCGGGGAAAGAGTTGCCTGGACCCTTCCCAAAGGGTTACCTATCTGGGGATGGTTCTGGACTCAGTCGCCATGAGGGCCTGCCTTTCACCTCGGCGCGTGGACGCCATCCTCTGCCTCCTTCCCCTCTTCAGGGCCGGCAGGAGGCTGCTTTTCGTTCAGTTTCTACAGCTTTTGAGCAAACTGACAGCTGCCTCAGCTGTGGTACCTCTGGGCTTACTGTCCCTGCGCCCACTGCAAATGTGGATGAACAGCCTGCACCTAGATGCCAAGTGGCACAGGCAGAGGAGGGTCAGGGTGACTCTGCAGTGTCTCATCTCTCTCTCTCCATGGAGGGAGAGGGCGTATCTGGCAGCAGGCGTGCCCATGGGCGCAATTCCGGCCCGCTGGGAGCTGAGGGTCTATGTCGCGGCTATCTCCTCCCTACACGATAGGGTGGACGGCGCCACGGTAGGACGCCACAGGCTAGTGTCCCTCTTCCTTAGAGAGGCTTTGAGGCTGCGTCCCCCCACAGCCATGAGGGCTCCGGCAAGGGACCTGCCGCTGGTGCTGGAAGCCCTGTCATTGCCTCCCTTTGAGCCCTTGGGCCAAGTGAAGCTGAAGTGGCTGTCCATGAAGGCTGCCTTTT